>QRFJ01000067.1:494038-940837 GCA_006176705.1 Cocos nucifera | reverse complement strand
GGATAATGTTCTCGACCTGCTCGTACATCACTGTGCACTGTCACGATCCCAAAGGATCGTAACCATATCGTATGACAATATTCTCAACCTGCTCGCACATCACGCGCACTGCCACGATCCTGAAGGTTCATGACCATACCGTCCAACACCTTCTGCCCATGGCCTGCTCACACCTAGTGCCCTGCCATGATATTGGCATCCAAGTTTGTCCATCAAGTAAATATATTCGACTGACAATCCTTGCATCAAAGCTGCTCTCTCCTCGGTACGACCCTCTTGACCGTCCTTGATCCTTGGCCTAGCTCCAAAGCACATATCCGATTGATATTCCATATGCCAAGCTTGCACTCTACGATCGATCGATTTCCATGGATCCCCGTAAGACATCTGGCCCGTGATGCTCATGAGACTTGCCTGTTTGAGTAGGCCATACCCTTATCTGATTGATCCCCTATCGCCTCTTCGCTCCACCACAGAGATCAAGAATGTGTAAAGTAGCCTGGACAACTCCTCGAGGATAGGACCTTTCAAAAATCTCCTCCCCGCATAATATGGCTAGCTCATCCGATCAGCATTACCCTGAATGTCTGTACATCAGACCATCCGGACGTGGCACCACCATTGCCCCACAATCGTGCCACGACGAACCCATCTCCTATAGGCCATGGGGGAGTCGAGAACGCAACCAAAGCTCCGCGCCCCTCCTCAAACCAAAAGGAATTTTCGAGTATCCAAAAGTATCCCAGCGGTCCACCACCATACCAAGATCACGCATCTCGAGCCCCCAAATATCATGCCATGGCCATGCCGCACCTTGGCTAATCATTGCCCCTCTCAATACCCTAGGAAGGCATCCGTCCAAACTCCATCCTGGGGGTTCCAAAGTATCGAGCGGCATTGCATTTTCATGGCAACCCAGCGAAGCCAAAACCCTTCACAGCACCATGCCACGCCCACGCCGGCACCCCCAGCGACAAGTCTGCAAACAAGTCCGTGACAATGCTCCCATGACAATGCTCCCCTACTTAAGCTGTCGATGCCTCCGTCGACGTCCAAACCACTTTTGGACCAATGGTCACCATGACCAAGCTTCCATTGCATCCACTGCAACCATAGTTCCTTGAGCTAGAGCCCCACGGCCTTGATGTCCTCGATCCTTTCTCCACCACTAAGAATCCATCGTCCACACCATGCTAGCTCTTTCACAGAATCCAACCATTTTGATCCCTGACATCAGTTTCTACTTCTGTCATCCATCTTTGGTCATCTGACCTTCCAACTGCATGGCACTCCTCGGAACCATCCAAGGCTTGACTCTCGACTTCCATCTGAGAGCAGCTACTTCTTCCACCAAAGTGGGATCTACTTGTCAGCAATACCAAATGGCTCTCCTTGGATTACCTCCAAGGCTTAACTCCTATCCATCTGGATCTTGGAGCGACCACCACATGAGTCCCCTCTAGCAACTCACCTCCAAACGCCTGGCCTTGCTTCATACCCACCCTACGACCTTGTGGTATTTGCACCTTTCTTTGCAGCACCATGCCCTTTGGACTCTACCACACCACACCAATGCCAAGTATGAACAAGTCGCCTCCAAAAATCTACATCATCCCATACCAACGCAAATCATAGACGCTACCAAGCGGGACCTTGATATCCGATCAAAGTCACTTTCCATTTTGTTCGAGTACCTCAATATAACAGTCTTCACTCTGAGCTCCACCGATCTGCTTCTGCAAAACCGATAGCTCATGCTATTTTTTGTAATCCTCGGCCTATTTTGACCGCCTCTATGTCTTCACTGCGAGTCTGCAGTACCAACACAAGGCTACCCCACTGGCCTATCTCACTCCTATGACTCTAGTACCTCGACACCCTCTTGCATTAGACATCCGAGCTTTATAGTACCTCACAGCATGACCGATCCATTTTACCTCATAGTTAACTTGGCCAAACATTGACCAGCCCATGTGCTTCATCTCCTACAGCTTGACATCGCATGTCTCCACAGCGAGTAAGCACCTTTGACTCAAATATCTGTCTCTAGTACCTCGGCTTTCCAATGCCTTCACCCTGAGAGCAGTTCCATCAGGTTCAATCATTTTATTTCTTGCCATTCAAGTGTTTTAGCTCCACAATCATCCACAAAAGAGATGGCTCTTTCTAATATTTCCCACATCTGGGTGCACCTGAGTTCCTCGACTCTCCAAGTCTTCACCTCAGCCTGCATGTTAACATTCGGATGCTACATCTTTTCTTGCACTGTAGACACCCTCATACCTCAATCTATTTACCCAGTTTTGCTTCTTCTAAAGATTCTAGTCCCTCGAGATACTCTGCCTTGCAACTTTTGCATATAGCTCAAGTACTTCAGCATTCATGAGTACTCTTCATCCTGAATTCCTTTCTTCAGCCACAAACTAGTAAACCTTCACTTCAATAGACTTCCATCCACTTGTGCAGCTAATGAGCAACCTTAATCCTTCAACACTGAGCACATTATCCTACAACATGCTCCCCCACTCTGAGTCGTTGACACTCACAACAAACTCAGACATCCAGCTCCTCCCAACTGGACTTCAATATCTCTGGGTCTCTTCACAGCTTTGGATACCCCCATATCTACAGCTAAATGCCTGCAATCTGATACCATGCGTACCAAAAGCCAACACAACGATAACGTTGACCTTCGACTTAGCCAACCTTTGGCTCTGATACCAACTATCATGAGGTGAGTGTTTTTTTATCCAAACACCTGTGCGGCACTCCAGTATACCACACACCAAGGCTAGCCCTCCCGAGTCCTTCCCTCGGACATACCATTAAGCACGCAGCAGTCCAGCCACATAAGCCAAGCATAACCATCTATGCCTCTGCCTGGCAACTCTGTTGCACTGAACACATGCGACACCCTCAAGTGCCCGTAAGCAATCCGACTCCTTGAGTCGACTGCAATACTCATACGCACCTCCGTGCCTGAACATAAACTCTTTCCAAGAGTGCTCCATCGCTCGGCACCTTTGTGCCAACCTCAAGCTTTGCCCTCAAGTCAAGTACTGCTCATCCAAGATGTTCCTATCCTCAGCATACTTTCGTGCCATGACATATCCCTGTGCCACTGACCTACAACCCACCAAGTTGTCCATCAGTATAATACAGACCAAATTCCCACAGCATGACCATGCAATGCCAATGCATGAGGCCCAGGCAATCCATCTTTAATGTCGCCTAGCTAAACTTGCCAAGTTGACATGCCCTACAGCTCCTCGAAGTTACAGCCGATCGTGCACGTCCGAGCCCTCTTAGATTCTTTTATCCAAGTTTTCTATAAGCTCCAGTGCCTCGATCCCGGTCTTGCATCCTTGATATGCCTTCCCATTTTTGGCCATACCGTAGGATAATGTTCTCGACTTGCTCGTACATCACTGTGCACTGTCATGATCCCAAAGGATCGTAACTATATCGTATGACAATGTTCTCGGTTTGCTCGTACATCATGCGCACTGCCACGATCCTGAAGGTTCATGACCATACCGTCCAACACCTGCCCATGGCCTGCTCTCACCTAGTGCCCTGCCATAATATTGGCATCCAAGTTTGCCCATCAAGTAAATATATCCGACCGATAATTCTTGCATCAAAGCTGCCCTCTCCTCGGTACGACCCTCTTGACCGTCCTTGATCTTTGGCTCAGCTCCAAAGCACATATCCGATCGATATTCCATATGCCAAGCTTGCACTCTACGACCGACCGATTTCCATGGATCCCCGCAAGACATCTGGCCCGTGATGCTCACGAGACTTGCCTGTTCGGATAGGCCACACCCTTATCCGACTGGTCCCCTATCGCCTCTTCGCTCCACCATAAAGATCAAGAACATATAGAGTAGCTTGGACAACTCCTCGAGGATAGGACCTCTCGAAAATCTCCATCCCACACAATGTGGCCAGCTCGTCCGACCAGCATTGCCCCGAATGCTTGCACACTAGACCATTTGGGTTTGGCACCACCATTGCCCCGCAATCATGCCACGATGGATCCATCTCCTACGGGCCATGGGGGAGTTGAAAATGCAACCAAAGCTCCGCACCCCTCTTCAAACCAAGAGAAATTCTCGAGTATCCACAGGTATCTTGGCAGTCCACCGCCATGCCAAGATCATGCATCCCGAGCTTTCAAATATCATGCCACGGCCATGCCACACCTTGGCTAACCATTGCCCCTCTCAATACCCTAGGAAGGCATCCACCCAAACTCCATCCCGGGGGTTCCAAAATATCGAGCGGCATTGAATTTTCATGGCAATCCAGCAAAGCCAAAATCCTTCACAACACCGTGCCATGTCTACGTTGGCACCTCTTACGATAAGCCTGCAAACAAGCTCGTGACAATTAGGCTGCCTGGATGTTCAATCTCATAGGTGGTTGTCTTTTGGAGGAGAAATAAGCTGCAAGCCACAATCTTTTCATGTGCAAGCGTAAGAATGCTCCAACGAATGTTTCATTTTGTGTTCACATTTGCAAAATCAGGTCGCGTTTATTATTATTTTTTTCACACAAATGGACAAACTCTTTTGGACAATTATGATCACGGACGCATCAACTTACGCGTGCATCCATTTTCCAGTACGTGCGCATCGAGTATAAAGTAATATTGATTTAAGGATAATGATATAATGGTCCCAAAAGAGACTTGAAGGTCCATCGGAGTCCTGATGGATTAACTTCATCGAACAAACATCCCAAACAATCAACCGCCCTGAAAATTGCACCCGCTAGTACGAAAAAAATTGAATGTCTCTGCATAATCTCAAAAATTATTTCGAGCCCTGTACTTTTTGATGCCAGTTTATCAAGAATGTTTGGGTTAATTTGAGTTATCAATTTTTTTTTCCCCTGATTTCATTAATTTCTCAAACAGGGATTTTTTATTTTTTAATAATCTCAACAAGGGTTTTAATACATGCTCCAGTTGCTCATGTTACTAATTTCTGAATCATCATCCAATTATTTTTAATAGATATATCAATACAGACACCGAACAGACATGCACATTGCTGGACCTTCTAATTACATCCGTGCCTGAATATAGATTCTTTCCAAGAGTGCTCCACAGCTCGGCACCTTTGTGCCAACCTCAGACTTTACCCTCAATCCAAGTACTGCTTACCCAAGATATTCCTATCCTCAGCATACTTTCATGCCATAACATACCCATATGTCACTGACCTACAATCCACCAAGTTGTCCATCAGTACAACACAGACCAAATCCCCACAGCACGATCATGCAATGCCACTACAATGTATGAGGCCCAGGCAATCCATCTTCAATGTCGACTAGCTAAACTTGCCAAGCCGACATGCTCTGCAACTCCTCGAAGCTAAAGCCGATCGTGCACGTCCGAGCCCTCTTAGATTCCTTTATCCAAGTTTCCTATAAGCTACAGCACCCCGATCCTGGTCTTGTATCCTTGATATATCTTCCCATTTCTGGCCATACCGTAGGATAATATTCTCGACCTGCTCGTACATCCCTGTGCACTGTCACGATCCCAAAGGATCGTAACCATATCATATGACAATGTTCTCAGCCTGCTCGCACATCACACGCACTGCCATGATCCTGAAGGTTCATGACCATACCGTCCAATACCTTCTGCCCACGGTTTGCTCATACCTAGTGCCCTGCCATGATATTGGCATCCAAATCTGCCCATCAAGTAAATATATCCGACCGACAATCCTTGCGTCAAAGTTGCCCTCTCCTCGGTATGACCCTCTTGACCGTCCTTGATCCTTGGCCCAGCTCTAAAGCACATATCCGATCGATATTCCATATGCCAAGATTGCACTCTACGACCGATCGATTCCCATAGATCCCCGTAAGACATCTGGCCCGTGATGCTCACGAGACTTGCCTATTCGGATAGGCCACACCCTTGTCCGACTGGTCCCCTATCGCCTCTTCGCTCCACTACAGAGATCAAGAACGTATAGAGTAGCCTGGACAACTCCTCAAGGAAGGACCTCTCAAAAATCTCCTACCCGCACAATGTGGCCAGCTCGTCCGACCAGCATTATCCCGAATGTCTGTACACCAGACCATCTGGACGTGGCACCACCATTGCCCCACAATCGTACCACGACGAACCCATCTCCTACGAGCCATAGGGGAGTCGGGAACGCAACCAAAGCTCCGCACCCCTCCTCAAACCAAAAGGAATCTTCGAGTATCCAAAAGTATCCTGGCGGTCCACCACCATACCAAAATCACGCATCTCGAGCCCCCAAATATCATGCCACGGTCATGCCGCACCTTGGCTAATCATTGCCTCTCTCAATACCCCAGGAACGCATCCGTCCAAACTCCATCTTGGGGGTTCCAAAGTATTGAGCGGCATTGCATTTTTATGGCAACCCAGCGAAGCCAAAACCCTTCACAGCACCATGCCACGCCCACGCCGACACCCCCTGCGACAAGCCTGCAAACAAGTCCATGACAATTCTCCCCCACTTAAGCTGTCAACGCCTCCGTCGACGTCCAAACCACTTCTGGACCAATGGTCATCATGACCAAGCTTTCATTGCATCCACTGCAACCACGGTTCCTAGAGTCAGAGCCCCACGTTCTTGATGTCCTCGATCGTTTCTTCACCACTAAGAATCTATCGTCCACACCATGCTGGCTCTTTCACAGAATCCAACCATTTTGATCCCTGACATCAGTTTCTACTTCTGTCATCCACCTTTGGTCATCTGACCTTCCAACTGCATGGCACTCCTCGGAACCATCTAAGGCTTGACTCTCGACTTCCATCTGAGAGCGGCTACTTCTTCCACCAAAATGGGATCTACTTGCCAGCAATACCAAACAGCTCTCCTTGGATTACCTCCAAGGCTTAACTCTTATCCATCTGGATCTTCGAGCGGCCACCACATGAGTCCCCTCTGAAAACTCACCTCCAAACGCCTGGCCTTGCTTCATACCCACCCTACGGCCTTGTGGTATTTCTACCTTTCTCTGCAGCATCATGCCCTTTGGACTCTACCACACCACACCAATGCCAAGTATGAACAAGTCGCCTCCAAAAATCTACATCGTCCCATACCAACGCAAATTATAGATGCTACCAAGCGGGACCTTGATATCTGATCAAAGTCACTTTCCATTCTGTTCGAGTACCTCAACATAACAGTCTTCACTCTGAGCTCCAACAATTTGCTTCTGCAGAACCAATAGCTCATGCTATTTTCTGTAATCCTTGGCCTATTTTGACTGCCTCTATATCTTCACTGCGAGTCTGCAGTACCAACGCAAGACTACCCCACTGGTCTATCTCACTCCTATGACTCTAGTACCTCGACACCCTCCTGCATCAGACATCCGAGCTTTATAGTACCTCACAGCATGACCGATCCATTTTACCTCATAGTTAACTTGGCCAAACATTGACCAACCCATGTGCTTCATCTCCAGCAGCTTGACATCACATGTCTCCATAGCGAGTAAGCACTTTTGACTCAAATATCTGTCTCTAGTACCACGGCTTTCCAATGCCTTCACCCTGAGAGCAGTTTCATCAAGTTCAATCATTTTAATTCTTGCCATTCAAATGTTTCAGCTCCACAATCATCCACACAAGAGATGGCTCTTTCTAATATTTCCCACATCTGGGTGCACCTAAGTTCCTCGACTCTTCAAGTCTTCACCTCAGCCTGCATGTTAACATTCGGATGCTACATCTTTTCTTGCATTGTAGACACACCCTCGTACCTCAATCTATTTATCCAGCTTTGCTTCTTCTAAAGATTCTAGTCCCTCAAGATACTCTGCCTTGCAACTTTTGCATACAGCTTAAGTGCTTCAGCATTCATGAGTACTCTTCACCCTGAATTCCTTTCTTCAGCCACAAACTGGTAGACCTTCACTTCAACAGACTCCCGTCCACTTGTGCAGCCAATGAGCAACCTTAATCCTTCAGCACCGAGCACATTGTCCTGCAACATGCTCCCCCACTCTGAGTCATTGACACTCACAACAGATTCAGACATCCAGCTCCTCTCAACTGGACTTCAATATCTCCGGGTCTCTTCAAAGCTTTGGATACCCTCGTATCTACAGCTAAATGCCTGCAATTTGATACCACGCATACCAAAAGCCAACACAACGATAACGTTGACCTTCGACTTAGCCAACCTTTGGCTCTGATACCAACTATCACGAGGTGAGTGTTTTCTTACCCAAACACCCGTGCGGCACTCCAATATACCACACACCAAGGCCAGCCCTCCTGAGTCCTTCCCTCGGACATACCATTAAGCACGCAGCAGTCCAGCCACATAAGCCAAGCGTAACCCTCTATGCCTCTGCCTGGCAACTCTGTTGCACTGAACACATGTGACACCCTCAAGTGCCCGCAAGCAATCCGACCCCTCAAGTCGACCGCAATACTCATACGCACCTCCGTGCCTGAACATAGACTCTTTCCAAGAGTGCTCTATAGCTCGGTACCTTTGTGCCAACCTCAGACTTTGCCCTCAAGCCAAGTACTGCTCACCCAAGATGTTCCTATCCTCAGCGTACTTCCGTGCCATGACATATTCCTATGCCACTGACCTACAACCCACCAAGTTGTCCATCAGTACAATACAGACCAAATCCCCACAGCACGACCATGCAATGCCAATGCATGAGGCCCAGGCAATCCATCTTTAATGTCGCCTAGCTAAACTTGCCAAGCTGACATGCCCTATAGCTCCTCGAAGCTACAGCCGATCGTGCACGTCCGAGCCCTCTTAGATTTCTTTATCCAAGTTTTCTATAAGCTCCAGTGCCCCGATCCCGGTCTTGCATCCTTGATATGCCTTCCCATTTCTGGCCATACCGTAGGATAATATTCTCGACCTGCTCGTACATCACTATGCATTGTCACGATCCCAAAGGATCGTAACCATATCGTATGATAATGTTCTCGGTCTGCTCATACATCATGCGCATTGCCACGATCCTGAAGGTTCATGACCATATCGTCCAACACCTTTTGCCCACGGCCTGCTCACACCTAGTGCCCTGCCATGATATTGGCATCCAAATCTGCCCATCAAGTAAATATATCCGACTGGCAACCTTGCATCAAAGCTGCCCTCTCCTCGGTACAACCCTTTTGACCATCCTTGATCCTTGGCCCAGCTCCAAAGCACATATCCGATCGATATTCCATATGCCAAGCTTGCACTCTACGACCGACCAGCTTCCATGGATCCCCGCAAGACATCTGGCCCGCGATGCTCACGAGACTTGCCTGTTCGGATAGGCCACATCCTTATCCGACTGGTCCCCTATCGCCTCTTCGCTCCACCATAGGGATCAAGAACGTATAGAGTAGTCTGGACAACTCCTCGAGGATAGGACCTCTCGAAAATCCCCATCCCACACAATGTGGCCAGCTTGTCCGATCAACATTGCTACGAATGCCTGTACACCAGACCATCCGGGCATGGCACCACCATTGCCCTGCAATCATGCCACGACGGACCCATCTATGGGCCATGGGGGAGTCGAGAATGCAACCATAGCTCCGCACCCCTCCTCAAACCAAGAGGAATTCTCAAGTATCCATAAGGATCCTGGCAGTCCACCACCATGCCAAGATTATGCATCCCGAGCCTCTAAATATCATGCCACGGCCATGCCACACCTTGGCTAACCATTGCCCCTCTCAATACCCCAGGAAGGCATCCATCCAAACTCCACCCTTGGGTTCCAAAGTATCGAGCAGCATTGTATTTTCATAGCAATCCAGCGAAGCCAAAACCCTTTACAACACCGTATCATGCCTACGTCGGGATCTCTTACGACAAGCCTGCAAATAAACCCATGACAATTAGGCTGCCTGGATGTTCAATCTCATTGGTGGTTGTCTTTTGGAGGAGAAATAAGCTGCAAGCCACAATCTTTTCATGTGTAAGCGTCAGAAGAATGCTCCAGCGAATGTTTCATTTTGTGTTCACGTTTGCAAAATCAGGTCGCGTTTAGTATTATTTTTTTCACACAAATGGACAAACTGTTTTGGACAATTATGATCACGTGCGCTTCAACTTACGCGTGCATCCATTTTCCAGTACGTGCGCATCGAGTATAAAGTAATATTGATTTAATGATAATGATATAATGATCCCAAAAGAGACTTGAAGGTCCATCGAAGTCCTGGTGGATTAACTTCATCGAACAAACATCCCAAACAATCAACCGCCCTGAAAATTGCACCCGCTAGTACGAAAAAAATTGAATGTCTCGCTTAATCTCAAAAATTATTTCGAGCCCTGTACTTTTTGATGCCGGTTTATCAAGAATGTTTGGGTTAATTTGAGTTATCAATTTTTTTTCCCCTGATTTCATTAATTTCTCAAACAGGGATTTTTTATTTTTTAATAATCTCAATAAGGGTTTTAATACATGCTCCAGTTGCTCATGTTACTAATTTCTGAATCACCATCCAATTATTTTAACAGATATATCAATACAGACACCGAACAGACATGCACATTGCAGGACCTTCTAATTACAAGAGACCGATGGTAGCGAGCGTTGGATAATTATCAACAATCTTTCTCATGAATAGTCCCAGAAAGCCATCCATCCCTCCAATTACATGCTTTTACGCCCACTTATCATGTGAAAGCAATTATGACAAATAAAGGAAAAAAGCATTTTCCAATGAAGAAAAACTATAATCTCAAGAAAATTGAAGTTCATCAAATATGGATCGGTCACAGCAATGAGGGCCTCATCCGTGACCGGTGTACATGAATTCACCCTGATGTTAATGTACAACCTTCCTAACTAATTCAACTAATTTAATCACCTAAAATACCCCTGGAGCTCCCGATTACCAAAAAAACCTTGACAACAGATCATGATGTACACCATTTGCCACCTCATTACAGTGACTGCTCCATGCACCATCATTAACAATCAAGTTTCAAACTTCTCATGGTTCTTATGTGCTCGAACCTCCTGGTTGATTGCCCTCCCCTTGCCTCAAGTTAGCCTGCTGGGTCAAGGGTCCATGGGCATTGATGCTGTTGGCAAGTAACACTGATAGGCGATCAGATGTAGAGATAGGAACCGTGGTAACAGGTAGTCGGACTTGCAATGACTGTGTTGGAGGAACCAAATACTGGCTCAGCGCAGCAGAGTATGCACTACCTGTTAGGCTTCCCCTCATCCTTCCTGTAGGCCGCCAATTCTGCTCAGACGGCAGCTCTGGCAAGCCATCAGATCTTGCTAATGAAAGTGCAGGCCCCCTGTCAGCAGATGCTGGGTTAGATGGTGCTGCTCTGGGTATATGTGGATGAACTGCTGCTGCTCCTGCTTGCAGCCTCGTCACTTGTGCCGCAAGTTGTGCAGACAATATATTACGATTACTTCCAGAGCTTCCTGCTGCTGCACCAACAGCATTTTGTGATGCTTGTTGAACCTGCATTGTTGGAGGGACACGAGTAAACTGTGGAATATTTCCAGATTGGCACGTAATTTGGTGTGTCCTCTGATTAAGTATCTGATGGGGATTTTGGAGTTCTGACACAGGATGTAACGTAGCTCTATAAGCACCCACTCCTCTCTGTTGGTCAGCTGGAGCTCTTGTGCTTGTGAGATATGGTGCTGGAAGGCCAACCACCTGGTGCAATGCTGGGTTCAGAGTGTATTGGTGGTCCTGTGTATGCAGTAACTGAATGGGGTTAACGCAGTAAAAGAATCACAAATAAAAAGTGCATGGTTAGATAAACTTATCGAAGCAAGCACATCTAAATCAAACAAATCTCAAAAATGATAAAAGCTACAGGAATATCACCCACGACACAACAATATTTAGTTTCAGAATTGGTGGGCCAAACTCGATACAAATAACTCCAATATAATGATCATAAGTATTCAGTTTCTGAAAGTGATGGTTCATTGTGGACCTGAAGATGTTGAATAATTGCAAAGCATTTACCAAGAGTATTGCTTCAGTTCTGTTTATAGTTATAGCAAATGCAGATGCAACTGATAGTAATTTTACTGGAAGTGGTAATATAGGTGAAAAGATATCATATGCCACTGAAGGTCTATCACAAATTTTAACCGGTAGCACTCCACTGAACCACTAAACTCATGGCTGATCAGGGAGAATTACTAAGTGATCTGGTGTGGTTAACGACAATGTGGCAGTTGAGTTTTATCACTCACATGTTCAATTCATTAGTGACATGTAATATAGTTATGTGCCAATTTGTACCCTCTGATCCTAAAAAGGTAATCTAAGATGACACATGATGTATAAAAACCAAAATCACCTACCAGAAGCACGATATCCCAACATAGATGCAATCAGGTACAAATCTCATAAGATAGAAATAGTTTTGCGACAATCAAGCCACACCATAAAGAGACAATAATCCAATGTATAGTGACAGATCTAAGAACATCAAAGTGGATTGCTGAATATTCATGAATATAATAAGAATAAAGTCAACACAAAATGATCAAATTGCAATAGTAGTCACAAAGCCGTTGGAAGGCAGCATTTTTGGGTTTACTGAATGGTTAGAGTGTTCTAATGATGTTCTTGGGTTTCAGCTATCGAGCTTTGTACTCATGATTTGTAACATCTGTATCCAGGTCTTCTAGTGGTAGCCCAGACCATAAAAGCAATATGTTCATTTGACTGCAAATTGTGATGCCTAGTCATACAAGCACCAAGGATGACAGCATTTGACAAGACAATCTGAACACCACTTTGTCAGCTCCTCTTTGTGCTCCTCTCCTGTCTTCTCCATTCCTTCAAGTATATTTTCCTTTCACTTACTCTTTATATTTCTCCCACTACATACCTTTTTTCGCTAATCTATTTGAGGATGATATACCAGATACTGTGCATGTTGCATGTCACTTACAATCTTTGTTTAGAGCCTATAAAGCCTTTAAGGCCGGATTCTAACACCATAGGTCCATAACCCGAAGGTCTAAGAGTCTTCATAGAATAACCATTGAGTGATTCGAAATTCTGACAATGAAGAAAAATTATGAGGGAAACAAATAAACCGATATAATTCAGATAACTTAAATATCAGGTAACACCAGATTATGTTGGCTTCAATATTGGTTCCTTCTAATACAAGAGTAGAAATACCTGTGTCACTGTATGGAGATGCAACGATGAGGAAACTGCATCAGAAGTGCTTGAAAGTTGCTCAATTTCCATGTCACCACTTACTGCCCCAAACCCATCCGAGGCAGATGTTAGTGGAGGATTTGTCTGATAAGATGCAGATGCAGGACTGTTGGGAATGACAGATGTGGAACTAAGTATATTTGTCCACATCCTGCGGGATGAATTGGGTGTCTGTGTCTGCACAGGAAGGGCCTGAACAGCTATAGGGTTCCTGCTGATATGTCTAGGTATTGAGGGCCTTGCAATTTCATTGTTGATAATCGAACCTCCAAAATGTGACTGTTGTAATTGCATAAGCTGCCTTAGTTGTGCTGCATGCTGAAATGATAATGTTGGTTGAGAATGTTCATGATTGGCTGTGGCATCCCGATTAAGTGCTGGTGAAACAGCATCTGTAATAACAGGATTCAGTACAATATCAGGCACAAGAGACTCCAAGGTTCCAGACGCACGAGCATTTGATCCATTTGTGGGGGCTAACGACACATTTGAGTAATTAGTTAATGATAAATTACTGGACCAAATAGCATCCACATGATGAGCAGCTACTTGAGTCGTCACAGAAGTACCAGCAACTGGCAGCTCAGAATGAAGTTCAGAGCCGGAAAAACCTTGAAGATGCTCAAAAGGTTTCCTATCTTCAAATTCACAGGCGCCATTTTGACTCATTTCACTTTTGTCATCATCTTCCATCGTCAGGTCCACAACAGTGAATGTGTTGATATCACTCTGGACGCTACCATCTTGCTGTCCCTCAAGTCTCCCACTGTGCAATTCATTTGTAGTTCCATTATGTTCGACAACCGCCTTCCAACATTCATCGGCATAGATAACAACATCAGAAACACCTTCTCCTGCCTCTTTCAATATCTGAATAAGAGGAAAAAGAAAGAAAACATCATGCACTATGGTGGGAAAGTGAAATGACCCCATAGTCAACGGATGGTTGAAGAACTTACCTTAACCATATTTTGATCAATACGTAAGTCAATATAGCTAGTAGGCGTGTTACAACATGGGCAGTGCCAGGATGGCTTCCGTAAGTTCATTTCCATGAAACTGTCATAATCAAAACACTATGGAAAATCCTCATAGAGTCAATGAACAGCTTTGTCCATTTCCATAAAGCAAACAAGCAAAATGAAATTTACCTGATGGTGTTTGCAGAGATGTCCTTTGACAGGAGTTTTTATGCGCTTAAAGCTGCACATATTAGGACAGAAAAAAAGTATGGACTGATAGTACATAATAATACACTAATAACCATGAACAATGCATTGAATGCGCCGGTATTAATGTCAGATAGATTGATTTTTCATTTCATTTGGCTAATCAAAGGAGAACATTGAAATCATAAAGACAAAATAATCAGTATGCAAAAGCTATTTGTACACATGATGCCTTTCCATTCTCCACATTAAATGGGTCTCAAAAAAGTCATTCACACACCTAATGCCTGAAAAGAATAATATGAAGGCTTTTTGTTGTCAAATCCAAATATTGGACTCTGTTAGCCCTCATAAATCGTCAAGCCTTCAAACAGAGACGGCAAAGAGCTGGATCAGGACTAGAATTTGATGAAGGGAAAAGATGTTTGTTTTGTTGTTCAAAGTGGCACGACTGACATAAATACGAGTGCCATTTGGCAAACAGCAAATGATCTGATCAATGAGAACATGCACATAATATCATCTAACTAGAGAATTCCAGAAGTGTGGAACCACAAACATATCAATCATTGGGGCAGAAGACAAATATACATGTGTATGACTTGGTCACTAACATGGTGAGATAATCCTGCAACAAATGAAAGATAAAATATCAAGCAAAGATTAACAATATCATACAATATATACGCACACATCCCCACATAATGAGTCCTCATGAAAAGAAGAGAAAAAATGATTTCTGCACTCTCTCAGGAAACCGGAATCTCCAAATCCTGACCTACAAACCCAAGAAACCAAAGAAATAAAAGGACAAACTCCACAAGAAATCTGGATTTTTGGCTTCTCTATGAAATTCGGGCTCTTGGATCTCAACTCACAAATCCTATTTCAACTGACCATTTCTTCTCTCTTTAATCCAATCCATCTAGGTTTCCTCTCACACACATCACACATGCCAACATCTAGTAGAACATGTTGAGAATCTTGCCGAGATACTAGCATTATTCTGTCCTAATTTAGCTGCAAGAATCATGCAGATTATATTCCAGATATTCTATGATATCAAGAATTATGTAGATTATATTCTAAAGATCATGCCGATATTATACTGATCCTGGATATATCTTGATATCTCCTTTCTTTTGTACTCTATTGTATACATAGTCATAATTCTAACCTAGATTCGTTGTATCCCTTCTCTATAAATTGTACTCTACTGTATCCCCGAGAATTCATTGAAATAAAAATACAAAAATAAACAATCAAGCCATTTCTTTTGCAAAATCCCTCCTCTTTTTTCATGGTATCAGAGCTTGTTAAGGTCTGATTCTCCTTCTTGTCTGCTACGTCTTCTACCCTGTCATTCTTCTGTATTCTGAGAAATAGAACCAGCATCCATCTTTCAAGTTGGAAGTTCTCAAACTTTAATTTTTACTCATGTGATTCTCTTCACAAGTCAACAAGTCATTTCAGTGATTAACAAACATGTCTGAAAAAGGAGATTCTTCAAATACAGGTGACTCTAAACCACTCTTCTCTTCAATTCCTAGTTGTCCAACCATTACTATTGTCAAATTGCAAGGTAGTGGTAATTATATATCATGGTCTGCATCGGTAGAGTTATGGTTTATGGGGCAAGGTTATGATGATCATTTAGTTAAGAATGCTAGTGATATTACTGCCACTGACAGAACAAGCTGGATTAAAATTGATGCACGGTTATGTAGTCTATTATGGCATTCCCTTAATCCTAAATTGCTCACCTTATTCTAGTCCTGTAAAATCTATTGTAAGGTTTGGACCAAGGCCAAGATTTTATATACTAATGATGTGCAACGCATGTATAAAGTTGTCTCAGATATTATCCATCTTCAGCAAAACCACCAAGATAGTGGCAAGTAATTTAGGGCAAGTAGAAACACTAAAGGATGAGTTCAATTCTCTCATGCCATTCTCTGACAGCATCACTGCACAGGAACAGCAATGAGATAAGTTCTTTATGGTCTTCGCTTTGATAGGACTTCGATCTAATCTTTGTTCTGTGAGGGATCAAATCTTGACAAGTCCTGTTATTCCTTCTTTGGAAGATGTCTCTGCATAGCTATTGTGCATTTCTTTAAATGCAAATAATACTAATGAGATTGAGACATCTGTGAGCTGTACAGACTGGAAATCATTAAGGATGGGGTGGTTCTCGAACAAGGAAAGGAAAAGACTCTAAGTCATATTGCACCTATTATGACAAAGGTGGTCACACTCGAGACACTTGTTGGAAACTGCATGGTCGAGCACCATGCAATAATCAATCTACCAACACTAGCCGACCTGTAGCTCATATGGCCCAGACCTATGGAGATGGACTCCTTCCATTACCTGATGCAAAAGATCAACAGTCCAATTCCGTTACCTTAACTACAACTGACTACAATGAGTACTTGCAATATCAAGCAGCAAAATAGCAGTCATCCTCATCTAGCATCTCCTTTGCTTGTCTGATCAGGTCTTCACCCATTGCCCATGGATACTAGATTCCGGTGCATTTGACCATATCTCTAGTAATAAGAATTTTTCCTCTAACCTTATCTCTCCTCCAACTTCCTCTAAAGTTATACTTGCTAATGGCTAAAGGAATAGGAGAAGTTCAACCTCTTCCTTCTGTTTTTTTAAACTCAGTCTTATTTGCTCCTGAATGCCCATACAATTTGATTTTCATTAGCAAATTAACCAAAAATCTTGATTGTTCTATCACTTTTATGGCTGACTCTATTATTGTGTAGGACCGGGGTATGGAAAAGATGATTGGAACAGGACATAAGTCATAAGGATTGTATCACCTCTCCAATCCAAGTCCACTAGTTGCTTTCACTTTCTTTGCTTCCTAATCTTCTTCATAGTCGTTTGGATCATCCGAGTCTCATCAAACTTCAGAAATTAGTACCTAGTCTTTCTACATTATCTTCTTTAAAGTATAAGCCATGTCAACTTGGAAAACAAACTCAAGCTTCCTTTCTAAGACGAGTCAATAATAGGGCCACATCTATGTTTGATATTGTTCACTCAGACATATGGAGTCCAAGTCATGTCAGTTCAACTTTGGGATTTCATTATTTTATTACTTTTATTGATAATTATTCCTGTTGCACTTGGATATTTTTAATGAAGAATCATTCTAAATTGTTCTCTATATTTCAAAATTTCTGTGTGGAGATTCTTAATCAATTTGGTGTTTCAATTAAGGTATCACACAGTGATAATGCAAGAGAATATTTATCTGTTTTTTTTTTACCAATTTCATGTCTTCTCAAGGAATCACTCATCAGACCTCTTGTACATATGCTCCTCAACAAAATAGAGTCTGAACATAGAAATTGGCATCTCATTGAAACAACCCGTACCTTATACACCATCATGTTCCTCTTCATTTTTAGGGGATGCTGTACTCACCGTTTATTATTTAATTAATCGAATGCCTTCTTTTGTATTGCAGCATCAAAGTCCTCACTCAATTCTATTTTCAAAACAAAATCCCCAACATCTTTCACCGCATGTGTTTGGTTGTATTTGTTTTGTTCATGATCACACTCATGGAAAAGACAAACTCCAGCCCAAATCGGTCAAGTGTATCTTTTTAGGATACTCCCATCTTTAGAAAGGTTACAAATGCTATAATCCAACAACAAACAAATATTTACTCCCATCTTCAGAAAGGTTACAAATGCTATAATCCAACAACAAACAAATATTTTATCTCAGTAGATGTAACCTTCTTTGAAACATCTCCATATTTTTCACCAAACACCACAAACACAAATCTCATTCCTAAAGCTCTACCAATTCCTATTCTTCCTCTATCACAAGTCAGTCCTCTCCAAGTCTACTCATATCGTTCTCACCCTCCTGCTAACACCAATGACGCTTCTCTCCATGATACAGGTATAATGGCAACTCTTGGTGACTTTTCTCTTGTTCCTCCATCACCTACTCCAATCATGCCTTCAGCAGAAGCAGCAACTCCACCCATTGTCCTTCGAAAAGGGTATTCGTTCATCTCGCAAACCATATCCCGTTTATAATTTTCTGAGTTACCATCGTTTATCTCCATGCTATTATGCCTTTGTTTCCAGTTTGTCTAATGTTTCCATACCAAAGACCGTTAGAGAAGCATTGGCACATCCAAGGTGGCGAGATGCAATGATAGGGAAAATGACCGCTCTTCATGACAATGGTACTTGGGAATTGGTTCCACTACCACGGTAAATCTGATGTTGGATGTCACTGGGTTTATACCATGAAGGTAGGTCCTGATGGCAAAATTGATCGACTAAAAGCTCGCCTTATTGCGAAAGAATACACTCAGATTTATGGGCTTGATTATGGTGATACATTCTCTCCATTAGCTAAAATTACATCAGTCCATCTACTTATCTCCTTGGCAGCAATGCATCACTGGATGCTTCATCAACTCGATATTAAGAATACTTTTTTACATGGAGAGCTAGCCGAAGAAGTGTACATGGAGCAACCACCAAGATTTGTTGCTCAAGGAAAGTCTAGCTTGGTATGCCATCTACGACAGTTACTATATGGTCTAAAGTAGTCTCCAAGAGCATGGTTTGGACGGTTCAGTGCTGTGGTCCGACAGTTTGGAATGTCTCAAAGTGCAACCACCAGTGTTCTTCCGTCATGATGATCATGGTAAATGCATTTATCTGGTGGTCTATGTTGATGACATTGTCATAACAAGCAATGACCAATGATAGGATTTCTCAACTCAAGCAACCTTTGTTCAATCATTTTCAGACCAAAGATTTGGAAAAATTGAAATACTTTCTGGGGATTGAGGTAGCACAGTCCAAAATAGACATTGCTATCTCACAAAAATAGTATGCTTTAGACATACTAGAAGAAACATGCATATTAGATTGCAAACATGTGGACACTCTTATGGATCCGAATGTCAAACTTGTTTCTAGACAGGGGGAGCCATTGGAAGACCCTGATAAATATTGGAGACTAGTTGGGAAGCTAAATTATCTCACAATCACACGACTAGATATTTCATTTGCTGTAAGTGTGGTTAATTTTTTCAGGCTCCGTGTAGTAGTCATTGGATGCAATAATCCGTATTCTCAAATATATCAAAGGAGCTCCAAGACGGTCTATTATATGAAGACAAGGGTCACTCACAAATTGTTGGATACTTTGATGTAGACTAGGCAGGTTCTCCCTCAGATAGACGATCTACTTCAAAATACTGTGTCATGATTCGAGGGAATCTAATATCTTGAAAGAATAAAAAGCAAGATGTAGTTGCTAGATCAAGTGCAGAAGCAGAATATCGAGCTATGGCTCTTGCAATGTGTGAGCTTATCTGGTTAAAGCAACTTCTTCAAGAATTGGGATGTGATGAAGTTAAATAAATGAAGTTGAAATATGACAATCAAGCTGCCCTTCATATTGCCTCAAATCCGATTTTTCACGAAAGAACAAAACATAGAGAGGTAGATTCTCATTTTATTAGACAGAAAATTGAATCAGGATCTATTGCCACCAATTTCATCAATTTAGATGATCAATTAGCATATGTTTTTACTAAATCCCTTAGAGGCTCTCGGATTGAAAACATTTGTAATAAGCTTGGAGCATATGACATGTACGCTCCAGCTTGAGGGAGTGTTGAGAATTTTGTCGAGATACTAACATTATTCTATCCTAATTTAGCTGCAAAAATCATGCACAATATATTCCAGACATTCTATGATATCAAGAATCATGTAGATTATATTCTTAAGATCATGCCAATATTATGCCGATCCTTGATATCTCCTTTTTGTACTCTCTTGTGTACATAGTCATAATTCTAGTCTAGATTCATTATATCCCTTCTCTATAAATTGTATTCTACTGTATCACCAAGAATTCATTGAAATAAAAATACATAAATAAACAATCAAGCCATTTTTTTTTGCAAAATCCCTCATCTTTTTCTCTTTTTTTAGAACACAAGTACAGGCCACCTAAAATAGAAAAAACATATAGGTACTTAATAAATTAACGAACCTTCAACATTATATGACTTACAAATTTTAGTGGTTCTCATCAGTTTTTAGTTATTGCATAACTCATAACATAGGAATTTCTACGTAACCCACAAATTGGTCCTATTTGAAATTTTCATGTATTTCATAGATGTTTTTTTATGGTAAAAAGAGGTCGTAAAGCCATGTTGATAGGTGTTGGGGATAAACCCCGCTCCTGCCGAAGTCTAGTCTGATGCTCAACCTAATGCAATCGGTAGCCACGGAAGAGCTTCAACGGCCAAGTCCTAGCCGAACTCTCCAGCGGCCGAGTCATAACCAAACTCCTTCAGCCGACCAGACTTTTCAGCGGCCGAGCTCCTTCCGAACTCCCCAGTGACCGAGCCTTAGCCGAACTCTTCCAACCGACCGAATTTCTCAGCGGTCGAGCCCCAATCGGTCTCCCACGAGAGCCGAACTCCCTCCGCAATCCTCCAGCCGGACGCCCACAAGAGCCGAACTCCTTTCGAGCTTCCCCTTCGGCCGTACTCTCCCAGGAGTCCGAACTCCTCTGGAATTGATGCATGCCGAAGTCCATCAATCAATGCCTGCTCAGAATCACGGCTATTAAATCTCGACGAATGATCGCCATCAGTCCGCTGCAGGCGACAGCGATCCGCTACTAGGCGGCGATGGCTGTCACCATCAATCTGATGCAGACGGCGCTGCAGACGACACCTTCCTCCGTGATTGACTCCGCCAGACCTCGAGCGGCCCGCTACCTGACAGCTGCAGCCATCGCCATCAACCCGCTAACAAGCTCCGCCTATAAAAAGAGACCCTCCAGATACGCTTACTCTAGGCTCCAAGCTCTCTTCTCCTCCAAACTCTGCCGAACTCATTTCAGAGCACTCCATTTCTATTAGCCAGAAGAGCTGACTTGACCGTCGAAGGGTCCTACCGGAGCCACCCCCACCGGCTCCGGATGGGACTGTTTTGCAGGTCACCGGTGGCGACCTCGTCCTCCACTCCAGCTCGATCCGACATCAACCAAATTCTGCACCAACAGATTTGGCACTAGAGGAAGAGCCCCTCTACCCGAGGTTCTCCTGTTCTTAAAGGAGTGCTCAGCGATGACCTCTCTCTTCCCTCTCTGGAGATCTTCCTTCTTCCTCTACAGAGTTCTTTCCTAAGAGAAAATGCCTCTCAAGAGAGCTTCGACCCGACGATCGACAGCCTTCGCGGCCCGATCCTGTCCAGATCCATCTGCTCCTGCTTCGGCTCCGGCAACTCAGGTTCCACCTGTACCCACGGTAGATGCGGAGCAGTTCAACCTGCTTGTCCAGTAGGTTCGTAGCCTCACGGAGACAATGCAGGCCATGCGGCAGCCTCCAACGGTGACTCCACAAAGAAATCCGTCATCAGGATGTCGGAAATCGGCCCCAAGAAAGAGTACTCGAGCCAGCGTACCCATCGCCCCTGGGAAGGAAAAACGAAGAGCAGAGGATCCGTGTTCGGATCATGGTTCTCTTTTGGAGGAGACCTTCCCTATTGGTAGTCGGAAGCCCCTCGAGATCTGCAACCAAGACGATGCCCTCGATCACAGACTGCGGGAGATGGACCGGTGGATTGAGGAGCTCGGCCACATCACCCCGGCTCACCTTAACAACGTCCGCACCGATTCTTCTTTCTTCCTCCGAATTATGCAAGAGTCCGTCTCGCCAAACTTCGAGCTTCCTCAATTCGAAAGCTACGACGGAGCTTCTTATCCAGCTGATCATCTAGAGGCCTTCCGAACCATGATGCTACTTCATGGTGCACCAGACGCCATATTGTGCCGAGCCTTCCCATCTACCTTAAAGGAAGCAGCGAGAAACTGGTACTCGATATTGAAGCCAAGTACGATCTTCTCTTTTGACCAGATGAGCCATCAGTTCGTGGCTCACTTCATCAGCAGCCGACGTCCGCGCCGAGGTTCGAATTTCCTGATGAATGTCAAGCAGAAGCAGAGAAAATCCATCCGGACTTATGTCATCCGATTTAACGACGCGGCATTGAAGGTCCGGAACTTGGACCAGTCGATCGCCATGGCCGCTCTCAAGGGCGGCCTTCAGAAGAACGACTTGCTGTTCTTCCTGAAAAAGAAGTATCCCAGGAACTTCGCCGTTCTGCTGGCTCGGGCCGAAGGTTATGCCCGAGCTGAAGAGGCCTTCAGGGCCAAGGACGATGAAGGAAAGCCGAGTGAAGCTCGACCGCATTCTCGGACTCCTTTTGGGCGCAGGTGAGCCCGAACTCCCCTTTGGGCCCAGGAGCGGGGAAGCCCCGACGGAAGGGCGCGCCGAGGTTCTCCCCAGCTCCGAGGTTCTCCCCAACGAAGATTTCATAATTATGCCCCTCTTAACGCTTCGAAAGCCCAAGTGCTGATGAAAATCAAGGAACGACTGTCAAGATTGGAGAGGATGCGTTCCCGCCCCAACAAGCGCAATCCCAACGAGTTCTGCTTATATCATCGCGACCACGACCACGACACTGAAGAATGCATTTAGCTCCGAGACGAAATCGAGGAGCTCATCAGGAGAGGCCAGCTGGGTCGATTCCTCATACGTCAGCCTGAAGTAGGAGAAGATCGACCAAGGGCGTTGCCGTAGCCAGGAACAACAAAAAGATCAATCGCCTTCCGTACCATCGACGCCACGTCAAGCTCGCTCCAAATTGAGCCCAGCATAAAATAGAGATCGTCAGATCCCGGGACTTACCGCCTGAAGGAACTCGAAGGAACAGCGCTCCCACGATCCTGAAACATAGAAGATCCGGGAACGTGCTGCCAGTAACTTTCCTACGGTAAAATTCTTCCATTTCAATAATATTGTTTCTTGGTGCAAAAACTACGTGATGATACGGAAGCAGTCAATAGTTGTCGTGTTAGGAACATGAGGAAAACCTCGTCCTAACATGAGCCGATCAAAGTCCTTCAACCTCTGCCGCAGAAGATAAGATCTCCTCCGAGGGTCCGGGCTAACCTCGATTGCAGGAGATAAGATCTCCCTCAAGCACTCGCAACAACCTCGACCGCAGAAGATAAGATCTCCCCCGAGGGTCCGGACCGACCTCGACTGTAGGAGATAAGATCTCCGAGCGCCTGCAACAACTTCGGCCGCAGGAGATAAGATCTCCCCTGAGGTCCGAACCGACTTCGGCTACAGGAGATAAGATCTTCCCTGAGCGCCTGCAATAACCTCGACCGCAGAAGATAAGATCTCCCCTGAGGGTCCGGACCGACCTCGGCTGCAAGAGATAAAGATCTCCCCCGAGCGCCCACATCAACCTCGACCGTAGGAGATAAGATCTCCCTCGGGGTCCGGGCCGACCTCGGCTGCAGGAGATAAGATCTCCCTCGAGCGCCCGCAACAATCTCGACCGCAGGAGATAAGATCTCCCCCGAGGGTCTGAACCGACCTCGGCTGCAAAAGATAAGATCTTCCTCGAGTCGACCTCGACTGTAGAAGATAAGATCTCCCCCGAGTCGACCTCGACTGCAGGAGATAAGATCTCCCCCGAGCGCTCGCATCAATTTCGACTGCAGAAGATAAGATCTCCTCCGAGCGCCCGCAACAACCTCGACCGCAGGAGATAAGATCTCCCCCGAGGGTCCGGGCCAACCTCGGCTGCAGGAGATAAGATCTCCCCCGAGCGCCCGCATCAACCTCGACCGCAGGAGATAAGATCTCCCCTCGAGGGTCCAAGCCAACCTCGGCTACAGGAGATAAGATCTCCCCGAGCGTCCGCTTCAACCTCGGCCGCAGGAGATAAGATCTTCCCCGAGGTCCGGGCTGACCTCGACTGTAGGAGATAAGATCTCCCCGAGCGCCCGCAACAACCTCGACCGTAGAAGATAAGATCTCCGCCGAGGCGTCCGGGCCAACCTCAGCCGCAGGAGGTAAGATCTCTTCCGAGGGTGCGGACCGATCTCGACCGCAGAAGATAAGATCTCCCCCGAGCGCCGCAACAACCTCGACCGTAGGAGATAAGATCTCCCCCGAGGGTCCAGACCGACCTCGGCTGCAGGAGATAAGATCTCCCCCGCACGCCCGCAACAACCTCGACCGCAGGAGATAAGATCTCTCCCGAGGGTCCAGGGCCAACCTCAGCCGTAGGAGATAAGATCTCTTCCGAGGATCCGGACCGACCTCGACTGCAGGAGATAAGATCTCTCCCGAGCGCCGCAATAATCTCGACCGCAGGAGATAAGATCTCCTCCGAGGATCCGAGCCAACCTCAGCCCCAAGAGATAAGATCTCCCCAAGGATCCGAGCCAAACTCGACCGCAGGAGATAAGATCTTCCCCCGAGCGATCGGACCAACCTCGGCTGCAGGAGATAAGATCTCTCCTGAGCGCCCGCATCAACCTCAGTTGCAGGAAATAAGATCTCCCTCGAGTCAACCTCGACTGCAGGAGGAGACGAAATCTACTTCAACCTCAGCTGGAAATGAGATCTCCCCCGAGCTTCAACTTTAACATCAACTTTGGCTGGAGATGAGATCTCCCCCGAGCTTCGACTTGAACCGATGCAGAGCCCTGAAGAGGACTTCGACAGTCGCCTTTTCTGCACTCCCTTCGAGTTTCGAACTCGAGAGTGGGGGGACTACTGTTGGGGATAAACCCCGCTCCTGTCGAAGTTCAGTCTGATGCTTAGCCTAATGCAATCGGTAGCCATGAAAGAGCTTCAGCGAACGAGTCCTAGTCGAACTCCCCAGCGGACGAGTCCTAGCCGAACTCCTTCAGCCGGCCGGACTCCTCAGCGATCGAGCTCCTTCCGAACTCCCCAACGACCGAGCCTTAGCCGAACTCTTCCAACCGACCGAGCCCAAATCGATCTCCCACGAGAGCCGAACTCCCTCCGCAATCCTCCAATCGGACGCCCACGAGAGTCGAACTCCTTTCGAGCTTCCCCTTCGACCGAACTCCCCCAGGAGTCTAAACTCCTCTGAAATTGATGCATGCCGAAGTCCACCAATCAATGCCTGCTCAGAGTCACGGCTATTAAATCTCGACGAACGATCGCCATCAGTCCGCTGCAGGCAACAGCGACCCGCTACCAGGTGGCGATGGCTGTCACCATCAATCTGTTGCAGGCGACACTGCAGACGACGCCTCCCTCCGTGATTGACTCCGCCTGATCTCGAGCGGCCTACTACCTAACAGTTGCAACCATCGCCATCAACCCGCTAACAAGCTCCGCCTATAAAAATGGACCCTCCAAATACACTTACTCTAGGCTCTAAGCTCTCTTTTCCTCCTCCAAACTTTGCCGAACTCATTCCAGAGCACTCCATTTCTGTTGGCCAGAAGAGCTGACTTGACCGTCAGAAGGTCCTACCAGAGCCACCCCCACCGGATCCGGATGGGACTTTGTTTTGCAGGTCATCGGCGGCGACCTCGTCCTCCACTCCAATTCGATCCGGCGTCAACCAGATTCTGCACCAACAATAGAAATTCTTAATTTCTTTTCTCCATAATCTTTAAGTTACATATTCAATTCCTCTAATACTCCTACTAATCTTTAAATCTCTAATTAAATGCTCATCCTCAGCCTCATCAACTAAGACTTTTGAAAGTGGAGACATCTAGAGGCTTATAATTAGCCTTTGGTCAAAGTCCTCTGTCACTATGGCTTCCCATGCTCAAATATAAGGAAATAAACAATAACAATTGATTCCACCTACATGTTTATAATGTGATAAAAAACCTACTTGATATCTTGTTTACCATTGGCTGCTATTATTCCTTCCACAATTTTTCAAAATGTAGATACATACTTAATTGAATAAGTAGACACATAGTACATCAAACTAAATCAAAGAAACCTTAGCTTGATGAGCTGCACAGCTGCATGACACCCAACAATCAAGGACTCAGTTCCCGGTAGGATGTTATATGGGACACCGAGATGGTGTACCATCCCATATGTCGAGATGGGACTGTTCTGCCATCATCCCAGCATCCTAATCGAGATATCTTGGGACATCCTTTGCCCTAAGTGTCAGGACGAGACGGGATAGCGGCGCATTCCGTTCCATAGCGAAAATGGGACAGCCCCATCCTATGCAATTTAAAACCTTTTGAACAATACAACATGGAAATACATAAGTTGCATTTTGATGAAGTACAAGGGCTTGGTAGACAACTTGAAACCTTGGTTTAACGTGATATTTATAAACATGAGTATATGAAAAATGGCAAGTTATTTATGGCAGGAATAATAGGAAGTCCTATAACACAAAGTTGTGTAGAGTGTGTACGTGCATAGGTATGTGTAAGAGAGAGAGATTAAATAGAAACACTTTACTGAAAAATAGTGGTAAAAAATAGTTCACGGCAAGAATGTTCTAAAATACCTTATGGGACAATTCAGCGATATTCTTGATGGTCCCTCGATGATCTCAGAATCTAACATCAAATTCATAAAAATGTGTTCATATTAGCAACGCATCTTAAAATTTAAGTATAATCCCTGAACACGATCAATTATAAAACAAAGATAGAGTCTATCTATTTATAATTGCATGATTTGATTTCCAGCATACTCTATGTCAAAAAAATAGAATTTATTGGAAACTCAATGCTTCTTTAACGTCTTATTGGCCACTAGCCTGGAAGGTATTTCAATAAACATACACAATTTAATAAATTCCAAAATAAGAGTGAGTTGATAAATTTCAAAAAAAAAAAAGAAAGTATGGAAGACCATGATAGATGGTAAGCAATGATGCCTTTTTATATATGGATTAACATCAAATTCCTTTTCTTTTCCTACACTTTTTTTCTTCAAATGTTGATATAGGTTATACTAAACGCTTCTTCAAGCACCATTGTTTTGCCTTCTCCAAGAAAGTTAACCATCAAGAAAACTTCATCTTTACAGTTCCCAGAGTGAGCATACAATGATAGTGCCACAAAGATGCTTTAGTAAAATTTAACAAAAATCAGCTAACTATATTTCCACCAAAAACATTAATGATATGGAGTAAGAATAATTTGAGATGAAACACACAACTAGTTGTTACCATGTGTATCCAATGGGTGCACTAAAACTGAGAGTGTTAAGAAAATTGAAAACGAGCTAGACATGTTAAAAAGGTGAGCACCCTAAGGTTGTCTACTCTAAAAGTTAGGCACGAAAATAGTTGGACATTAGCATACATATTTTGGAGCCGATGGAGAACTAAGATTACACGATAAGATTATTGACAACTTGGAGTGTAGCTCAAACTTCAAGAATGGAAGAACAGTTATAAAAGCAGCATACCCAAGAAACTTCAACATAGAAGTAAATTGCATGCACAATGTTCCTCAATAAAACATATGGTGAACAATAAGAATGTCCACAGGCCAGATCTGAGTCAGGCATATCTGAAAATTTTAATAGGCCTGACTCGACACCCTGTACCAAAACAAACTATAAAAGGTCCAGAGGCAGCCCTGTCCTAGCAAAGAACTATTCAACATGCAAACATATTAAGTGTCTCTATAATGGTCATAATCATTTGTCAACAACCTAAGGTCCTAAACCATCAAAAATGAATTCATTGGCTAACATTTCCTAAATTTGCTCCAGATTTTTTTCAAAATTCTACCTTTTTGAAGGTCTCCATGGCATCTCATATCAAATTGTGCATCCATTGAAAATATTGTATTAACAAGTTTTAGCAGAGATGCACTTCTACATAGATGTTCACTTGTATGTTCAATAATGTATAATTAATGACATACAAGGAACAATTGTAGAAGATCTGATCAGCAAACACCAGAGGCTCAGTGTCTCATATCCTTGGTTCCATCTATAGCACCTCAAGTAATGTCAAGTAACAGAAGGCACTGGAATCTATATCAGACCCACAAGTCGACCCAAATGTCTTTGATTAGACTAGCATTCTCTCCATATGTTGGACAAATTGCACAAGCTCTAGTATAGCCTTCACAGGGTTGTTTTAATTTTCCTTTATTTCCGTTTCCTGCTCCACTTTTTTAAGCAAAAGTGGAACTGCATTGCTTTTGCTTCCTTTAACATATAATCAAGATAGAAACAATATAAGGAGAGGATAACACCATAACATTAACACCAAAGCCCAAAATACTGTCAACCATTAGTTATTAAAATAATCTGAGTATACAGTAGCCACAATATAAGGAGAGGATAACACCATAACATTAACACCAAAGCCCAAAATACTGTCAACCATTAGTTATTAAAATAATCTGAGTATACAGTAGCCTCACATTGCCTCTTGGTCTGCCCAAGATAAAGCTTTTTACAAACTTCGAATTTGCTGGCTTGAATTGGTAAACGAGTTTTAAAGTATGTAGTTTAGTAGAAAGTGAAAACTATTCAAAATTGAAACAGGTTACCAGGTGGTTAAGACTTAACAGTTGCACGCAAACAGCATCTCTCCACTGCTGTCTTAAAAAACCTAGAACTAGTACGTTGATTATTTCCCACTATTGATTGACTAGTTCTCACTTAACCTGCGTTTAAGTGAGCCACCAGATGGCTGCAAGACCAGAAGGTCTCAGCTGACAGTTCATCACTACAGAGTGTGATCATTGATGGACTTCTTTTGCATAATAGCATTGTGCTCAAATGTTTCAGCTTCAAGAATATTGGAGTGCCAAGATGGCACCACATTCCATCACACTCTAGGCACACAAACTGACACTTCACTGCAAGTAATGACACCCAATCCTCAACCATTTCAAGCAACAAATGTCAAAAATATAAAGTGCCTGAAGATCTTTATGAAGTGAAACGATTTTCTTCTGCTTTTGATGCTATGAAACATAAAACACAATATGTACCACTGTTTTAACTACCAGAATATACATGGCACATTGTACCATACTGGGAGGGAACCAATAACTGGTATGCACCCCAACCAAGTGCACCAAAAGATGTACCATGCTGATACTGTACAGTTGAGTGCCGATACTGATGCTGAAACCAGTATAAAACCTTGATATGAACTAACAACCAATTATACATCCATGCAGCCACCCACATACCCATGATGCACATATATACAACTCAAATTTTTTCCATGGTCTGGGTGTTGATGAATCTACTTTCTTCTTCAGAAATACTGGGCCTAGTCATGTTTGAAATGTCTAGATTCCAAATGACCTTAAATTATTTGTTAGAGGAGGTATTAATGCAAATAGGGTTCGGATATTATTTAGAACCTATTGCACTGGAGAAGCAATAGAGTCAGAAATTCCATTGATGACTAATCACTTGAATCAACCATAACCCATTGGTTGAAATGAAAAACAGTTTCAGGCCATGACTCAACATCTCCATAGCCTTCCTGCTTCAAGTTACAATGAATATCTCTTTAGAAGACAAAGAAGACCCCTTTAAACAGGTGGGCTTCTTCACACTAGAAAACAAACAAATCAACAAAATATTAAGACATCATACTCTAGAATCTACACAACAATAACAATGGCATTTAAAGTTTATAAAAGAGTTTTTTTACCCCCACTCCAGAAATTCTTTGGAAATTCTCTTGTTCTAGAACAACAACATAGCCAACGCAGTGAAATAGCCTTTATATCAACAATTTACAGTTATCTTACTTCTAAAACATCAACTTCCTAATACATTTGAGAACCCAGAAAAAATGTTTGATTCTTACTGAAATTCTAGAATTTTATTATCTATCCAAAGAAAGCACTACCATAATCATATACATTACCACCAAGCCTTATCACATCTAATTTAAGTTATTTTATTACTCTTTATGATTCACCCAGTGAAAGCATAAACTTGTGTTCATATCCTTTCTCCAACGAGGCCAATATTTTATTCAGTTTATCACCATAAGGCCATGACCTCATTCATAGTCCACCGATCCCAATTATACATTTGAACTTTTTTAAACTCTAGTTCAGTGCTAACCCTGGTTCTCATCTCATCTTAGACTAACACAGCAGCTGTAATTATCAGATACACCAGCGGACCTCCTATATCTCAGCAATATCCACGAAAAGAACAGAGAAGCTGTTATTGGGTTTTCATGACATATTTCAGTGTTAATGAAGAAAAAATGTTAACCAAGAAAAAATACTCCCAGTACTACCTCACACTTGCAATTGCACTTCTATACAAGTATTTTCCTTTGTCCACAAGTACATGAAATGTACACAAGAATTATAACTGACACTCATTCAAATGAGAGCCAAATTTTATTGACCATCTATCAAATTGCTTTCTCCTTTTGAAAAAAGATGATTGTACTCTCTACATCTCTAATGATGTTTTCCTCAATGAACAGAATTAATTTATTCAAACCTTCGCAACTGCAAATTTCTGGGCTATAATTTCACCATGGAGTTTGGGAATCACTTGGCACATCACCCTCTAAGGACAAAAATGATAGCTTTTACAACATATGATCATTCTTTGGTAAGAGAAGCTGCAAAGGCTGATAGCTTTTAGAATCAATATTATTTATATCAAATCATGGGCAGATATTATTCTATACTTACAGAAAATAATTAACAACAAAAATGTAAAAGAAGAGCAATTTCCACAGATATAAAACTAGAGAATATGGTGGGCAAAAGTGACTTGCTTAGAAAGTAGGATATTTAGAAGTAACGATTGCTTTAGATGTCTGGAAATGTTTGAGATTTATATGTCTTATGTGATTGACTAGAACAATAATCTAAGCAAAAAAGAAAATAATACATGTCATACCAAAGGTGCCAGCTCTAGGGGGAAGACAATCCATTTCAAATTGGCAGTCTTGTCAATGAAACTAAAGCAAAATACTGACCAAGTTTTGCCTTGCTTACCTGAAACAAGTTCTGCAACCACAGGTCGGACATAATCTTGGAGTACCGGGGCATCAAGGTAAGGTATGTTGCTCACAAAGGCTATTGCTATGACATAATTACCTGTAATTTGAGTTAAAAAGGGGACTGATTACAAGCAGATCAAGTAAAGGCGCACTCTTTTTTCCCCTTTGTTTTTGTGAAAAAAGGTGCACTCAATTTTGAAACCTTTCATGCATACGCATGTGCATACCATTAAAATATCCAACTGCCTGGATAATATTTGTCCCATATTTGAGCATTCTAGTAATATCTGTAGGAAACTGAGGTCCAGTATCCTGATGAATTAGAAAAATATATATTTAGTATGTTTATGTTGCACCACTCAGAAGACCAAAAACAAAAGAGTGGCTTGAAAAGCAGCCATGAAAAATAAGTCATTGGAAGCCATCAAACCATTGATATATTTGTCCTTCTATCAATGCCTCTTCCATTCACCAAAAAGCTGAAAAAAGGGGGTTTTAAACTTTTAACAAAGATCAAACTTGCTGTACTGGAAGAGGAGAAAAGGAGATGTACCTCACATGTGGTGGGTTTCTAATGCAAGAAGATGTCTCTAATTTATCTGTTTGAACAACAAATAGCCTCTGCAATAATGCAAAGTTAATAGACAACCAATATTTGGATGGCTTGAATATAAAAATAAAGAAGCAAAACATGTTTTTCATTATTGGGTAGTGCACGCGGCAGCATTCATCAAGCTGGGCACGTGGGCTCATCCCACCTGCTCTGCTTTGAGAGTCAATCTGTACTGCGTGCAGCGTAATGCATATTTACTATTAGTGCTATCAAACATGAACGGAAAACAAAGAAAGACATTCTGGAAGAAAAAAAAACTGTTTACTCATTACTAGATTATATGTATATTCTCAAATGAAATCACATCAAATAATTAATCCAAAAAGAACCCAGCCAAGATATCAAAGATGTGGGCAAAGAAAAGATACCTCACTCCACATACTAAATAAATAAAGATATCAATCAAATGAGACTAGACGTATAAGAAAACAACAGTCCCCTGCCAGTGGGGCTGCCTCCACTAGCACAAAGTGATTATAATAATGTACCATGCAACAATTACAAAAACTGTATCTGACAGTTGACCTCAGATTTGTTTTCAAAATGGATCGATGCTTATCAAAAAGGTAAACTACACAGCAAGTATCAAGAAAATGCTTACAATTTTTTCATCTGCAGGAATATTCCTTCCAATTTGGAAATCAGTCATTAGAATATGGTAGCCATGCTACAAAACGGAGGAGCGAAAAGAAAAAAATTAAAGCTTGCCTGAAGAATCAAGTCCTTTCACAAAACTTCCAACAGCAGCATAAAGCAGAATCAGAATTAACTTAGCAATGTACAAGATGTTATAATAAATAAAATAAGTATTAGTTCTGAGTCAAGCTGCCAAAGTCAAAGCAAGTAATGAAATGGCTCAGACGTAAAGAGGTATTGAGTAGCAGCAAGAATAAACCCTCCAGATTAACCAATTGGGAGAAATTAAGTAGTTGCAATGCACATAGATGCATAAATGCATGAGTACTTATGTCTTTTTTCTTCCTATAATTAGGGTCCAAATGTATAAGAAATTAATGGCATACAATAAAGCATATGGAAGTGCTCTAAGCATATCAAAATAATGCAGAGTGCCAAGATTTACTAATAGATAAACAATGCAAACCAGCAGGGCATAAGGCAATAAATGAAAAACATATAATGCGTATAGGAAGGTGGTCTGCATTGCATTAGACCCCTTACTTTCACCATATAAAACAAGGTTACCCTTTTCATGTAAACAAAAGTTGATATTTGGGAGAGCCTGGTCCCTTCTCATATATAAGTAAATTTATGCATTATGACAGATACATTAATGCTCAGTTGACCAAGCATCTCAGCATCTCATCAACATGTTCTCTAATATCTAATATGACTTCGTGGCTTGGGTCGATACCTTATTGCATAACTGATGGAGGTTTATGAGATTATTGGTGTATTAAAATATATTTCAAACTACATGTTATGTTGCCTCTAAGAAATGACAGAATATAATTGCTTAAAAAAAAAAAAAAAAAAGGCATCACCACATTCTTGAGATTGATTCTGTTCTTCTTATATTTGCTTCAGTGTCTTGAATTTGCACATCTTGCGTTCTATCATATGCTAACCTCTATTTCCTAGTTGCCACCATGCAACTTGAGAAATCCAGTTAAGCTGGCATGTTGTTTTCTATAAAATACTACAATCAGCATGAATTGATTTCTTTGCCAATTTGTTTATTTGCAGATTATCTCCTTTTCACATCATATTACAGATGCAGTTCTCCTCCAACATTTACTTGCAAGTAGATCTTTTTGCCATCAGTCCCTCTTTCAGTGCGCTATCCTTCTTTTGTGACAGCACCTCATGCTCATGAATTCCTTCCTCTCACTCCTAGTTATACTCATGAAAATTCTCTCATAATTTCAAGTTTATACTCATAAAGCCTCCTCCCGTATGGCACCGACAAAGTAGTTGCTGGTGACAAACTTTATTAATAGGTCAAGTAGTATTACAGTCAGTTTGTTATAGAGTCCAACCCTTTACAATGCTTTCAAGGTTACCTTGACACCCTAAAAGACATGATGGAACAAAAGCACACAAATACACAATATACCTTGTTGGGTACATTTATTTTACCAATCAATGAACTACAAGCTATCCAAGGGAGCCCTTTTCGTAGGTTTTCCTGTCTTCATTAATCCACCTATTGTCTTCTCACCAATAAGCTTATCTACACAAGTATTACTTTCTTAGCATTGTGGACCACGCCTACATGCTTAATTCAAGTTCTTTTTGATGTTAAACTTCTCCAAGCTAATCTTCTAGGCTGTTAAATGGTCTAGAGACTGCAAGAGCAAAGCTTCTTTATGGGCTTTCACAAGTTCAGACAATGATTTTGATCCAGGCAGAGCAAACCAACAATACGGCCAAGTACCTTACTATGGAACAAACAACTTCCAAGACTGTATTCAAGGACCTTTCACATGACATAAGCATTGAGAATTCTTTACTAAACCTGCCCTTCATGATAAAAGATAAACTGTCAATGTTACATTTATTCCCAAGTATGATGCATGTCCATATTGATTTCACTGATTTTACATAATCATTGTGTTTGTCTTTCCCCCTTCCTCTTGACCGCATAAAAATTTTGTTGCTGATTTTCATTAGAAGAATGCCTATCCATTGTCTTTTATACATTTGATTATTGTGCTTCCAAGGCTCTCTTAAATATCAAAGGTATCAGTCTACTATATGCTTATAAAGGTTGCTAATTTTCTTGTAAATACAATTGTGAAGTCAATTTCATTTTCAATTAGAAAGAATCAAATTCACCCACTTACACCAAACAGCTTGATAAACCAATATAACATCCTCTAATTAACTGAACAATTTGAAGAATGTCCTCTACCCATAAATGCAAGGAATACTTGGAAATACCAACCTCATTCATTGAAGTTGTTGCAAAGAATATCCCCAACTGATAGATAGCACATGGAAACAAAATGACCCTCCATATTTGAAAAAGAGTGCCTCATTATGCAAATTTATGGAAAGATAAATTGTTACTTTCCTCAACTTTAATCACATCTTGGAGGTGTTTTGTATCCAAAGCAGCGAGCTTGGATTCCTGAAGCCTCTCCATAAATTTCTTCAACTTCACCATGTGATTTCTTCAGCACCAACTAGACCATAGTATCAACAAAATGCTCATCACATACAACACATGCATACATACACACACATCTCTCTCTGTGTGTAAAGTTCTGCTTGCAACCATACAATATGCATATACTGGCGATCATCAGAGAGTTTTTAGAAGTAAAACCTAAAAAAAATAAAAGTGTTATGATGTTAAGCAATCACACCTGACCTTTCACATCCATGACTTAGTGACATTTGACCAGCAATTTTTAGCATGGGGAGTCCATCTGATATATGCCCTTGATGTTATCCAAAAAATACCCCTAGGAAACACATTGCATGCCCCATTGTCTCTTATGCACCATCAAGTGCAACCACTACCTTGCCCCACCACAAATACAGACCACTGGTGCAAGAAATGCACCCTCAAGCAATCATTTCCCAAATGCTCTATGATGCGTGGCAGTCAATATACTTAGTACGGTTGTTGGCATCCTTGTCCTCATCAATAAACTCATGGTTTGCCTGTCAAGAATCTCTAAGCCCACACCTTCAACCTAACTAGCCTACACCTGTGGTTGACCCTGCTAGTGGTGCATGTGTGAGAGATTTTATAAATTGAGCTCAAGGTGACAATGAAAAGATGATCTAATTTAAGATGGTGAAGAAAATGCACGTTGAAAATCTACTGAAATGAATTAAGGGGGTGATTGGTGTGAAAGAAAAGCAAGAGAACAGAGTAAAGGAAACTAACAGTTTTCCTGGTATAAAATTCAAACCATAATGAACTTCAGCTCAAACCCACAAAAATGATAGAGCACATCAGCAAATGGCACAGCAGCACAACAGAGGAAACTGTTGCCAGTTTGCCACTTAGCATTCAGTAAGGATAGCAAGGTATGCTACTCATTCCATAAGTTATACAAGTCAAACCAGCTTTTAACCAACAAGCTCTGTCCCATAACATTTTAAAGTAAGAAAAATTCATTCATACTTAAGAATAATAGTAGGAAATTAGGAATAAAAGGTGATTGGAAAATAAGCTCAATCATTGTCAGAGTTGGCACATGTCAAAAGTTGACATCCTCATTCAAATGAATAATGACAATTGCCTAAGATGTATTACCACTAAGACAATTTTTCTTATTCTTGCTCTACAACAACTAGTAGGCTTTGTGTAAAGCTATTTTCTGATCACAAACTCTGGCCATTACTAAGACTAAGAGAGTTATGACCGTCAAACATCAGCAGCAAGTGACATTGGTATTAATTTGTTAAAAGGGCAAAATTTAGACGAACAGACATAACTATCAACCATACATACATATATCTGTGTAGGTTAAGATTTGCTTCCAAAAAAAACATTAGGCTTATAATGGCCAATAAAACCAAGCATAAAAATCATGATGGTTCGCAATATCACAAGATCAAGCTGTAGATATCTAATCGTTATAAATGAAAAATGATAATGCTACCAGACCTTTGCTTCAAAAGAAACAACCAAACGAGAAAACTTCAAATGGGGATAATACCTGCAGATTGAAAAAGATGTCAGGTGCAATAGAAAATCTTTATTAAACTAAATATCCAATTATGTTGTAAGCTCTTTACAGACTAAGCAATCATGTCAATAACTATAAGGAACACTATTTAATCATGTCTAATCTATTTGGAAAAATGTACATATAGAAAAAAACTAAAAACATTAGCATGATTATTTTTATTTGTTGATGCATAAGCAAAAAATGGTCATAATTATCAGAAACATCCACATTCAAAAATTTAGTCTTGATTTGACACAATTATCCAAGACAAAATTCTTGTGTATATGCTAATATACAAATACAAACCATATTATATCCACAATCAGTAATAGCATAATGTAAAATGATCAGAAAAAATCAACTTAAGTAAAAATACAAAGAAATTTCAACTAGGCCCGCACTATGAAGGCATTTACCAATTTTTTCTATGGATTGTGCCAATGAATCTGCAAAAACAATCCTCAGTTTGGTGCTTAAACATGAAAATGCTTGCACCATGAGTTGCAAAACTCAGCTATTGAGATTTCTCAACATTATAGTGAATATATTCTCACAGTGCATGTAATAAGGTACATTATATAAAGGCGAAAGTTTCTTATTAGTTTGGAGATAATTGTCAGCCTGAAATCGGTATATAATGGGACAGCTATGCAGAGATGAACACTCTTGACTTGGCCAAATAAGTCCTGATAGCACTCCTTATGTATCTTAGCCGGAATTTTATTTCCATCTTTCCCTTAATGTTTAAAATCTATGAATAAGTACTGTTTATACAAGCAAGATTATATGTCTATTGAGACTACCCTTTCACACTTAGCAACTAGAGATAACAGTTCAATTATTTTTAATGGTTTAAAAAGAGGAGAAACTTCAGTGCACCTTCATCTTAAACTGTGCAAAAGGTATTAGAGGATATGACACAAGGTAAATGAGTTTAATATATTCATAAAGCAGTGAAAAAATAGTAGTAACATGTAGATTGTGGCTTTGGCTAGACTAATTAAATATCTTCAACGATTTAAGTGGATAAAAGAGTAGATAAAGATGGGAATGTAACAGATGAAGATGCTTCTTAACTCTAATATTTTAAGTTCAAGAACATAAGTTAAAATGAAGACCACGCAGACTAAGCTTAATTTAACTTGATATTGGGTCTACTGTAGAAAACAGTTTTAGTTGAGAAGGCTAAATAGATTGAAAAGATTTTATGATCAGTTGTCAACCAGATGTCCATCATCTAGAAATCGATGCCATATTCCTAGCCAAAGCAAATCTAGGCACGACAAGAGCTTGCATGACACAAGCATGCCATCAAACCTTTATAGTCAATTGGCAAATGGGGAGGAGTGCCTAAGTTGTACACTTGTAATTTAAGTGCATGCAAGCAATAAGCAATCTTCCAAAATCTCCCTAGCAAGGAAGGTCAAACCACCCTAAACTGGGCAGTTCAGGCCATACCAAATCAAACCAGTTAGTGACCAAAATGGTTCAGGCGGACAGATCTGTTCAGCCCTTAAAGCCTCCAAGCCCCCCTCCCCAACCCCTAGGAGGTCCCCCCCCCCCTCCCTATTTTGTCTTCGTTGCTTGGTCATTGCTGTTGGCATGGCGTACACCATGACTGGGAGGGCCGAAGGGGGTGTCAAGTCGACCTTCCGCCAGATCTACTTTCACCTCAAAGCAAAGTTGCTTAAGGATCCTGTCCTCAACTTCGCTGGCGCAGTTGTAGGTGGCCTCGCCAATAAGGTAGACACCAAAGGCAAAGAGGGTGATGCAGAGGCTCGGAAGGGCATGGCACATTAGGTTGCCAACCATGGAGTGCTTCCTCCTTTCATCCCTCCATCGGAAGAAGTCCCCCAACCTAGGAGGTCCTCTCTCCCACCCTCTCTCTCTCCTTGCTTCTCCCTCTCCCTCTCTCTCTCTCTGATTCGGCACGTCCTGGAAAGGCATAGTATGGACCCATACTATCCCGTGCCAATCGCTGATCAGTATTATGAGCACCGGTACCAGTTCGACGAACCTAGCCCCCCCTAGACCTGAAAAATCTACATGAAGGGGAAGATGATAGCTTTTGATGTCAAATCCAGAGTTCACCTCAAAGGTACAAGTAAACCAAATAGCCAAATAAAAACAGCTTTAGACTAAGATTTGAAGTAGGAAAAAACTTAAATTAAGGTGTGAGGTGGTTGCTGACTTGGTGAAAAGCCTTAGTTGTGTGTAATTCATGTTCAGCTACAACATTGTGCAAGGCTTCCCAGGCATGGAACTTCGTGAGTTGAAATCCTATTCCACTATGAGGCATATGGACTGGTTTTGTTGCAATGCTCTTTTCTAGGGAAAAAAATATCAAGTTGTGTATGCAAAATTTGGTGCAAATACAAATGAGAGAACACAGATATAGTTAATAAGGTTTATAAATGCCATGGTGCAGTGGACAAGGTAGTTATAGTTCTCAGTACCAAGTAATCATGCAGCACACTAGAAAAAAAAAAGACCTTCAGCATCTTCACAACTCGGAAATGCATAATAACAATTTTTTTTTCACATCATAATGCAAACAAAAGGGACACTACAAAGGCCAAGATAAAAGTTCATACCTAGACACAACAATGGATATAGCATCTAGGGCATTAATTGCATCATTGGTGGCAGTCTCTGGCATACAAAAGCTGCTGCATAGCTACGTACAAAAAATTATGTTATTAGAAAGACTGCCACTTAAAGGCCAGAACCAAGAAATATAGTACAGCTGCATTGTGTTGGGACATTTTGAACCTCGTTCGCCATGTTAAGTAGTTCTTCAGAATCCGAAGACTGAAACCATCCTTTCTTACAAGCATTCTAAAATATAGACAGCATGATTAGAAACATAGCAAGAGTTAAACATAGTGGCTAATAAGGAACTTAAAAAGGGAGACTCTGAGATGAAGACCCAAAGAAAGGGTATAATACACAAAATTGGAAGTTCAGAAAAATAAAATCAATAGAAGATAAAACAGAACTTCATCGATACGCAAATATCGCACAAGTGATATTTCTGCGGTTCAAAGCAACAGATAATTAAGTGGACATAGGTGCTCTTTTTGCTCCAAATTCCTGAAGAAAGAAAATAGTCTTACAACAGTATCCAAAATTTTACCGAATAGAGGAATTGAACTTCTTACCTAGGCAATTTGGAAAAAATGTAATATCTGATTGCAAAATGCTAAACAAAACCATCCATTTAAATACAAATTTCTTTCTACTGATCGATCAACATCGAACATTTTTTTAATGTCAATTTCCTTATACTGACCCCCATCAAGCATTTCTGAAGTTCCATTCAAAACAGTCCCAGAAACAATATTCATGCACGCATAGCTCATCACAATTATTACTTCAGACTGAAAAGGCAGCCATATCATTTCATTCAGTAATGTGTCGGAAAGAAAACAATGATAACCAGAGTAATGTAGAAGCACATATCAGAAACTAAATAGAAACATTAAGGCAGTACAAAATTTTACCTAAGACGTCCAAAAAGAACTTGCAGCATCCTGGAAGCCATTACCGGAAAAAGTAAATACAAAGCAATCAAGTATCCAGGCTCAACAGAAATGACTCAGAAAGCTTAAGGTGGTTAAGACCACGAACCTAAAAGCCCACAAAAGTTTCTGTTTATAACTTGAGTTGAGCAATAATAATGGTCTAACTCCCTGTCAAGTTTGTTTGCCATCTCTCAAGGCCAATGTTTGAACAAAGCTATTTGGAGGTGGCTTCAGCTCAAAGGAAGTGATTGACTAAGGGATGTCAAATAAGGATCACAAATTTTCTCAGCAGGTTTCCTCCTAGGATATTTTAATAGCCAAAATGCATCAAACAAAAATTTCTTAGTGATAGGTGATAAATTTTAATTGCGGTTTAAATTAGAAATTAGTTCATGTACACTTGGCTGAATGATTAGTCCAGTAGCCATGCCACCCCTCCCAAACCACACATACACACCCACACATCTATTTTATATATATATATATATAATACTCTATGGAAGAGTATTGTGGTGTTGCTACCTCAGCATCTCAGATGATTTTAACTGTGCCACATAGATTATTATTTTATTATTTATAATAATTTAAAATATTATTTTTAAATAATAATAAAATAATATTTTGATAATTAACGAAAATATATTTTAAAAATAATCTATTATCTATTATATATATAAAATAATACTCTATGGAGAAATATTCTGATGTTGCCACCTCAGCATCTCAAATGATTTTAGTTGTACCACATGAATTATGATTTTATTATCTATAATAATTTAAAATATTATTTTTAAATAATAATAATGTAATACTTTAAAATTTAAAAAAATAATATTTTGAAAATAGGATAAATTATAAAATTCCTTCTAAGTTTAGGTGTAAATTACACTTGCACCGAGAAGTTTGAAAAATCTACCATTATATCCTTGAGGTTTATTTTTAACCTACGCTTTAACCCATGCAGAGAAGGATTTTTGTAAGTTAAAAATAAACCTGAAGGATATAACCGTAGATTTTTCAAACTTCTGGGTGTAGGTGTAATTTACACCTAATCTCAGGGGTTTTTTTTGTAATTTACCCTTAAAAATAAAAGTAGAAAAGGGATAAGAGACGAAAAATATTTTTAAAAATTTATTATTTTAAAAAAAATAAAATATTATAAAAATAGTAATAATATTTTTCAAAAATATTAATTTATTATTATTTAAAAAAAATAACATATCATTTTCAAATTTTAAAAATAACAACATACTAATTTATCTATTATCTATTTTATATATATATATATAAAACAATACTCTATAGAGTATTGTGGTGTTGCTAGTTCAGCATCTCAAATGATTTTAGTTGTGCAGGTGGATTATTATTTTATTATCTAAAATAATTTAAATATTATTTTTAAATAATAATAAATTAATATTTTAAAAAATTTTAAAAATAATATTTTAAAAATAAAAGTAGAAAAGGGATAAGAGATGAAAAATAATTTTAAAAAATTATTATTTTTAAAAAATAAAATATTATAAAAATAGTAATAATATTTTTTTTTAAATACTAATTTATCTATTATCTATTATATATATATATAAAACAATACTCTATGAAGGAGTATTGTGGTGTTGCCACCTTAGCATCTGATTTTAGTTGTGCCATGTGGATTATTATTTTATTATCTATAATAATTTAAATATTATTTTTAAATAATAATAAAATAATATATTAAAAATTTAAAAATAATATTTAAAAATAAAAGTAGGAAAGGAATAAGAGAAGAAAAATATTTTTAAAAATTATTATTTTTAAAAAAATAAAATATTATAAAATTAGTAATAATATTTTAAAAATACTAATTTATTATTATTTTAAAAAGATAGCATATCTTTTTTTTAATTTTAAAAATAATAACATACTAATTTATTTTTTTAAAAATAATATTTTTATTATTTTTTAAAAATTAATATGTTTCAAGATCTAAATCAATCATTCATATTGGATCGGATCAAATCTAATAAATTATCTGCAAATAAAGCATGATACTTCGTCGATTTGAAAGCCAAATGTCTATATTTAATAGCCTCCGAAAGTTTGGAGAAGGTATGAAAAGAAGTGAGGGGGCGAGAGTGCGATCGAGATCGACGTTTGCCGAGAGAGAAGGGGAGCCATGGTGGGGCAGCACCGATGGGCACAGAGGAGGTATGAGAACAGGAAGGAAAAAAAATAATAATAATAAAATATTATTTTATAAAAAGAAAGAAAAAAGAAAAAGAAGAGAGAAAAAAGGAAGAAAAAGAAAAGAAAAAAGAGTCTCTCTCTTCCTTCAGTGGCGGTGCCGAGGGCGATGGTATCAACGGGGGCGTCAAAGAGTGTGATCGGGATCGGCATTTGTCGAGAGAGAAGAAAAGCAGTGGTGGGGCGGCGGGGGGTGGGGTGGCACCAGCAGGTGCACAAATGATATGAGAAGAAGAGAGGGGGTAGGAGTGCGATCGGGATCAACGTTTGCCGAGATAAAAGGAGAGCCATGGTGGGGCAATAGGAAAGTGCAACGATATCGGCGGGCATGTAGAAGATATGAGAGCAGGAAGAAAAAAACATAAAATAAAATATTATTTTATAAAATAATAAAAAATATATTATATATAATAAATAAATAAATAAATAAAATATTAAAAAAATAAAAAATATTTATTATGAATATTTATTATTAAAAAAAATTAATAATTATAGAGCGTAATTATTTACCCCGTGCAACGAGCGGGTTTTCGACTAGTATATACATATATTATTTGTGACTGGACACTCTTAGAGATTTTGCTTCACCTGCAATCCACATGCTGACAATAGTTAGTCAAAAGAATGCCGATCCAAAAAGTAGTCTGCCCCAAAATAACGAATTCAAGAATATTTGATGGCAAGGGCCAACAGTTGAGCTTAAAGAGAGCAGCTTGCCATGTTGATGAAGATATATGACTTTTGTGTAGCAAATCAAGTAATATATTGTTCTAGACAATGAGAAGATGGACACTTCTTGTTTTTTCACAAATGGCACTATTCACGTCCATCATGATGAAAATGAATAGAATGTCATAGCGTTCACAGGAATGGTATAGGTGAGAAATACATATATTGTTGCATAACATGGACATCAACCCATTTTTATTTAGTTGTCTTTTAAGCAATGCACTAGAGGAACTAAAAATGATCATGATGGCTGAAGAACATGGGACTCCACTTCATGATATATCATTGTGAATTTGTGATAGTAAAGAACCCTCCCTGTGTACCCAAAAAAGAAAAAAAAAAAGAATGCTCCCCAAACAGTGCACTGGGGAACCCTTATTTATGATGAAGGATAGAGCCAGGGTTTATCATGTAATAAGCATGGCAAGCATCCTGAATCTGGAGCTCTCCCGTAAGGCAAAAATGCTATCATGGCCTAGAATTGATTGACTTCGAATGAGCTAATCTCTACTTATCCAATCACAAATATTAACATTGAGCGTGCACCCAAGTATCTCAGATCACTGTCTTTGTTATTCTATACCTAATGATCAGCCCTATGCCTCATTTAGCACCATGAAGAAAATTCATAACCCTGCTTGCACATCTAATGCTGCATACAACTTAAAAATCAAGAACAATCAAGAACAACCCTGTCTTCAATGGACACATGGAGACTTAATACATCGAACCTCCTACAGTGCATGAGCCATGAAAACAATACCATAAGTGCCACCTCTAGATCATACATAAGCTAGTGTGAAATTACAACTACATATCACAACATAGAACTTCAACCTATGCTAGGATGACAATAATCATAATCCTTGGCATTTTGGCAATGAAAAAGGCATGCCGTTGTCGTACCTTTGTGTTTGTATATTAATTTGATATGTTGATTATACTCCTAATATTGTTCCCTTTCTATCAGCAATTCTTCGTACCATTATAAAAGCCTTGTGCTTTCTACCTTAAGGTTTAAGTTCTTAAAAATTAATATGTTTCCCCATCAAACACAACCATACATTTTTTTAAAATAGGAAACACTAATATCAAACATTATGGTTGAACTTGATTCAAGGAAAAGAGGCACAGGGATAGTTATTCCTCATTGAATAGGTATTTCTTTTCTTCTATGGCTGAAATTTCTCATTCCCAACAAGGATAACCGTAGGCCAGGACTGAGGGAATCAATGACTATCAGAAAAAAAAAGGAAGGTACAAAAAAGAGCAATACTAGAGAAAAAACATCTCTTCCTTTTAAATTGGCTTAACTTTCTCATTCCTGGATGAATAACTGCAGGGCTGAGGGTATTAATGAATATTAAAAAAGTAGCAGTGCAAAAAGAAAAGAGCTTTATTCCAGAAATAATGCACCCTTTTATATTGTTATTCCAAAAATAAGCAGGTTTGACTAGAATAGCGATCCATCCCTTATTCTTATTTTTTCGAACTCATTTGGCAGGAACAGGTTTTATTCCAACCTTACTCCTGAATCAAGCACGATCTACTTGTGCTTGTGGCATATTTAATTAATAAAAGCATGCCAACTCTGTGTGATTTAGGATGAATAGACGTCATTTGAATGTTCAAAAATATTCCTGTTTATCATTATACTGCAATCTAAAAGGAGTAATAATTAAAGATAAGAAAAGGTATTCCTCTTTCGAGCTGATGCATATCAGCACAAAAACAAATGATAGATTTAGTAAGCAATCTACAAAAGATGCCACAAATCAATCAACAATTCTCCTACATCCAGATGCTCATCTTATGTACTTAGGCCTCTCAATTGCCCTGTATTATTACATGTATAAGCTATATTTCTTAATAACCACTAGAACTCTTCAGCTATAATTAGTTATAACCATGGTCGGCAGAACCGTCCCAAATCACCCGATTCGGGGTATGCCGAACCATAACGGCGGCTGACTAGGATAGTTCCAACGTTCGAAATGAAACACTAGCGAGGAGGGGAGGGGGAAGGAAAGAGAGGATAAGAGACAGCAGGGAGAGAAGGAGAGGGAGAGAGAGGAGCCTCCGGAGGCCTGAGATGGCCTGCCGAAGGGCTACTACATCCATTGGAGGGCTGGCAAGGAAGGGGGGAGCGAGAAAGAAAGAGAGGAAAAGAGAGAGGGGAGGAAGGAGAGGTGGAGAGAGAGAGATAGAGAGAGCTTTTGGCAGTCTGCCGAGGCTGCTGGAGGACCGAGGCTTTTGATCAAAACAGGAGCTCCTATTTTGCCTTCAATTTTTTTCACAATTTCAAATGAAGTCGGCAACGTGATGAAATATGGGCATCCGCCCCTATTTTGATTAGAAGCCTCGATCCTCCAATGGCCTTCGGAGGCTCTCTCTCCCTCTACCCTCTCCTTCCCTCCTCTCCTCTCTCTCTCTCTTCCTCTCTTTCCATCTCCCTCCCTCGTCCTCGCCGGCCCTCCAACGGATGCAACGACCTCAATGGGCCACCGGAGACCTCTAATGGCTTTCAAAGGCTCTCTTTCCTTCTCCCTTCGTCTCTCTCTATGTCGGTTCTAATATCTAATATGGAACGGCATAGGGATATTACCAAACCACACCACCAGCTGACTGGTCCAGGCTCCGATACCGACACAATGAATCTTGGTTCTAACCAAAGTATGCCATCTCGATATCGGACCCCATACCAATGCCACCCATCACTATGTCGGTACATCTATTATGGGGGCTGATTCAACATACTAAGTATTGGTACGCCCTATTGGGGATAAATCCCGCTCCTACTGAAGTCCAGCCTGATGCTTAGCCCAACGCAACTGGTGATTACGAAAGAGCTTCAGCAGCCAAACCTTAGCCGAACTCCTTCAGCCGGCCGAACTACCCAGCGGCTGAGTCTTAGCCGAATCCCTTCAGCCGGCCGAACTTCTCAGCGGCTGAGCTCCAGTCGGACTCCTACGGAAGCCGAACTCCCTCCACACTCCTTCAGTCGGACATCTACAGAAGCCGAACTCCTTCATAGCTTCTCCTCTAGTCGGACGCCTACGAAAGCCGAACTCCTTTCGGATTGCTCCTGTAGTCGGACTCCTACGAGAGCCGAACTCCCTCCGCACTCCTCCAGTCGGACGCCTACGGGAGCCGAACTCCTTCCGAGCTTCTTCAGTCAGACGTCTCCGGGAGTCGAACTCTTTCCGAACTTCCCCTTCAACCGAACTCCTCCAGGAGCCGAACTCTTTCCGAACTTTTCCCTCAGTCGGATTCCTCCAGCGGATTACTCTCAGATAATCCCCTCCAGATGTATTCCCTTCAGGAGTCTGAACTCCTCTGGAATTGATATATGCCGAAGTCCACCAAGCAACGCCTGCTTTCTCGGAGCTATGGCTATTAAATTTCGACGAACGGTCGCCATCAGTCTGCCACAAGCGATGCTACCGAACGGTATGGCTGTCACCATCAGCCTGACGATACCTTCCCCTTCATACCGAACTCCATCAGGCCTCGAGCGGCCCGCTGCCAGACAGCTGGAGCTGTCACCTTCAATCAAGCTCCATCTATAAAAAGGGACCCTCCAAATACGTTTTCTCTAAGCTCTAAACTCTCTTCTCCTTCCCGAAACTCTGCCGAGCTCCCGCCTGAGCACTCCATTTCTGTTGGCCAGAAGAGCTGACTTGTCCTGCCGGAGCCACCACTACCGACTCCGAACGGAACTTTATTTTGCAGGTCACCGGCGGCGACCTCATCTCCCTCAGCTTCAGCTCAATCCGGTGTTGACCAAATTCTGCACCAACAAAATTGGCGCTAGAGGAAGGACCTCTATCTCTGAGATACCCTTGTTCTTAAAGGAGCGCTCAGCTGACCCTGCCGACCTTCTCCTCCAAGATTCGTCTCCACCCTCTTATTCAATCCCAAGAAATGCCTCGAAAGAAGGCGAATACCCGAAGATCTACCGCGTCTGCCGCCAGATTTAAGCCGGACCCATCCACCCCTGCTCCATCACCGGCACTTCAACCTCCACCTCCACCTCCACCGACGGCCATGGTAGATCCGGAGCAGTTTAACCTGCTGATGCAGCGGATTCAGGGCCTCACCGAGATGGTGCTGGCCATGCGGCGACTCCGCCAAGAAACCCGCCATCAGGATGCCGAAAATCGATCCCAAGGAAGAGCACTTGAGCTGGCATGTCCATCGCCGCTGGGAAAGAAAAATTGAGAGCAGAGGATCCAAGTTTGGATCATGGTTCTCCTCTGGAAGAGACATTCCCCATCTGTAGCCGGAAGCCCTCCAAAGTCTGCGACCGAGACGACATCCTCAATCACAAACTGCGGGAGATGGACCGACGGATTGAAGAGCTCGGCCACGTCGCCCCAGTTTATCATGACGACGTCCGCACCGATCCTCCTTTCTTCCTCTGAATTATGCAAAAACCCATTTCGCCGAACTTCGAGCTCCCTCAATTTGAAAGTTACGATGGAACCTCTTATCCGATTGATCATCTGGAGGCATTCCAAACTATGATATTACTCCATGGCACACCAGACGCCATATTATGCCGAGCCTTCCCATCTACCTTCAAGGGAGCAGCAAGAAACTGGTACTCAGCGTTGAAGTCAGGTACAATCTTCTCTTTTGATCAGATGAGCCATCAGTTCGTGGCTCACTTCGTCAGCAGCCAACGTCCGCATCGAGGTTCGGATTTTCTGATGAATGTTAAGCAAAAGGAGGGAGAATCCATCCGGACTTATGTCACCCGATTTAACGCTGCGGCATTGGAGGTCCGGGATCTGGACCAATCTGTTGCAATGGCCGCACTCAAAGACGGCCTTCAGAAGAACGATTTGCTGTTTTTCCTTGAGAAGTACCCCAGGAACTTTGCCGATCTGCTAGCCCGGGCAGAGAGATATGCCCGTGCGAAAGAAACCTTCAAATTGAAGAATGAAGAAGTCGCAGGAGAGCGGCGGGCGGACGAGTCTGATAGACCCACTACCAATGGAAGGTCGAGAGAAGTTCGGCCGCACTCGCGGACTCCCCCCAAGAGCAAGCCCGAACTCCTCGAGCTCGTCATCGAGGAAGCCCCGACAGAGGGGCGCGAAGAAGTCCTCCCCCTCCCGAAAGGTTCCGCAACTATGCCCCCCTTAACACTCCTAAAAGTCAAGTCCTGATGGAAATCAAAAGTCAGCTACCAAGATCAGAAGAATTACGGTCTTCCCTAAACAAGCACATCGAAGCAAATACTGCCTCTACCATCGTGACCACGACCACGACACTGAAAAATGCATTCAACTCCGAGACGAAATCGAGGAGCTTGTCAGGAGGGACCGGCCGGGTCAATTCCTCCGATGCCAGCCTGAAGCAGAAGAAGATCGGCCAAGGACGCTGTCGTAGCTAGAACCATCCATGACGGGAGAGCAACAAGGAGGTCGTCCGGTCCGAAACTTATCACCTGAAGGAACTCGGAAAAATAATGCTCCTACGATCCTGAAACGCAGAGAATCTGGAAATGTGCTGCCAATAATTTTTCTTCAATAAAATTCCTCCATTTCGATATTATTGTTTCTTGGTGCAGAAACTATATGATGACAGGGAAGAAGCCATCAATAATGGCCGTGTTAGGAACAGGATGAGAACCTCGTTCTAACATGAGCAGATCGAAGTCCTTCAACCTCGGCTGCTGGAGATAAGATCTCCCCCGAGCGATGGAGTCAACCTCGGCTAGAGATAAAATCTCTCCCGAGCCTCAAAGTCTTCGTCAACAAGAGATAAGATCTTCTTCAACCTCGACTGTCGGAGATAAGATCTCCTCCGAGCGTCCAAGTCAACCTCGGCTAGAGATAAGATCTCTCTCGAACTTCAAAGCCTTCGCCAATAGAAGATAAGATCTTCTTCAACCTCGGCTGCCGGAGATAAGATCTCTCCCGAGCGATCGAGTCAACCTCGGCTGGAGATAAGATCTCCCCCAAGCCCAACCTTCAACCTCGACTGCTGGAGATAAGATCTCCCCCGAGCTCAACCTTCAAGCTCGGCTGCCGGAGATAAGATCTCATCTGAGCGATCGAGTCAACCTCGGCTAGAGATAAAAATCTCTCCCGAGCGACCGAGTCAACCTCGACTAGAGATAAGATCTCTCCCGAGCCTCAAATCTTCGCCAACAAGAGATAAGATCTCCTTCAACCTCGGCTGCCGGAGATAAGATCTCCTCCGAGCGTCCGAGTCAACCTCGGCTAGAGATAAGATCTCTCCCAAGCGATCAAGTCAACCTCGACTAGAGATAAGATCTCCCCCAAGCGTCCAAGTCAACCTCGACTAGAGATAAGATCTCTTCCGAGCTTCAAAGTCTTCGCCAATAGGAGATAAGATCTCCTTCAACCTCGGCTGTCGGAGATAAGATCTCCTCCGAGCATCTAAGTCAACCTCAGCTAGAGATAAGATCTCTTTCGAGCGACCGAGTCAACCTCGACTAGGAGATAAGATCTCTCCCGAGCGACCGAATCAACCTCGACTAGAGATAAGATCTCTTTCCGAGCTTCAAAGCCTTCGCTAATAGGAGATAAGATCTCCTTCAACCTCGGCTGTCGGAGATAAGATCTCCTCCAAGCGATCGAGTCAACCTCGGCTAGAGATAAGATCTCTCGCGAGCGACCGAGTCAACCTCGACTGCTGGAAATAAGATCTTCCCCGAGCTTCTACAGGAAATAAAATCTCCTTCAACCTCGACCGCTGGAGATAAGATCTCCCTCGAGCTCAACCTTCAACCTCAGCTGCCGGAGATAAGATCTCCCCCGAGCCCAACCTTCAATCTCGGCTGCTGGAGATAAGATCTCTCCCGAGCTTCTACAGGAGATAAGATCTCCTTCAACCTCGACTGCTAGAGATAAGATCTCCCCGAGCCCGACCTTCAACCTCGACTGCTAGAGATAAGATCTCTTCCGAGCTTTACCTTCAACCTCGACTGCTGGAGATGAGATCTCCTCCGAACTTCTACGTCGACAGGAGATAAGATCTCCTTCAACCTCGACTGCTGGAGATAAGATCTTCCTCAAGCTGAGATCTCCTCGAGCTTCTTCGTCGGCAAGAGACAAAATCTCCTTCAACCTCGGCTGTTAGAGATAAGATCTCCCCCGAGCTCAACCTTCAACCTCGGCTGCTGGAGATAAGATCTTTCCCGAGCTTCTACGTCGGCAGGAGATAAGATCTCCTTCAACCTCGGCTGTCGGAGATAAGATCTCCCCCGAGCTTCACCTTCAATCTCGACCGCTGGAGATAAGATCTCCTTCCGAGCCTCTACGTCAATAGGAAGATAAAATCTCCTTCAACCTCGGCTGCTGGAGATAAGATCTCTCCGAGCTTCTACGTTCGGCAGGAGATAAGATCTCCGTCAATCTCGACTGCTGAAGATAAGATCTCTCCGAGCTCCACCTTCAACCTCGGCTGCTGGAGATAAGATCTCCCCGAACTTTCTTCAACCTCGGCTGCCGGAGATAAGATCTCCTCCAAGCTTCTTCGTCAGCAGGAGATAAGATCTCCTCCGAGCTCCACCTTCAACCTCGGCTGCTGGAGATAAGATCTCCCCCGAGCTTTACCTTCAACCTCGACTGCCGGAGATAAGATCTCCTCCGAACTTCTTCTTCGACAGGAGATAAGATCCCCTCGGCTACTAGAGATAAGATCTCCCCCGAGCTACACCTTCAACCTCGGTTATTGAAGATAAAATCTCTCCCGAGCTTTACCTTCAACCTCGACTGCCGGAGATAAGATCGCCCTCGAGCTTCTTCGTCGGCAGGAGACAAAATCTTCTTTAACCTCGGCTACTGAAGATAAGATCTCCCCCGAGCTCAACCTTCAATCTTGGCAGCCGGAGATAAGATCTCTTCTGAGCTCAACCTTCAACCTCGGCTGCTGAAGATGAAGATCTCTCTCGAGCTTCAACGTCAACAGGAGATAAGATCTCCTTCAACCTCGACTGCTGGAGATAAGATCTCCCCCGAGCTTCTACGTCAACAGGAAGATAAGATCTCCTTCAACCTCGACTGCTAGAGATAAGATCTCCCCCCGAGCTCCACCTTTAACTTCGGCTGCTGGAGATAAGATCTCCCCCGAGCTTTACCTTCAACCTTGGCTGTCGGAAATAAGATCTCCCTCGAGCTTCTTCGTCAACAAGAGACAAAATCTCCTCGACTGCTGGAGATAAGATCTTCCCTGAGCTCCACCTTCAACCTCGGCTACCGGAGATAAGATCCCCTCCGAGCTCCATCTTTAACCTCAACCGCTGGAGATAAGATCTCCCCCGAGCTCTATCTTTGACCTCAACTGTTGGAAATAAGATCTCCCCCAAGCTCCAGAGTCTACGTCGGCAGGAAATAAGAGTTCCTTCAACCTTGACTGCTAGAGATAAGATCCCCCGAGCTCCATCTTCGACCTCGACTGCTGGAGATAAGATCCCGAGCTCCAGAGTCTACGTCGGCATGAGATGAGATCGTCTTCAACCTCGACTGCTGGAGATGAGATCTCCCCCAAGTTCCACGTTCGACCTCGATCGCTGGAGATAAGATGTCCTCCGAGCTCCACGTTTGACCTCGGCCGCTGGAGATAAGATCTCCCTCAAGCTCCAGAGTCTACGTCGGCAGGAGATAAGATCTCCTTTCAACCTCGGCTGCTGGAGATAAGATCTCCCTCGAGCTCCACCTTCAACCTCGGCTGCCGGAGATAAGATCTCCCCCGAGCTTCTTCGTCAACAGAAGATGAAATTTCCTTTAACCTCGCCTGGAGATAAGATCTCTCACAAACTTCAACCGCAACACCAACAAAAGACAAGGTCTCTCTGGACCTCGACTGGAGACGGAATCCCTCGAGCCTCAACTTCAACGTCAACCTTGGCTGGAGATAAGATCTCCCTCGAATTTCAACCTAAACTGGTGTAGAGCCCTGAAGAGGACTTCGACAGTCGTCTTTTCTATACTTCCTTCGAGTTTCGAACTCGGAAGTGGAGGACTATTGTTGGGGATAAACCCCGCTCCTGTCGAAGTCCAGCCTGATGCTTAGCCCAACGCAACCGGTGATCACGGACGAGCTTCAGCAGCCAAACCTTAGCCGAACTCCTTCAGCCGGCCGAACTCCCCAGCGGCCGAGTCTTAGCCGAATTCCTTCAGCCGGCCAAACTTCTCAGCAGCCGAGACTCTTACGGGAGCTAAACTCCCTCCGCACTCCTTCAGTCGAACGTCTATGAGAGCCGAACTCCCTCCGCACTCCTTCAATCGGACGTCTACAGAAGCCAAACTCCTTCCGAGCTTCTCCTCTAGTCGGACGCCTACGGGAGCCGAACTCCTTCCGGATTGCTTCTGCAATCGAACTCCTACGAGAGCCGAACTCCCTCCGCACTCCTCCAGTCGGACGCCTACGGAAGCCGAACTCCTTCCGAGCTTCTCCTCCAATCGGACGCCTTCGAGAGCCGAACTCTTTCCGAACTTTCCCTTCGGTCGAACTCCTCCAAGAGCCGAACTCTTTCCGAATTTCTCCCTCGGTCGGATTCCTCCAGCGGATTACTTCCAGATAATCCCCTCCAGACGTATTCTCTTCGGGAGTCCAAACTCCTCTGGAATTGATATATGTCGAAGTCCACCAACCAACGCCTGCTTTCTCAGAACTACGACTATTAAATCTCGATGAACGGTCGCCATCAGTCTGCAACAGGCAACGCTATCGGACGGTATGGCTGTCACCATCAGCCTGACGACACCTTTCCCTCCGTACCGAACTCCATCAAGCCTCGAGCGGCCCACTGCCAAACAGCTGCAGTTGTCACCATCAATCAAGCTCCGTATATAAAAAGGGACCCTCCAGATACGTTTTCTCTAAGCTCTCTTCTCCTTTCCGAAACTCCGCCGAGCTCTCGCCTAAACACTCCATTTCTGTTGGCCAGAAGAGCTGACTTGTCCTGCCGGAGCCACCACCATCGACTCCGGGCGGGACTTTGTTTTGCAGGTCACCAGCGGCGACCTCGTCTCCCTCAGCTCCAGCTCGATCCGACGTCGATCAGATTCTGCACCAACACACCCCTTATACCCTATACTGGTACCGAACCAATATGGCTCGATACATCCTGTACTACCTGGTTTGATATGGTATAGCATACCTTGATTTTAACTACTTGATTAGTTTTCTTTCAAAAATTAGATTCACTACCTCACCACTTTTATACTTTGTGTTGAGAAGTTGGATGATTTAACTATTCTGAAAAAACCTTTTTCACAGGATATCCATCATAGCAACTCCCTGCAAACTGATGAATGATTCGAACCCTAGGACATAAATCAAGGGTCTTGTTTAAATTGTGATCCAGGAAAAAAAGCTACAGAAGCAAAAGGTTGCAGATATTTACTTGAATTATGGCATAAATTGTTATCAAACAGCATCATTTAAGAAGTTGTTATAACACAAAATTTATTTAAATGACAGTAGAGCCAGACATGTCACAAACAACAGTATTACTTTTATGTTATTCACTGCCCTTCATGTTTCATCATGCCCACATTAATGTGAAAGTATAAAAAACTGTTCCCCACGTAAGAGAAATCACCTTGGCAGAGATCATTAGCACTGCTATGGCTGATTGAAGTGATGAATCATTCCTACGCTGATATGCCTATTTAAAATGAGAATCAAAATAATAAAACTGTGAGAGTTGGAGCAAAAAGAAAAGTTTCCATGCAAAGAATACAACAGAGAAAGAAAACAAGGAAAAAATGCACCAAAGTGAAATTTTCTATTTGTGAAGTTGCTGCTAGTTAAATGAATAAATTTGGAAAATATTGCTATTGAAGTATCTTGAATTATGCAGACGACAAAAACCAACAGATATTCAGCAGGATAGGAGAGGAAGGTTGGATCAACTAAGCATATCCGACTACAACAACATGTTCACTCTTTCCGACTAATTCATCAGGTACTCCACATCAAAATGTCATGCAAGGGAATAAAATATGACACGCAATTAATCTTTTAAAAGAAACTGATGCGACATGAATGCACATTCTAGAAACAAATGTATGAATTTAAAAAACAAAGACATGACCAAATTTAACTATTTGGTACCTCATACTTGTGAAGTGATAAGAGCAGCAAATATTATGTATCAAGGCATAATATATACAAAACTCAAAAGCAATAAAAAAAGGAACAAAATGCATATGGTACCTGCATCTTTACAACATGGTTTAAATTCATCTGCAATTCCACAGATACACACCCTTTCCATCCTAGAGCTACATATCAAGCATCAATACCATGTAATACTAGAAATTGATGATACATGGCAATAAGAATCAAACATAGTTGACACTTCTTACAGCCAAAATATATAAATTGTTGCATTGCTTTTTTAAATAACAAGCTATTCATTAGTATGTGGTTCAGAGCTATAAGCAAAAGTGCAGTATACGAGTTCTAGTAATGCATCATAACAATCCATTGTTGCAAGGATATATGCTATTAATTTTTTTTTTAAAAAAAAGGCATGAATTTCAGCAGCTGTCAACAATGCCTATCTACTATTAGAGAGATGTCCAAAATTAGTCCATATTAGGGGCAGAAGTGTTCCCTTAAGTGCACATTCATGTGTATTGTCAAATAACAGCACTATGGATCTTTTGATGTCAGTTCTTGCCCGACTGTCATAATGGTTCACTAACTAAGATGTGGTTTGGAACAATACCACCAAAAATCATCCTATCTTCATAACTTCAGCACATCCATTAAGAGTTTTCAATCTATCACCAACCTTCAATTTTTTTTTTTTTTTTCAAGTTACATAGCACTTTTACAAGTAGCATCATCCTATATAGCTTAAGGGATCAATTAATTTTTTTAACGGTAAAGATATACCAAGTGAACAGCAGATTCAGGCCAGAGGCATGGGGAGGGGCTCCCAAAAGAAATTAGGAAATTGGAGTGACAGTAAAAATAGTTTAGACATACTGATCTTAATTTTATAAGATAATAAGCATCAATTTATCTGGTTTTCTTTATATAAGTAAATTTGGTGATTACATACATTATACATGGACGAAAAAAACCTACCAGTATGACCACAATCAAATCAAACTTAGATTCAATAAAACTATTATAGAGGCATGAGAAACCACAGGTTTAGAAACAAATGATTAGGGACTAACCAAAAATCCAGATGAAACCAGTAGAACAAAGTCAAGGATAGCATGCAGTTTATAAAATGCCAGTAAGACAAAGGCAGCTAAACAACAGGACATGTTTTATCTCATGCTTACACTAACATAATCTTGCAATATTTTTTTTTGGAAAAAGTTTTTTCTGAACAAGAAGATGGCAATTTCAGTAGAGGGTTTACAGACCCATTCCTCTTGGATTTTTTTTTTTTTTTTGATACAGTGCAGCCAAATTAGCAACAGAGATGTTTGATATGCATGGTGGTATAAAATAATAAAAAACCAAGCACATGACAAGGAACAGATAAGTAGCAACATCCAAACCAAAAATTACAAATACTAAGGGGATGCCATGTGATGGTGATATAGTTCTTCCAAGGAATATCATACACATGCATGCATGTGGACACAAAAGGATGGCTTAAAAATATGAACCAGTAGACAGAGTCTAGCCTGCATTTCGTTGGAAATATTGTTTTGTTTAAGATCATGAATTCCAGATATTTGATAAAAATGACATGCGGTTCTCCTGATAAGCACTTATTAAGCCAAAGTAAATTTCCTTAAATATGGATAAAAGCATAGATTTTGTGCATCATTCCTCTTATTTTAGTTATAGACCATTGTATAGTATGATATGTGATATCTAAAGAATGAAGAATCACCAAGAAAAACAACTGAATTACAAATGCATGTCCCTAATCATCAAAAGACCTTGTTTAGAAGGATAAGTGCTGCATGACCACTTTACAGAGTAGCTATTATTGTCCAGCAGGAGGATAAGATCCCTATATTGTATAAATCACCTCTTTAGCAGCTCAATAATAAGAGTTTGTACATTAAATACAATGTTTTATTATTATAAATGTTCTCCTCAGAAAAAGAAACAAAAAGAGCATGCATTAAGATGGCACATTAGCAAAGAGAATCTACCTATAGAACTACTAAGTATATGAAAGAAAACGGAGGCATCAGTGAAGTAAAATAGACTCCAATCCATGCTTGAAAGACTATGAAAAGCTACCCAAGCCATATGCCAATAAACTAACAGATTACTTTGCCTTGTCATAAGATTAATCCACCCTGCATTCTTCCCAAACAACAATAAAAGAATATCACTTACTTCTTTTTTAACAAACCATCACATAGCAAGGGAATCAAATGACTGTATCTGTTTTTCCTTCCGAATGGAACAAATTTTATACATCAATGTCCTTGAAAATATTCACATACATCAAGAACTAACGTATCCATGTTCTCATGTGTACACTCTATAAATCGTATCAAGTGATTTCCTACTTGGACCTCACAGATGGTAGGTGTTACCTTTCAGACACCAAAGACACTGAGACATTTCCTACAATTAATAAAAAAGACAAACAAGTTTTAAGACTGTTTTTTCCTCTATAAGACCAAATATTCTAGCAAAGTCTCTCTCTTAAAAACTACATTTTTGCTTCATTTCCCTGATATTATGCAAATCAATAGTCTCTTAATATGTCATGCATCTCCTTGTTGGATACAACTAAAAGAATCTAATAGTATTATACAATCTAACAATTTATCCTTTTAACAATTTAAAATACCTCACGCCTAAATATTGTAAAGATTAGACAAGGCAGGTGTATCAAAGATACTTCTATCTCAGTGAAGTTAGAAAGTAACACTAGGAACTTCACATGGAATATGTTAAGCTTTGGCTTATTTGAATAAAGTGGATTATCATGTTCCCTTGGTAAGGCCACAATATTTCAGAATAATCTTATCCACACAGGTGTTGTAGTTAAGATAAATCTATAATTTCATCATATGGATATCATCCTCGATTAAATAAACATAAAATGTGTATATAACTTTCCGTGATATACCAGGTAGGCTGCATGGCAAATAGAAAAGATTCACGTAAAATATCACAGCTCTAAAAATAATATTTCCCCTTACCATTTCATGTTATCCAGGTGGCATTTAAATCATTCTTTACAGCAAAACTATTTAAGGCAAAAGCAGCTTTCAGAAATAATTTGACATTATCATATCCAAGGAAGTTGCATATACTCAACAATAAGAAAATTAACATTAAATAATTCCAATAATGTACACAACATGCTTGCAAAAGCAAACTTTTTACAAAAGATGATATCCTTTAAAGACAAAGTGTGTTTAAACAGTAAAATTTTCCCTGAAGGACCGAATTAAACTTTCAGTAAATTTACCTGTTTTATTAGTGGAGGCAGACAATGAGCTATTCCAGGAATATCATTGCTTGAGAGTGCATAATCAATGCCTCTGCATTTATCAGGAATATGTAATAAAGAAGAATTTATAAGATCAGCATGACTTCTTATTAGCATGTAAAATATAATTATTGTGGCATATTGACCTTACATCTCTTTCAATGTTAAAGAACAAACATTAAAAATATATGCAAAAGAATTATGCTGTATTGATGAACATAAATATGTTAGAAGTCAGCTTACAATAAAAAGTGGAACATGAATACCACAAAGGACCAAAAGTACAATGGAAGAAATAATCCAGCAGAGTCTTTTGCCCATAGGTATTGATTACATAATCTAATCTCTAGATAAAATGCAAGTTGGCTGTATCTAAATTAATAGTCATTAGAAGTACATAACAATCAATTTTCAGTACCAATATGTGCACCTTTTTCCTATCAGTTTCAAATGGGGCTACATAAATATATGTTCGTACAAGATCTAATAAGGCACCTTTTTCTCATTTGGTCTTTCCTTTCCCTCTCTTTATTCATGCTGCTTGAGCCCTCTACAAGATATGCTCAAACCAATATTTGGCTAAATTTGAACAAACCCATGTTTGACTAAGGACCGAACAAATTTCAAGATCTAATGGCTGAATATTTGCACTTTTTGAGGGATCTTTTTCAAATGAAAGTGGCAAATTATGGTATGCATTCAGAAATTTGACAAAGGCATTAATTTCTTGCAATGAAATTATGTATCTTTTGGTCTTTTAGTGATATATGAAAAATTCTTTAATGCCGCAAGTTTGTACCTCCTGGATAATGTATTGATTTATAAATTTATTTTTGGATATATATATATATATATAGACACACACTTGGCAGATTTCTTGCGTGTGTGGCGATACATCTTGATCTCTGCCCTTAAAATACCTACTATTTGTACAAGGACCAGCATCAGTCATCATCTGAGCAAAAAGGACAAGGAATCTAAACAGGAGTTCTACTGATCCTGTTATCATTCCCCGGCAGATTTCTTGAGTGTAGCAATAAATCTTGACGTCTACCCTTAAAATGCCTCCTATTTTTAGGATGACCAAGCATCAACCATTATCTGAACGAAAAAAAACAAGGAATGTAAACAGAAAAACCATGATCACTCAAGAATCAACGGAACTTACAAGACCACAAAAGATATACTGCAACTTCATTCAAGAAAATCACGATCGCAATCATCATTAGCTCAAACAGTCGACAATGTCAAGAATCCAATTCAAGCGAAGTATATCGCCTCAAGATTCAGAACCCCTTAGGAGTCAAGTAACATTTCTTGCAGCGGTCATGCTACATTTCATGGTTTTTTATCCATTATGCTTGCCAAGAATCATTGAAGAGATACCAAGAACACAGTAGAGTACCGTAAAAAGGTTGGGAAAAGAAGAAAGGGCAAGAATAGTAAAAAACCCAGAGTGACGATAGTACCTGGCGAGGGCAAAGTAGAGGCGGAAGAGCTCGAACGGGGTCACACGTGTAGCTCCATTGATGTACATGGCGAGGCGCTTCGCGACGGCCTCGAGGCGGGCGGCGTTGGCTTCCACCGCCGTCGCCACCTGCATCTGAGGGGCTCCGGGCACCGCCACGGCGGGCCGCTGGGGGGGAGGAGCGGGAGGCTGAGGAATAGCACTCGCCATCATCCACCTTACTCTCTTCTCTCTCTCTCTCTCTTCTTGGCTCTCTTCTCTTATCGGGAGTCGGAGGAGGGGTCGGTAGAAGAGTCCGAGAAGGGTTTCCTTCGTCACAGCCTGATCGAAGAGAAACGGTCGGTAATGGAAAAGGAAAAAGAAAACCCTGGCTTTTATTTATAGTCCGGTTCGGTCCTCAGACTTGGACCCACCGTTTCTATTGTCTTTCGGTACAATGGGGCATGCCAACGAACGACCCACAGTATCAGATCCCTCCAAGGCTCCAACTCAATTAGCTAGTATAACCATAGTAAAAGGTAAAAGGTAAAATATAAAAATATATGCCTTAAATACAGATATCATTCTCTTGCGAGTCACGCCAAATCCTAACGGGTCACATTAACTTTGAGATAAGTGTCTTGAACATTTTTGTATCTCTATTAGCTTGCAAAATTGCCTCATTCACAATGCCAATTGCACAAAACTATCGTGAGTTGCATAAACTTTCATAACTGCTTTGAAAATATTTCTACCTCTATTAGCTAGCAAATATTGTCCCATTGCCAATAACAATGTCGGTTGTTTTAGCTAGCAAATATTGCCTGACTACCAATAAGTTGTTTAAGTTGACCAAATCATCGTGTTATTATTTTAGCTAGCAAATATTGTTTTGTTTCAAGTATTGGCTATTTTAACAACAAACATCACCTTGTTCATATTGTCTGTTGTTTTGCCTATTAGGCATTCTCTTATTCATATCATTACTACTCTAGCTAGATAGCTAATAAATACCGTCTCATTTGCAATGTCGGTCATTTTATCGGGCAAACATTATGTAATTTATACGATCAATCTTAAAAATATGACATAATATAACTAGATCTTTATATTTTAAAAATATTTTATAATCAATGATTTTATACTAATGATTTTGTAAATCAATAAAAAAATATTAGCCCCCTATCCTTAAGAATAAGAGACTTAAAAAAGTCTAACTAATGAGCATAGAAACTCTTTTTTTGGATTCTTAAATCCATTTAAAGAGAAGAAGAGTTGCAACTTGTTGCGGCCACCTGCATCTGTGAACAAATGCCAGAAAACCTGCAAAAGAAAGTCTACACTGACTGAAATTGGCTTGACAAGATAATAGAGTTTGCTCTTAGAATAACTTGGAGTCTCTTACTAAACTGGCCAGTTTACTTTTTTTTTATAAATATCGGGATGATAACCGCTTAGCACGTGGATCTCTCTTTTTTCGGTGTAGTGCGATCATGAGCAGGTAGTTAAAATTATACACTAATTATCGTTGTCCATTCTTTTCGAGAACGATTTTGTAGAGCCAATCATGGTCTGAATTAAACGTTTAAAGAGCTTCCATCGATCAGCCGACTGGCTCGATACCAACCTATCATTGGTCAGTAGAAAGACTTGAGATCGATCGATTGTTGGTCAAGAGGCTTTAGGCCTTGAGGCCGATCGACAGTCAGTCGGGAGGTTTCAGGACCGTCGTCCATCAGATCTATTAGGGATAAACCCCGCTCCTGTCGAAGTCCAGTTCGATGCTCAACCTGATGCGGCCGGTAGCCATGAAAGAGCTTCAGCGAACGAATCTTGGCCGAACTCCTACAACCGACCGAACTGCTTAGCGGCCAAGCTCCTTCGGACTTCCAGCGATCGGGCTTTAGCCGAACTCCTCAGCGACCGGACTTCAGTCGGACTCTCGCAAGAGCCAAACTCTCTCCGCATCCTTCCAGCCAGACGCCTATGGAAGTCGAACTTTCTCTAAGCGTCCCCCTCGATCGGACTTCTTTAGAAGTCGGACTCCTACCAGACATCCCCTTCGGTCGGACTTCTTCAGGAGTCGAACTCCTCCCAGACATCCCCTTCGACCGATCGAGCTCCTTCCGAACTTTTCAGCAACTAAGTCTTAGCCGCACACCTCCAACCAGACGCCTATGGGAGCTGAACTTCTTCCGAGCTTCCTCTTCAGAAGTCCGAACTCCTTTGAAATCGATATATGCCGAAGTTCACCAATCAATGCTTGCTTTCTAAGAGCCATAGCTATTAAAGCTGGATGAACAGTCACCATTAGTTTGCCACAGACGATGCTACAGACAGCTCCATCAGACCTCGAGCAGCCCACCACTGTCGAACGGTATGGCTGTCACTTTCGATCTGACGATACCATCCTCTCCGCATCAAATTTAGTGTAGCCTCGAACGATCCGCCATCAGACAGCTGCAGCTGTCACCATCAAGCTTCGCCTATAAAAAGGATCCTCTAGATATGCTAACTCGAATCTCTAATCTCTAATCTCTAGGCTCTAAGCTCTCCTCTTCTTCTCTAAGCTCTATGAAACTCATCCTTGAGCACTCCATTCCTGTTGGCCAGAGCTGACTTGATTGTCGGAGGATCCTACCGGAGCCATCTCCCATTGGCTTCGAACGAAACTTTATTTTACAGGTTTTCGACGGTGACCTCGTCCACCTCCACTCCAGTTGGATCCGACGATGATCAGTTTCTGCACCAACAGATTGGCGCTAGAAGAAAAGCCCAAACCTTCGAGATTTTCTTATTCTTAAATGAGTGCTCGACGATGATTTCTCTCTTTCCTCTCCGGAGATCTCTCTTCTTTCTCTCTAGAGTTCTTTTTCGAAAAAAAAATGCCTTCCAAGAGAGCTTCGACTCGACAATCGACGGCCTCCGCGCCAGATCCATCTGCTCCTATTTCAGCTCCAGCAGCCTAGGTTCCATCTGAAGCCACCGCATATGTGGAGCAGTTCAACCTGCTGGTCGGATTCGTGGCCCCACCAAGATGATGCAAGCCGTGTGACAACCTCCGATGGAGACTTTGTCAACAAACCCACCATGAGGATGCAAAGAATCGACCTTAAGAAAGAGCATTTGGGCATACCAATCATCCTTAGGAAGGAGAAATGGAGAGTAGAAGTTCTCCCACAGAAGACTTCACAAGAAGATGAAATAAAGTTCGGCCGCATTCATGACCTTTCAGTGCAAGCGGGGCCGAACTCTCCCTCGAGCCCGCTATCAAGAAAGCCCCATAGAAGGTCTCACAAGGAGGCGGAACGAAGTTCGACCGCATTCACGACCTTCCAGTGCAAGCGAGGCCGAACTCTCCCTCGAGCCCGCCATCGAGGAAGCTCTGACGAAGATTTCACAAGAGGGCAGAATGAAGTTCGACATGAGCGAGGCCGCCAAACTCTCCCTCGAGCTCGCCACCAAGGAAGCTCCGACAAAGGGGCATGAAGTTCTCCCGCAGAAGATTTCACTGAAGGATAGAATGAAGTTCGACCGCGCTCACGACCTCCCCAGCGCAAGCGAGGCCGAACTCCCCCTCGAGCTCGCCATCAAGAAAGCTCCGATAAAGAGGCATGAAGTTCTTTCAACGAAAACTTCACAGAAGGGCGGAGTGAAGTTTGGCGCAAGTGAGGTCGAACTCTTCCTCGAGTATGTCATCAAGAAAATCCCCTACAAAGATTTCACAGGAGATGGAATGAAGTCCGGCCGCACTCACGACCATCCCAGCACAAGCGAGGCCGAACTCCCCCTCGAGTATGTCTTCAAGAAAGCCCCTACAAAAAATTCACAGGAGGTGGAATGAAGTTCGGACAAGTAAGGCCGAGCTCCCCCTGAAGCTCATCGTCAAAAAAGTTCCAACAAAGAAGTATAAAGTTCTCTTGCAGAAGATTTCACAAAAAGTTCAGCCACGCTCACGACCTTCCTAGTGTAAGCAAGGCCCGAACTCCTCGAGCTCACCACCAAGGAAGCTCCGACAGAAGGATGCGAAGAAGTCCTCCTCCCAAAAAGTTCCGCAAATACGCCCCCCTCAACGCTCCTCGAACTCAAATTCTCACGAAAGTTAAGAACCAACTGTCAAGACCAGAAGGACTACGGCCTCCTCCAAACATGTGCGATCAAAGCAAGTAATGCCCCTACCATTGCGACCACGGTCATGATACTGAGGAATACATTCAGCTTCGAGATAAAATTGAGGAGCTCGTCAGAAAGGAGCAGCTGGGTAAATTCCTCCGATGCTAGTCTGAAGTAGAAGAAGATCGGCCAAGAGCGCTGTCGTAGCCAGAAATGATAAGAAGGTCAGCCGCCTCATGGCATCATCAATATTACCCCTGGGAGGAGCTTGGTACATCGGCGATTCGTCGTCTTCCAGCGATAAAGCCAAGAGAAGCTTGCTCCAAATTGAGAAAGCCAACATGAGATAGAGGAGGTCGTCCGGTCCGGGCCTTGCTGCCCAAGGAAATTCGGAGGAACAATGCCCCCACGACCCTAAAATGGGGATGTGCTGTCGGTAACTTCTCCTCGGTAAAATTCTTCCATTTCAATAATATTATTTTTGGGTGCAAAAACTATGTGATGATAGAAAAAAATAGTCAATAGTTGCCGTGTTAGGAACAGGAGGAGAACCTCGTCCTAGTACGAGCAGGTCAAAGACTTTCAACCTCAGCCGCAGGAGATAAGATTTCTCCCGAGGCAACCTCGATCGTAGGAGATAAGATCTCCCCTGAGGTTTCGGACCAACTTCGACTGTAGAAGATAAGATCTTCTCTGAGGCAACCTCGGCTGCAGGAGATAAGATCTCCTCCGAGGTAAACTCGACTGCAAGAGATAAGATCTCCCTCCGAGCGTCCGCATCAACCTCGACTGTAGGAGATAAGATCTCTTCCGAGGCAACCTCGACTGTGAGAGATAAGATTTCTCCTGAGTGATTGAGACAACCTTGGCCAGACATAAGATCGGAGACAACCTCACCCTGAGATCGGATCTCTCCTGAGCGCTCGTATCAACCTCGACTGCATGAGAGGAGATCTCCCCCGAATCAGCCTCGAATGTTGAAGACTATCCCCGAGGAGCTCAACCTCTGACCTCGATCGTAAGAGATGAGATCTACTTCAACTTTGGCTGGAGATGAGATCTCCTCCGAGCTTCGATCTAAACAAGCACGGAGCCCAGAAGAGGACTTCGACAGTCACCTTTTCTGTACTTCCTTCCTTCAAATTTCGAACTCGAAAGTGGGGGGACTATTATTGGGGATAAACCCCACTCCTACCAAAATCCAGTTTGGTGCTCAGCCTGATGCGATCGGTAGCCATGGAAGAGCTTTAGCGGACAGATCTTGGTCGAACTCCTATGGCTGACCGAACTGCTTAGCGACCGAGCTCCTTCGAACTTCCAGCGGTCGGGCTTTAGCCAAACTTCTCAGCGGTCGAGCTTCAATCGGACTTTCGCAAGAGCCAAACTCTCTCCGCACCCTTCCAGCCAAATGCCTGCGAAAGCCGAACTCCCTCCAAGCTTCCTCTTCGATCGAACTTCTTTAGGAGCCGGACTCCTCCCAGACATCCCCTTCGATCGGACTTCTTCAGGAGTCGGACTCCTTCCAGACATCCTCTTCGACCGACCGAGCTCCTTCCAAACTCTCCAGCAATCGAGCCTTAGCTGCACACCTCCAGCCAGGTGCCTACAGGAGTCGAACTCCTTTCGAACTTTCTCTTCAGAAGTTCGAACTTCTTTGGAATCAATATATATCGAAGTCCACCAATCAATGCCTACTTTCTGAGAGCCATGGCTATTAAAGTTGGATGAACGATCACCATCGGTCTGCCACAAGCGATGCTACAGATGGCTCGACCAGACCTCAAGCAGCCCGCCACTATCGGATGGTGTGGCTGTCGCTTTCGACCTGACGATACCATTCTCTCCGCATCAAATTCGATGTAGCCTCGAGCGGCCCACCATCAGGCAGCTGTAGCTATCACCATCAAGCTCCATCTATAAAAAGGATCCTTCAAATATGCTAACTCGAATCTCTAATCTCTAAGCTCTAAGCTCTCCTCTTCTTCTCTAAGCTCTGCGAAACTCATCCCTGAGCACTCCATTCATGTTGGCCAGAGCTGACTTGATCGTCGGAGGGTCCTACTGGAGCCACCCCCATCGGCTCTAAATGGAACTTTATTTTGCAGATCTCTGACGGCGACCTCGTCCACCTCCACTCCAGCTAGATCCGACGACGATCAATTTCTGCACCAACAAGATCGAACGTCCATCGGATGGCAGTATCGGTGCTCCCATTGTTGTATCGACGCTCCCATCAATGTGTCGGTCGGATCGATGGTAGATCGGGAGGCTGTTGATCCTTCAACGAGCCTTCCTATCATCGATCATCAATCGACGAATGACCATCGATGGCCGATGGTTAGTCGATTGCGGACTGGTGAGTCGGATGGTAGATTATCAGCCCCCAATAATTATCCTCCATGCCCAAGTTCGGTGTAGTGATTTCACATTTTGATTTGATGCATCGAACGTAGGGGGTCGATACGTGGTATTACCTCGATCTTCATTCTGTCGCCTACCATTAATGATTTCTATAGTGTTCGATAAGGTAGCTGTTCGATGCTTCAGAGATCTGAACGATCGCCATCAGGGGTCGCATGATCATAGGGCTCGAGGGATCTGACGTTCGACCAATTTTCGATCGACATGTGTCAGCATCTGGTATAGTTTTCTACACATCACGACCATTGGTGGGTCCTATAAATATTGGATCCGTCCTGCAGATTTTTCTTCTATTGCTTTCAGTAGAAGGAGCTTTCGGAAATCTGTTCATTTTCTTGTCTTTTAGCTTTTAGGTTTGAGGTTCGAACCTTCTTTTTGATATCATTTTCATCTTTTCATTTTATTTTATTTTATTGAGTTGTACACATGGCTAGTACCCATAGTGGTTCATCACGGGGTCCGACGGCTGAAGCATCCATACTGACAATGTCGGTTATGGAGCGACTTCGGAATCGATATCAGATCCTGAAAGAGTTTTAGCTATTGGCTCCTAGCCCCGACGGTCGGATGATTTCACCTCCATCGGGTTTTATAGGTTTTTATCTAGAGAACCTTAGGTCAAGCCCTAGGTTTCCTATTTTGGAGTTCCTCTGGAACATCTTTAATTACTATCAAGTGTGTCCGATCCAATTAGCGTCGAATTTCATTCGACTTTTGATTACCTTCGTCTTGTTGTATCTATTAATTCCGACGAATCCTCGGCTTTTTTGTTCGGACCTTTCTTTGCTCTTCGACCTCATCCGAAAGCTGGCGGATAGTGGTACTTTGCCCCAAGGAGGGGTCTTTCTTTTATCACCGATCTTCCATCGTCTATCCATGATTGGAAGATCCAATTCTTTTTTGTTTCACCTCCTACTTTCTGAGGCTTTCCATCGGTGTGGGGAGAGCCAAATATCCTTCCGAACAAGAATAGTCAGATAGATTCGGTCAATCGGAAGGACTTTATTTAGTTGAAAGACATGAAAGTTTCTCCATAAAAAAATTTGATCATCGAAGAGGCTCTGTATAATACCAAACTTGATCCAACACCATCCGTAGGTATATGTAGTATCTGTAATTCTGCATTTCCTTTTCTTCAATCGATTTTCGATATTAATCTAAATTCTTTGTTTGATTTTGTAGGGATGCATCTTCCTCTTGAAATCTCTACGGACGAAGTTCGTTAATTTGCCACTCAAAAGATGATGGCATCCGGCACCCATCCATTGTGTGCACCAAAAAAGAGTTAGGTAGCTGGTTCCTTAGTTGCCGACGTTCTTCGGTGGTGCCTTTCGAACCTATCGATGCTCCCATCATCGCCTTGCGCACCCCGGTGATGACTACTTCTGTCGAAGCCCCTTCAGCCATCACGCGGTCAGAGGAAGACGTCTTCATCATCGACATTCCGACTGTTACTTTTGTATCAAGAGCTCAGCTATCTATTACCGCACCCGCTCCACGATCGACTTTGGTCTATCGAGGGCATCCATCATCTCCATCCACACCTGAGTGGATGTCGGTGCCTTCTGAGCAATCATCTGTTAAGAGAAAAGAGAAGGCGCCAATTCTTCCTGCACTGGCTAGGAGTGACGCTTCCAATTGTGGTTATACGGACTCTGAATGAGTCGACGTTCGGGTCCCTAAAGGTGGGTCAGTTCTTTTCGACTCTCAATTGGTGAGGAGTTTGGTTCACGCCATTCTCCTCCCAAATGATCGAGAGTCAAGGAAGAGTCAAACTTTAGCTGACTTGTTCGGGTCATTCTACCAGACCTTTATCGAGGTGAGCTGGCAATTTGTAATTTGCCTCTCTCTTTTTTTTGACTAACTTGATTTACTTTGTTTTGAATAGTGGGTTCATGACATGGCCGAGCTTGAATCGGCCTGCTGTAGAATGGCCAATTTTTGGCGTACGTATTTTGACTCAGTGTCGACCGTAAATGCTAAATGTGATTCGACGATCCATCGATTGGAGAAGTTGGAGAGGGATGCTGTTGGTCGGAAGAGAAACTTATCTGATGAAGTCTCCTGCCTTAGAGTCGAGCTTGGATCGGTAAGATCCAAACTTGAGTCGGTTCAGTCCGATCTTAAGTCGATTTAGGAGAAAGTAAAGGCGTAAGAGAGTCGCATTAAGAAAAAGAAGCATGAGATAAACAAATTGAAGAAGGACTACGATAACTGAGCCAAGAAGATGGAGGATTGGCTCGAAAGTGGCAGTCTGTCGATGTGGAGGCATCTTTAACTAAGGCAGAGATTCAGGTTCTACGGCAAGATCTCGATTGGATGAAAGAGCTAGGTGTTAAGAAATTCAAAGCCTCGACTGATCTAAAGAATTTCATCCTTCAAGAAAGTGAAGCTTCCTATTGGATCGAATTTGGTGATGGTCGGGATGCTGTCCAACAACTCTTTTCTAATCTTGATCTCAGCAGCATCATCGCCCCTGGTGCTGAAGAAGAGGAAGAGGGAGACGTCTCCGATGCTGAAGAAGAAAAGGAGAGAGGCGAGGATGAAGCACCCAATGACCCAATGAAAGAAGTGCTCCCATTGTTGTTCCCACTCCAATCAAGGACATTTCAGTCTCTTCTGCATCGACAAATGTAACCCTCAATTGTTTACTGAAGTTCCATCAGAGAGTTAGAAAGTTATCCCGATCGAAGCTATTTCACCGACTGATATTGCATCGACTATCGAAGTTGAAGCTGCTCTCGATCCAACTCCAGAGCAGTCGATCGACAGATAAACTTGTACTTTTATTTTTTTTTGGGACTGAAGTCCAAACTTTTATAAGGACTAAAGCCTGTTTTTGTAAATTTTTTTTACAGTAATGAAAGGAAACCTTATTTGCATTTCGTTTGCATTTGTTTATCTGTAAAAATTTTATTGATTGATCATTAACCGATCTTTTGTTGGTTTTCTATAACTAATTATCGGCTAGTTTTTAATTGATTTAAAATCAAAAATTTTTAACTAGCCAATACTTAGTCATTCGTTAAGATACTCATAGATCGGGACAAGCCAATCCTGAGTCGGTTTCTAACCAACTTTTAGTTGATTTTTTACCAACTCATACTAAATCAAAGTACTTGATGATTGGGTATAAGCCGACCATAGATCGATTTCTAATCGACCTTTGGTTGGTCTTTTATCATTCGATACTTGATCTATTTACAGAAGTGCATGACGATCAGGTGCAAGCCAAACGTCCTTCGATTTGGCCATGGCCAAATTGGCAAGGGTCATGTTTTTTACTAGTCGGGATAAGCCAACTAGTTCACAACCAATAGTTTGATGCTTTTCTTTTCTTGTCATTTCGTAAGAAAGTTACGCATTGGCATCATTTATAAGTCAGTCGGTCGACCGTTCTGCTGCGGGAGGCTAGCTTATTTTCGATTAACCATGGCGATCGCTCAAGATGCACTGACCGAAGATCGACGCCGAATGATACTCCGATTGATGATCGCCATCTAATGATCGATTGTTGAGTCCTACCAACTATGATGTGCCGATGGTTGATCGGTTGTAAATTTTAACCGACAGTTGGTCGGTCGATTTTTTCTTCATTGCTTTAGAATTTGTATCAACTTTCATTCAATCGGTTCATCCGATTTTCAACTGACTAAAATATTGGTTAACTGATCATTGTTTATGGGAGAGACATCTTTGAAGAAAACTTTGTAATAGTTTTATTCTTTGTGTTTGTCAATAGTATGTAGAGCTGATTTTATTGATAGTATACTTTGAGATTGTCAGCATTTCATGTTCAGAAAACTTCGACTCCGTCGAGTGTTTTGAGTCGATACGCTCCAAGTCGAAGGGTCTCCATCACTCGATAGGGTCCTTTCCAATTGAGGGAGAGTTTTTCTTGGTTCAACAATTTGAATACTTTGACTTTCCACAGGAGTAAGTCTCTCAGATGAATTTCTTTTGGCTTGACTATTCTATTATAGTACCTCATAACTCATTATCGATAAGCGGCCATTCTGAGTTGTGTTTGTTGTCGAACTTTAGGAAATAGATCTAAGTCCATCCTTCGACGATCCGAATTACTTAACTCATCATATCTTTCAACCCGCATTGAAGGTAGTCCAACCTCGATAGGTATCACCGCCTCTGTTCCGTTAGCAAGATTAAAAGAAGATTCATTCATCGAAACTCGAGGGGTTGTTCGATAGGCCCATAATACCGAAGGTAGTTATTCTACCCAAAGACCTTTGGCCTCATTGAGCTAGATTTTCAAGCCATGGAGGATCATTTGGTTCGTGACCTCCACTTCTCCATTCGATTGTGGATGACCGATAGACGTCAACTTATGTGCAATGCAATATGTCATGCAGAAGTCTTTGAAGTTCTGATTATCAAACTATTGGCCATTATCGGTTATGATTGTATACGGAAGTCCGAAGCTGTAAATAATAGATTTTCGAACAAAGTTCTCCATCTTATTTTCTATAATCAGTGCCAAAAGTTTCACTTCCACCCATTTTATAAAATAGTTGACGGTAACAACTAAGAATTTTTTTTGTCCAAATGTCGGTGGAAATGGACCAAGTATGTCGATTATCCATTGCGCAAATGGCAATGAAGCTATGATTGACGTTAGTTGCATCGCTGGTTGATGCTAGATATTGATGTATCTTTGGCATGGCTCACATCTCCGAACAAACTTGCTTGCATCCTTCCACATCATTAGCCAATAATATTCTTTCCGAAGGATCTTATAGGCAAGAGACTTGCCTCCTAAGTGATTTTTATAGATTTCTTCATAGACTTCTCGAAGTGCATAGTCGACATCGGTAGGTCCTAAGCATTTTAAGAGCAGAAAAAAAAATCATTTATAGAGTCATCCATCCATCATAACGTATTGTGAGGCTATCCATCTTAAGTATTTTGCCTCCAATGGATCATCGGGTAGGATTCCTTCAGTCATATGCCTAATAATCGAATCCATCCAACTCGGCTCATCGTTGATCTGCAATACATCTTCCACCTTTTCGGTACTTGACGTATCGAGATACTCGATGTAAGTTCGGCCAAGTTCGTTAGGAGTGGTGACGGCGAGTTGGGAGAGTATGTCAGCCTGAGCATTCTCTGCTCTGGAGATGTGGGAAATGTTGAAGTATTTAAAGACAGAAGCTTGATCTTTCATTTTCTCCAAATACTTCTGCATTATCAAATCGCGAGCTTCATAGTCACCTTTGACTTGTTCCGATGAGTTGGGAGTCGGTGAACGCCTTCAGCTCTTCGACACCTAGCTCCTTAACGATTTTCAAACTGGCAAGAAGAGCTTCATATTCGGCTTGATTGTTCGAAGCTTTGAAGTTAAATCAGAGGGCTTACTCGATGACTATTCCATCAGTATTTGCCAAAATGAGTCCAGTGCTGCTTTCGAGGGCATTTGACGTCCCATCGACATGTAACACCCAAGCCAACTTACGATCAATTTCAAGAGTGTTTTCTGCCAACACACAAGTTGCTTCTTGATCGAACCTATCATCGAAGATGGTACACTCGATAATGAAATTGACCAAAATCTGGGCCTTCATCAACGAGCGAGGGTGATAGTGGATGTCAAATTTGCTAAGCTTTATTACCCATTTTGCCATTCTGTCCGAAGTATCTGGCTAACACAGGATTGACTTTAGAGGTTGGTCGGTTAAAACATGCACTGTGTGAGCTTGGAAGTAGGATCGAAGCCATTGCATCGAAATGATCAAGGCATAAATTATCTTCTCAATTTTTGAGTATTGGATTTTGGCATTATGAAGTACTTTACTTGCATAATAGATAAGGTATTGTACCCGACTTTCATCTTCTCTAACCATAATTGAACTAACAGCTTCGTCAGATGTGATTAGATATAAATATAAAGATTCTCCTTCCATTGACTTTATGAGCAATGGAGGAGTTATCAGGTATTTCTTTATCGTCAGTATTCGTCGGTCCATGAGAAGTCTTTAGTTTGCCATAAAGTTTTGAAGAATGGAAGACACCTTTCAATCGATTTGAAGATAAACTGACTGAGCACGGTAACCCTTCCATTGAGCTGTTGTACCTCCTTCTTCGAAGTTGGATATTTTATGTCGATGATTGCTTTTATCTTTTTAGGATTTACCTCGATCCCTCGATGTGAAACGAGAAAACTAAGAAACTTTCTGGCTATCACTCCAAAGGCACATTTAATTGGATTTAGCTTCATTCGATATTATCAGAGTACGTCGAAAGCCTCTTCTGACATGATCCTGACTTTGAGCACTTTTTACTAGCATATCATCGACGTACGCTTTCATATTCCACCTAATTTATGGCTTGAAGATTTTGTTCACTAACCGTTGGTAGGTCGCTCCCACGTTTTTGAATCCGAACGATATGACTTTGTAACAATAAATTTCTTTGTCAGTGACGAAGGCAGTATGTTCTTTGTCTTCGGGTGCCATTCAAATTTGATTGTAGCTTATAAAAGCATCCATGAAACTAAGGAGTCGATGCCCTAAAGTTGTGTATACTAGCTAGCCGATCTTCGATAGATGAAAACTATCCTTCAGACATGCTTCATTCAAGTTGGTATAATCAATGTAGATGCACCATTTTTCGTTGGCTTTTCTTACCATGATGATATTCGTAAGTCAATTGGGATAACGGGCCTCTCTGATGAAGTCTATCCTAAGGAGTTTGTCTACCTCTTCGTCGATTACCTTCTATCACTCGGGAGTGAATGGTCGCTTCTTTTATCTCACTGATTTGACATTCAGATTGACGTTTAGTCGGTGAGTGATTATTTCTAGAGGTATGTCTGGTATATCAATTATCGATCAGGCGAATATGTCAGCATTGGCTCTTAGCAATCGAACCAACTATTCATGCTCCCTCATCTAAAAGTGTGATCCAATTTGAACAACCTTAGTCGGGTCGTTCTTTTGCAACGAGATGGAGATCAACTGTTCGGCCAGCGCACTTCACTTTTCATCTTTCCACTGATCAAGTTGTTATAGCGGTGAAGAATCTTTCAACTTATTCTTCTTTGCAATAATTGCGAGGCAATGACAGGCAATCTATTGGTCACCTCGCTTCTCTCTGACTCCAGCCTTAGTTGAAAATTGGACTAGTAAATGATACGTCGACACTATCGCCTTAAGGGCATTGAGTTTTGATCTTCCAAGTATGGCATTATATGCCGACGGAACTCTAACAATCATAAAAGTCAAGACGGCAATGCTTTATCAGGATTCTATCCCCGCAGTCAATGAAAGATCTATATCTCCCTCTACATCGATAGCATCTCCTGAAAATCCGACCAAAGGAAGGAAAAATCTTCAGAGGCATTCTATCGACAACTTCATTTGGGAGAAAGTAGAATAAAATAAAATATTAGTCAAGCTTTCATTCTCAATGAGAATTCTTTTTACATCGTAGTTTGCTATCATCATCGAGATGACAACTACATCATCATAAAAAGTTTGAATTCTCCTTACATCATCATCTGAAAAAGAGATAGATTCATCGGATCGTCATTTTTTGATCGATCCTTCTTCGGATGTTGCCCCTCCCGACTTTTGGTCACCTAGAGATCATGTTGATCACCCCGGCCATTGGTTGATTTTAATGAATTTCCTTCGATGCTGGTGGTGGTTGATCGGCATGCGACTGAGTTGGACAATCGAGCCGAATTTTTCCAAGAAATCTCTACCAAATGAGAGCCTCGATCTCATCTTTCAAATGGAAACACTATTCGATGTCGTGGTCAAAGTCATGATGAAATCGATAGTACTTTTTTTGTCCTTACTTCGATTCTTCATCGATGGAGGTCGGCAAAGATAATTCTCTCCTTCAATCTCCATCAAAATTTGGACATGCAAAGCAGAGAGGGGAGTGTAAGTATCGTACCGACTTTTCACATTGGTCGGTAATGGGTTTAGTCATGAGAAGATCATTTTTCTATTTGGAGCAGGCTGATTCAGTCTAACCGAAGCATCATTCTTCCATTGTTTCTTTTTTTCTAACTTTTTTTGGTTAATTGGCGCCGATCAAAAGCATCTTTCTCTGCGTGAATATATATATCCGCATGCTCCAGGAGTTTAGCATAAGTCTGGGGATGATTCTTATCTAGTGAGTAGATGAACCGAAAACCCCGCAAATCCTGCTTCATGATCGAGATGTCCATGTCCTTATTAAGGTTTTGGACCTCGAGTGTGGCGACGTTAAAACGTGCCACGAAGGCCCGAAGAGTTTCTCCCTCTTCTTGTTTGATCGAAAAGGTGTTAGAAGTTCGTGGCATCCTTCTACTAGTGCTAAAGTGAGCCACGAAGGAGCCTTCACGCTATCCAAAAGAATTGATGCTTTCCGACTGAAGTCTGAAATACCAGGCTCGAGTAGCTTTTCGAAGGATGGCCGAAAAGTTGATAAACATGAGGGCATCGTTCGCCTCCTAGATCATCATGAAAGCTTTATAGCTCTGAAGATGATCAACTGGATCGGTGGAGCCACCATATGATTCAACCTGTGGCATCTTGAATCATGATAGGATTGGATTGTTCAAGATGCGGGAGGAAAAAGAAGGAGCTATTTGGACACGAAGACCATCGGAGGATCCTCCTATTGCATTCTCCTGGATCCAGGCTAGTTGATGATCAATTTTTTTGAGCTTTCGCTCGTAGTTATCGAACCACCACTGGCAAGACGTCCCTTGGGTTGATCCTCTCGAGGAACTGGTAGAGGAGGAGGTGGTCGAATTCCACGGTCGTTTCTTCTTGTACTGACTCCGATAGAAAGATGGGAAAATGGAGCGTCGCGATCAAAGGATGGTTCCTCACAAATGGTGAGGAGATGAAGTTTCCATTCGATGGAAATGTCGAGATGTTTGCTCCAGTGAAGGGGTGGTGGAGCACCTCGAGATGCGGTGGCTGTGCCTAGACGGTACTGCCTGCATCGCTGGACCTTCCACCACTGCATGCGATTGCTATTGGATACTATGAACAGCTCTACCAGCATCCGAACCTGCTGTGTTAATGCAGCCAGTTACTGGGCTTGTGCGTCCACTATGACCGTCGGACGCAAAGAGCTCGGTTTCGCCATCGTCAGTGGTGGAAGAGAAAGTGCTTCTCGCTGGGACGACTAGTCGGTGGAGTTGAGTGAGTTACGAGCGTGAGTTTTTGCCATTATAATAGATGACAAACTCGTTGGACTTTAATATTGATCGCTGGTCTTTTCTTCCTCGGCCCTTATCTGATATGCCAATCTGTTACGACCAATCCACCTGTGTCTATGAACGAAGATCGAAAAATCTGCAAAAGAAAATCCACACTTATCGGAGTTGGCTCTAATGGAGACCCTCCGATGCTTATGTTAGTGGGATGGATTGGTCGAATAGGGAATGAAGAGTAAGATAATAAAGTTTGCTCTTAGAATAACTTGGAGTCTCTTACCAAACTAGTCAGTTTATTTTCATTTTATAGATGCCGGGATAATAACTGTTTAGCATGTGGATCCCTCTTTTTTTTATGTGATGCGATCGTGGACAGGTAGTTAAAACTATCCACTAATCGTCGTTGCCCATGCTTTTCGAGGGCAGTTTTGTAGAGCCAATCATGGTCTAGATGAGACATTTAGAGAACTTTCATTGATCAGCCAACTAACTCGATATCGATCAATCATTGGTCGGTAGAAAGACTTGAGATCGATCGATAGTCGATTGGGAGGCTTTAGGCCTTGAGGTCGATCAACAGTCAGTTGGAAGGTTTTAGGGCCGTCGTTCGTCATACCGAACGTCCATCGGATGGTAGTGTGTCGGCACTTCCGTCGTTGTATCGACGGTCTCATCAAAGTATCGATCAGACCGATGGTAGATCGGTGATCCGCTAATCCTTCAGCTAGCCTTCCTATTGTCGATCGTCAGTCGGCGAATAATCATTGATGGCCGATAGTTAGTTGGTTGCGGACTGGTAAGTCGGGCTGTAGATTATTAGCCCACAACACAACTTATGCAAGTCAGGTTAAAATTAAGGACCGCGTCCAATCCACTATCCAAACTAGATGATTAAGGGCTAAGTTATACCTAAATTCTAAACTGGTGGTCAAACCCATAAGCCAACCCAACTTGACATTTTTTGAGGGATTAAAAGCTATGCTAACCAGATAGTTTTGGCTGTTTGGGTTAATATGATATAAGGTTATATTAGGAATAGGTGAGAGTGATTAATGGAATGCAAAACCATGATAAGGCAAAATATAAAAATATATTTTAAATAAATATTCATCATTCTCTTGCGAGGTGCACCAAACTTTTGCAAATCATCTTAACTTTTAGATGAGTATATTGGACATTTTATATCTCTATTAGCTTGCAAACATTATCCCACTAATTTTGAACCTGCATGTTGTGTGTAAGTTCTTGGTCATGTAATTACATATTTTTTAAAAATAATTATTTTTTATATTAATAAATGAATATAACAAAATCATGTCCATTCAAATTTCTAATATTAGTCCATCTTTTTAGTTGCATTATTTAATTACAAGAGTGGATTTTCATTATAAGAGTGGGCTTTAATCACATCATTTAAATATAAGCTTCAATTCAATTCTTTAATATCATAATAATTTTTTATTAAATTAAATAATATTTTATAGATTTTTTTATCCACATGGCATTTATAGGTGATAAATTTGTGCCTACGTGGATAGCTTAAATTGCTATCCCATTTTTTCTCGATTTCTGCTTTCATAGTATATAATAAATTTATAACGTGTGTTGTACAAAAGTCCAGTGAATTGCATTAACTTTCAATAAGTGCCTTAAATATTTTTTTCCATCCATGAACTAATAAATATTATCTCACTAATGATGTCAATTATTCTATCTAACAAATATTGTCTCACTATCAATGTTGGTTGTTCAAGCCGACAAACATTGTCTCGCTCATCGTTGTCTTAGCTAGTGAATGTTGTTTCATTCGAAGTGTCAATTATTTTAACTAGCAACATTACCTTGTTTGCAGTGTTTATTGTTTTAACCATCAAATATTCTCCCATTCATAGCATAAATTTTTAGCTAAATAAATAGTGTCTCGCTCACAATATCAGTTATTTTACCTAGCAAATTTTGTCTCGTCCATATGATTAATTATGGAGATCATCATGTAATAGAGCCAAATCTTTATACTTGTCAAAATATTTTAAGATCCATGATTTTGTGATTGTAGGGAAACTCTAATGAAAAGGGCTAATTCATACCTAAACTCTAAACTAACAACTCGACCTAGAAGCCAACACAACTCTACAACAATTTTTTTTTTTTGGATGATATTAGGAGAGGCCAACCATTGCCTTCTATTTTATATACACTACATCCCTTGAGAGTCTGCTCTAACCAAAGTCGGACTCTTGACCTCTTGCCTAAGTGGCAAATGTGATACCATTTGAACAAATAAGTCCACAAGTTTAAACATAAAATATCAGTTAGATGAGGTTGGATGAGGTTCCACCGTATTATGTTGAGGGAGTAGTGTTATCTATTCAAATTAAATTTGCCTAGAATATCTTCATAGGAAAAAGGGATACAATGTTTGAGGGAATAATAACTCAAACAATTTCCTATTGGGATTAAACTAATCTAAGATAAGGATGCTAGGTAGAATGTAATATGGCACAATTCCATCAACTAGCACTACTTCTATGGTAAGGACATAAAAAAGAAAATTTATATTAAGTACAATCATCATTCCCTCATAAGTTATGTTTAATTTTTGTAAATTATATTAATTTTTCAAAAAGTGCCCCAAACATTTTTATTTTTATTGGTTAGCAAATATTATCTCATGCATAGTATTGATTATTTCAGCTTCATTCACAATGACGTCAATTATTTTATTTGACAAATGTAGAGTCATTTTATTGTCGGTTGTTTTATATGGCAAATATTGTTATACATAATTTTAATTATTTTAGCCAGCAAATATTGCCTTATTCACAAAGTTGTTTGTTTTAGTTGGTAAATATTCTCTTATTTGTAGCATCAATTATTTTAATTAATAAATATTGTCTCATTCATAATGTTAGTTATTTTAGCTAGTACATATTTTATCAGTCGCAACATCATTTGTTTGAATTGATAAATATTATCTCATCCATATGGTTGAGTTTATTTCGAGATCATAATGTAACATTAAAAAATTATAATTTTTTTTTTTTATAGCTGATTATCTTGTAGTGACTCAACTAGTTTAGAAATATTGACATCTATATCCATAACCAAAAAAGATTAAAAATTTCAAGTAATGAGCATGCAATCTCTTTGATTAGTTTCTTAAATTCTCTTAGGATATATTTGGTGGCAAGAAAATATATAGAAATTAAAAAGAAAAATAATTATTTTATAAAATAAATTCTAAAATGCAATGATAAATTTTCTAAGCTGGATTTTGACCTCGGTCCAAGCATACATACCTTAGATGTGGTCCTTTGTCAATTGATGGTTCTATCCACCCGAGTTGACACGAGAAATCTTATAAATGCATGAATTTTTTCATAATGTAAAATCTGAATTATCCCAACATATGAATCCATATGGATATCTTTAACTCAAAGACTTGCTGCCAAGTTGGATCTCTTATTAGTACTATAGTGTGTTGTCTTAAAAATAGACAAAACAAGATAAATACTTTTGATGAAGACGACAATCATCGCCTTTTATTGTTATAACATTACCATGGCATTACCTAGCTCTGATACCACGTGTTGCAAAAATTCCTGATCTTTAGCATGGACCTGAGGAGAACTTTGATATTCTCTAAGATAGTAAACTACCGATCCACCTAATCTAGATTTATGATGGGGCACCTCCCTTCTTGGGCTTGAGGGAGGCACCCCCTTGGGACGGCAACTCTAGAGAGAAGAGAGAAGAGAGATTGAGGAAGAAAATATCTGTATTCCAATCCATGTTATAAAATTCTAATATAATCTATGTATTTATACATAGCTATTAGGTCTGACCAAAAATTCTCCTAACTAACCCAATACATAAAAGCACTCACCGAGTTCATGTATACCAATGTCTCCCATGATCTCATTCTCTGAATCTAAATCCGATCCATATATGAGTTAGCTACTTTAAGATTTTATTGGACCAGATCTTAAGATCCAAACAGAAATTCCATCCAGTTCTGTTTGCCACCATCGAGTCGGCTTTATCAGGAGCCAAGCTGGCCCAACTGCGTCTTACCTAAATCCTGTATTTTGTCTATCTGAGATAGCTAGCTTGACTACATATTCGAGCCAGCCCTCCTGTGTATCAGCATCTTATCTTGGCTTTCTTCTTCTCATAGCTTTGGTCCTTTACTCCATCTTGTATCCTAGATTTTTGGAGCACCTACCAAGTCCCTCGAGATCCTCACACCTAAACCTCGAGTTCGTGTAGGACTACACGCCACCTTCTTCCTAGGATAAATCATGTCCTAGTCCTAGGACTCACACCTGTCCTAGACTTTCGGAGCCAACATCCTGGCTCCTTCTGTGACCCTCTAAGGCTTGGGAGCACCACACCAAATTCTACAATCTCCACCTTAGTGTACTCAAGCATTGGCACACATGGCAATGTTCTCCTGCACGATCTCACTGTCGCTGCGCACCCTAACAACCTCTTATGCAAACACCATCTTCACTAATCCTCTTCAGTTGTTGTGCACCCTTAAGGTCTTTGCGATGATCGTCTCCACCATTGAAGATCTTAGCTTACTCCTCTGCACCATCCTAAAAATTATAGGAATCCTTCTACTTGACAGCAATATCAATTATCTTGGACTTTTCTTGAGTCTCGTAGCATTCTTGTATCCATACTCGCTGCATATCCTAACACAGTCTTCTTAGAACTTCGCTAGTCTTTTCTGGATGTACCACTCCATCTGAAACTGTGCATCTTCGGTATTAGTGCTAGAATATTGGTCCTCCTACACTCTTTCACTATGAACTTGTATCACATCTTCACCAGTGAAGCCACCATTGCCCGGTGCTTCATCTGAAACTGAAGTCCCACTTGATGCCGTGGAAGCTAACTCTAAAACTGAGTCTTCTTAGGCCAACCATCCAATGCTGCACTGCTGAACCTATCGATGCACCTCAAAAATCATTGCTGTCCCTTTGGACCCTCCACACTCTGTGGATCCCACCAAAGCCATTTCGGATATCTTCGCAACTCGTGGGCACCTCCGAAACATATAAAAGCTCATCCAACTCTTTTGAATCTAGCGACTGAATCCTAGAAAATTTTATCCTAGCCTTCTCTTCTTCTGCCCCTACACTAGCCATCACTTCAGTTACGCTCGGAGGAACTATAGCTCAAATCCTATCCTGGGCTCAGACTCATCTATCTCATTTCAAGGCTTATGAGACTTTCTAACTCTTCCTGAGATTTATTCTCAATCTTCCTGAGATGCCTCCTGACTCTCTACTGAGATACCTCCCTCAGCTACTGCACCGCCAAGCCTCTCTCAACCCCTGTGCCTCTAGGATAGCATTACTGTAGCACTCCAGCGCTCCCTACCTCATCTCTGTGCCGTCTCCTCATAGGTATTCTGGTCCTCTCTTGCTGCACATAATCCATCTTCCACTTGAATCGTGACTCTCTCTGATGCTCCTACGAAGAAATTTGATCCAAGATCAGCCATCCAGTATTGATCTGCTGGACCTTCATGGATCATTCATCTCCATCACCTCCAAGGTTTCATAAATTCATACTCTGATCGAACCACCGAATGCATCTCCAACTACTTCTGCTATCTTCTTGCAATCGAAGGATGTATAGTCGCTTCTTCAACTTTTCTTCGACCATTACCTCTTAGAAAATCTCTCTTCATTCTCCAAACAATCTCACACTACCCATCTTCCTAGAGAACCCTGTCATCCATGATACACCTCCGATCTCTCCAACCAAGATTGATTAGAAAAATCATGCATCCAAACCTTCCACTTCAAAAAAAATCCTTTCCATTAATTTTCTCAACCTCCACCTTCAACTCGCTACTCCCGGTTGGCTAAACCATAGTAATAACAAAGGTAGATCTGAGACATACCATGAAATACTTGTACAGATTTCTGATTTCATCTTGTATGACTTCTTCTTCACTTTCATATACCATCAGGCTCTAATACCAATTGTTATAACATCATCATGGCATTACCTAACTCTGATACCACATGTTACGAAAACTTCTAATCTTTAGCATAAACCTGAGGAGAACTTTAATATTCTTTAAGGCAGCAGACTATCAATCCATCTAATCTGGATCTATGATGGGGTGCCTCTCTTCTTAGGCTTAAGGGAGGTGCCCCCTTAGGATGGCAACTCTAGAGAGAAGAGAGATTGAGGAAGAAAAGATATGTATTCCAATCTATGTTATAAAATTCTAATACAATCTATGTATTTATACATGCTATTTAATCCGACTAAAAATTTTTCTGACTAACTCAGTACATAAAAGCATTCAACGAGCCTATGAACATCCATGTCTCCCATGCTCTCATCTTCTGAATCTAAATTCGATCCATATATGAGTTAGCCACCTTAAGATCTTATTGGACTAGATCTTAAGATCTAAATAGAAAATTTTGTTTAGTTCTATTCGCAACCATCGAGCCGACTCTATCAGGAGCCGAGCTGGCTTGACTGCATCTCATCCAAATCTTGTCTTCTATCTGCCTGAGACAGTTGACTTGATGGCACCCTGAGTCGACTCGATCTTAGCTCGAGATGGCTCGGCTGTATATCCGAACTAGCCCACCTATGTGTCAGCTCCTTATTGTAGAACATAGTACAGAATTTGCCTTGCTACTTTCAAAAAATATTTCAAAAATAGCAATGATGCAGCAAAAAATAATTAATCTAATTAATTATCTATTGATCATATCAAATTATTTAATCCTACACATTAGGATCTAAACATAATATACATGCATACATCAATTGATCTAAAAATAAAATTATGTAATAAACTATTTACTACATCTACATATTCAGAACATAATATATTTTCATGCATAGTCGATCATCACAATTTGAGTCTATCGGATAATGCTCTGATATTATATCACAGTCGTATATATGTCCAGCCTCTATAGTTGGTCCACATGGAGCTTCTAGTCTCGATCAGCCCCACTGGAGTGCTAGCTCTTCGTCGGAGTCTTCGATGGCTGATCATGATCGATCCGATCGATCATATACTTTCTGATTTTTTAAATATTTTAGAAAATTAAAACATAAATATTAGAGGATGATGAAGATGTGTTTCAAATTTGGTGGTGATCCAATGCTCACAGCACTCGATCTCTCCATCCGAATCCATTCCCAAATCTAGGATTTCACTCGGTCCAAAAATCCTGACATACTAAAAATTCCATCACATCCTCTCTGTGTAGAGTTTTTTCATACAATAAATTTTTATAGAAAGATAACTTTCAGATCTATAATCTCTATTTAGATTATATCTAAAAATAGGATATTCTTAGAGGTGAAAATCATAAGAGAAGAGAGGCATAAAGGAAAAAAAAGTGCTGTAAGATCCTGTTCATCTTTACTTCGAGATTTTTTCATCCAGAACTGATGCCCAAACACTCTAAAATTTTTACCACATAATGCTAACTCCTTCTCATGCATGCAAAAAAATTTTCATAATTTATTGACATAAATACCATGGGAAAACAACATGAAAAATGATAAGAGTCAAGTGGTTAAGAGGTTTTAACCACTCACTTGATTTCAAAAATCAAATGAGCCTTTTATCCTTATCCAACGCCCCCTCCCTCATGCTTAACATGCAAAAGGACTCTCCTTCTACATGCATATTTTTATTTTTTAAAAAATATTCGATAAACAAAAGGGAGGGCGTGGGAAGCAGAGTGGAAAGTCAAAAATGGTGGATGCATGGGAGAATTTAAATTTAAACTTCATTTGACTTGATCCTAATTAATTTTAATCAAACCAATTAATTTATATCCAATTAAATTAGATTAAATCTAATCAAATTAGGCTTAGTCTAATTCAATAAAATTCTAATCAAATTATAAATTAATTAGATCTACGTCTTGATCAAATCAGGATCAAAACTTTCATAGCGATTAGATCATCTCATGACCTGATCGGATCAAATTCAATTAAATTAAATTCAATCAGACTTAATCGAATCCTCATTACTCAATCAAATTAAGCTAATCAACAATCAAATTGCTAATTAATTCTTTAAAAATATCTGAGTCTAAATCGAATGGGTTACTGAGCAATAGAGTCTATCAACATAAAATTCTTGAAGAGTCCGAAATCAGTGGGACTCTTGAATCCGGTATCCTAAATGAATCGAACTCGCGATCATAGAGTCCCAAACTAGTAAAACTCTTGATCAAAGAGTTTCAGATGAGTAGAACTCAGAGTTTCAGTCCAGTAGAACTCTTATGTTGGAAATGTGTTCCAAAGTCAATCGTTAGTCTGTTGACGGTTGGGTCATATATTTATAATTATATATGAATTATAAATTAATAAAAGTTATTTTAATATTTTCATCATAAATTTTGTTATCTTCTAATAAACTTCTATATTGTGATGAAGTTCTTAGGACTATCTAGATTCAGCAAAGGAGAATTTATCATTTAGTCCTTAAATAGTTCACGACCGAATGATACGTTGTTACTTAGGATGACAACGTTTATCAAGTATAGGTTATTGTGTGCTATATAGGTTGGTTATCCTCATAACAAAGGAGTGTTGAGATACTGTTATGGCATGCAAGTGAGATGTATAGGTACATCTTCACTGAACGTGACTAACTCTGGGGCTTTTCTTCTGTCAAGATTAGCTTCAATGGAATATGGGTATAAATGTCCCTCTGACCTAAAATCACCATGGTGACTTCCAAGCAACTCACTATATTTTGATGTCAGACTATCTAAATTTTTAATTCAGTGATAGAAGATTTTTGGGCACAGTCAAGTACTTATGAAGTCGATGCATGTATCAAGATGGGGTTGACCACTCCTGATTTCAGAAGCTGTGTTTAATTGTATTTCAATTTAGCAAAATCTTGACTAGAGTAGTCTTAGTGAGGAGTTACGGGACTAATTGCTTTGAGATACGATATAGATGTATTTTCTAGGATTGATAGTCTAACCCTAAGTCATCTATTACATAAAGATCATAAAGATGAATTATACGATAACCATATTCGCATAGATTCTGAATGTTGCGATTGTAATTATTCAACATATCCGGACGTTGGGTATCATTGCTAGATGGTCACTTCGATTAGTATAAAAATTTATTTCTATGCTATCAGCTTAGGTTCGAACCTATGGGATCATACACATTAGAAGTTTCTATCTGATCTGATGGCTGATCAAGAGTCCCATTGATTTGGAACTCTGTGGTCAAGAGTTCCACTAGACTGAAACTCTATAACCAAGAGTTCTACTGAACTGAAACTCTAAGTCCTACTTGTCTGAGACTCTCTGATCAAAAATTTTACTGAACTGAAACTCTATGATCAAGAGTCCTAATGGACTGAAACTCTGAGTCCTACTTGTTTGGGACTCTCAGATCATGAGTCTTAATAATCTAGGACACTATGGTCAAGAGTCCCACTAGACTGAAACTCTGTGATCAAGAGTCCTACTAGATTGAGACTCTGAGTCCTACTCGTCTAGAACTCTCCGATCAAGAGTTTTACTAGTCTAAGACTCTATGATCGTGAGTTTGATTAGTTTGGAACATTGGGTTCAAGAGTCCCACTAATTTAGGACTCTTCAAAAGTTTTATGTTGATAGGACTCTATTATCCAGTAACCCATTCAAATCGAACTTAGATATTTTTGGAGGATTAATTAGCAATTTGATTGCTGATTAGCTTAATTTGATTGAGCGATGAGGATTTGATCAAGTCTAATTAAATTTGATTCGATTGAATTTGATCCGATCAGATCATGAGATGACCTAATCGCTATAAGAGTTTTGATCTTGATTTGATCAGGACGTAGATTTAATTAATTTTTAATTTAAGTAAAATTTTATTGAATTAGGCTAAACCTAATTTGATTGAGTTTAACCTAGTTTAATTGGATCTAAATTAATTGATTTGGTTGAAACCAATTAGGACCAAGTCAAATGAAGTTTGAATTCAAATTCCTCCATGCATCCACCATTTTTGACTTTTCCACTCTGCTTTCCATGCCCTCCCTTTTATTTGTCAAATATTTTTTGAGAAATAAAAATATGCATGCAGAAGGAGAGTCCTTCTGCATGTTAAACACAAGGGAGGGGGCGTTGGATAAGGATAAGAGGCTCATTTGATTTTTGAAATCAAGTGAGTGGTTAAAACCCCTCAACCACTCGATCCTTATCATTTTTTATATAGTTTTCAAATGGTATTCACATCAATAAATTATGAGAATTTTTTACGTGCTGTAGAAGGGGTTAGTATTATGTGGTAAAAATTTTAGAATATTTGGGCATCAGTTCTGGGCAAAAAAAATCTTGAAGTGAAGGTGAATAGGATCCTACAATACTTTTCTTTTTCTTTATGCCTCTCTTCTTTGGTGATTTTTATCTTTAAGAATATCCTATTTTTAGATATGATCTAAATAAAGATTATAGATCTGAAAGTTATCTTTTCATAAAAACTTATTTCATGAAAAAACTCTATATAGAGAGGGCATAACAGGATTTTTAGTGTGTCAGAATTTTTTGATCGAGTGAAATCTTAGATTTAGGAATCTGAGTTCGGGTGGAGAGATCGAGTGCTGTGAACATCGCAAACTCAGATTTTCAAATCTAGGATTTCACTCGATCCAAAAATCATGACACACTAAAAATTCTATCATATCCTCTTTGTGTGAAGTTTTTTTATAAAATAAGTTTTTATTAAAAGATAACTTTTAGATCCATAATCTCTATTTAGATCATATCTAAAAATAGAATATCTTTAGAGATGAAAATCACAAGAGAAGAGAGGCATAAAGGAAAAAAAAGTGCTGCAGAATCCTATTCACCTTCACTCTGAGATTTTTTTTGCTTAGAACTGATGCTCAAATACTCTAAAATTTTTATCACATAATGCTAACCTCTTTTGCAGCATGCACAAAAATTCTCATAATTTATTGATGTGAATACCATAAAAAAACTATATGAAAAATGATAAGGATCAAGTGGTTGAGAGGTTTTAACCACTCACTTGATTTTAAAAATCAAATGAGCCTCTTATTCTTATCTAATATTTCCTCTCTTGTGTTTAACACGCAGAAGGACTCTCCTTCTATGTGCATATTTTTATTTCTCAAAAAATATTTGACAAACAAAAGGGAGGGCATGGGAAAAGTCAAAAATGATGGGCGCATAGGAGAATTTGAATTTAAACTTCATTTGACTTGGTCCTAATTGATTTTAACCAAACCAATTAATTTAGATCCAATTAAACTAAGTTAAATTTAATTAAATTAGATTTAGTCTAATCCAATAAAATTTTAATCAAATTAAAAATTAATTAGATTTACGTACTGATCAAATCAGGGTCAAAACTCTCATAGCGATTAGGTCATCTCATGATCTGATCGGATCAAATCCAATTGAATCAAATTCAATTGGACTTGATCAAATCTTCATCGTCCAATCAAATTGAGCTAATTAGCAATCAAATTGCTAATTAATTCTTCAAAAATATTTGAATTCGATTCGAATGGGTTACTGGGCAACAGAGTCCTATCAATATGAAACTCTTGAAGAGTTCTAAATCAGTGAAACTCTTGAACCTAGTATTCCAAACGAATTAAACTCACGATCATAGAGTCTCGGACTAGTGAAACTCTTGATTAGAGAGTCTCAGATAAGTAAGACTTAGAGTCCTAGTCCAGTAGGACTCTTGGTCATAAAGTCTCAGTCCAGTGGGACTCTTGACCATAGTATCCTAGATTATCAGAACTCATGATCAGAGAGTTTCAGATAAGTAGAATTTAGAGTTTCAGTCCAGTAGGACTCTTGTTCACAGAGTTTCAATCCTGTGGGACTCTTGACCATAGAGTCTCAGACCAATGGGACTCTTGATCAGAGAGTCCCAGACAAGTAGGACTTAGAGTTGCAGTCCGATATGACTCTTGATCATAGAGTTTTAGTCCAGTGAAATTCTTAACCATAGAGTTTTAGATCAATGAAACTCTTGATCAGTTATTAGATCATGTAGAAACTCCTGATGTGTGATCCTGCAAGTCCGAACCTAAGTCGGTAGCATAGAAATCAATTTCTATACTAATCGAAGTGACCATCTAGCAATGGTACCCGACGTCTGGATAGGTCGAATAATCGTAATCGCAACATTCAGAACCTACGTGAATATAGTTACCATATAATTCATCCCTATAATCTCTATGTAATAGATGACTCAGGGTTAGACTGTCAACCCTAGAAAATACATCCATGTCGTATCTCAAAGCAATTAGTCCCGTGACTCCTCACTAAGACTATCCTGACCAAGATTTTGCTAAATTAAAATACAATTGAACACAGCTTCTGAAATCAGGAGTGGTCAATCCCATCTTGATATACGTACCGACTCCACAAGTACTTGACTATGCCCAGAAACCTTCCATCACTGAATTAAAAATTCAGATAGTCTGGCATCAAAATACAGTGATTTACTTGAAAGTCACCATGGTGATCTCAAATCGGAGGGATATTTATACCCATATTCCATCGAGGCTAATCTTGATAGGAAAAAAGCCCTGGAGTTGGTCATATTCAGTGCAGATGTATCCATACATCTCACTTGCATGCCATATCAGTGTCTCAACACTTTTTGGTTATGAGGACAACCAACCTATATGGCACACAATGATCTATACTTGATAAACGTTGTCGTCCTAAGTAACAATGTATCATTTGGTTGTGAACTATTTAAGGACTAAATGATAAATCCTCCTTTATCAAATCTAGATAGTCCTAAGGACTTCATCACAATACAGAAATTCATTAAAAGATAACAAAATTTATGATAAAAAATATCAAAATAATTTTTATTAATTTATAATTTATATATAATTATAAATATATGGTCTAACCATCAACAGACTGACGATTGACTTTAGAACACATTTCCAACACTTATCTTAGCTGATTCTTCTCATGGCTTTAATCCTTTGCTCCACTTTATGTTCTAGAATTTTGGAGTACCTACCAAGCTCCTCAATATCCTCACACCTGAACCTCAAGTCCATGCAGGACTACATGCCGCCTTCTCTCTTAGACAACTCTTGTCCTAGCCCTAGGACTCACACATATCATACACTTTCGGAGTCAACACCCAGCTCCTCTCGTGGTCCCCCAATGCTTAGGAGCACCACACCAAATCCTACATTTATTTCATACACTACATCCTTTAAGAATTGTCTCTAACTAAAATTAGAATCTTGATCTCTTTCCCAAGTGGTAAATGTGATACCATCCGAACAAGCAAATCTACAAGTTTAAATATAAAATATTAGTTAGATGAGGTTTGACCGTATTATGTCGAGGGAGTAGTGTTATCTATTCAAATCGAATTTACCTAAAATATCTTCATAGGAAAAGAGGATATCATGTTTGAGGGAATAATAACTCAAAAAATTAGCTTTTGGGATTAAACTAATCTAATATAAGGATGCTAAGTGGAATGTAATATGGCACAATTCCATCAACTAGCATAATTTCTATGGTAAGGACATAAAAAAGAAAATTTATATTAAATAGTCATCATTCCCTCATAAGTTATATTTGGTTTTTGTAAATTGCATTAACTTTTCAAAAAAAGTGCCTCATATATTTTTATCTTTATTGGCTGGTAAATATTATCTGACATATAGTATTGATTATTTTAGCATCATTCATAGTATCAATTATTTTATTTGGCAAATGTAGACATATTTTATTATCGATTGTTTAATATAAAAAATATTGTTATTCGTGGTTTTAATTATTTTAGCTAGCAAATATTGCCTTATTCACAAAATTATTTATTTTTGTTGGCAAATATTCTCTTATTTGCCGCATCAATTATTTTAACCAGTGAATATTGTCTTATTTACAATGTTAGTTATTTTAGCTAGTATATATTTTATTGGTTGCAACATCATTTGTTTGAATTAATAAATATTGTCTCATCCATATGGTTGCATTTATTTCAAGATAATAACATAATATTAAAAAAAAATATATTTTTTTAGGACTGATTATCTTGTAGTAGTAACTCAACTAGTTTAAAAGTATTGACATCTATATCCTTAACCAAAAAAGATTTAAAATTTCAAGTAAGGAGCAAGCAATCTCTTTGATCAGTTTCTTAAATTCTTATAAGATATATTTGGTGGCAAGAAAATATATAGAAATTAAAAAGAAAAATAACTATTTTATAAAATAAATCATAAAATGCAATGATAAACTTTCTAAGCTGGATTTTAAGCTAGGTCCAAGCATACATGCCTTAGATGAGGTCCTTTGTCCATTGATGGTTCTATCCACCCGAGTTGACATAAGAAATCTTATAAATAAATTTTTATACAATATAAAATCCAAATTATCCCAACATATGAATCCATATGGATATGTTTAACTCAAAAACTTACTGCCAAGTTGGATCCCCTATCACTACTATCTTGTGCTGTTCTAAAAATAGACAAAATAAGATAAATAGTTTTGATGAAGGGGCCAATCATCGCCTTTTATTTTATGAACACTACATTCTTTAAGAGTTGTCTCTAAATAAAATCACAATCTTGATCTCTTGCCAAAGTGGCAAATGTGATACCATCGAAACAAGCAAGTCTGCAAGTTTAAATATAAAATATTAGTTAGATGAGATGGGATGAGATTCGACCATATTATGTTCAGGGAGTAGTATTATCTACTCAAATTGAATCTACCCAGAATATCTTCACAGAAAATAGGGATACCATGTTTGAGGGAACAATAACTCAAAAAATTAGCTATTGGGATTAAACTAATCTAAGATAAGGATGCTAAGTGGAATGTAATATGGCACAATTCCATCAATTGGCACAATTTCCATGGTAAAGACATAAAAATAAAAATTTATATTAAATAGTCGTCATTCCCTCATAAGTTATGTTTGGTTTTTGTAAATTGCATTAACTTTTCGAAAAATGCCCCGAATATTTTTATCTTTATTGGTCGGCAAATATTATTTCACGCATAGTATCAATTATTTTAGCTTCATTTGCAATATCAATTATTTTATTTGATAAATATAGACTCATTTTATTATCGGTTGTTTAATATGATAAATATTGTTATTTAGAGTTCTAATTATTTTAGCTAGCAAATATTGCCTTATTCACAAAGTTTTTTTTTTTGTTGGTAAATATTCTCTTATTTGCAGCATCAATTATTTTAATTGGTGAATATTGTCTCATTTACAATGTTAGTTATTTTAGCTAGTACATATTTTATCGATCACAACATCATTTGTTTAAATTAATAAATATTGTCTCATCCATATGATTGCATTTATTTTAGGATCATAATGTAATACTAAAAAATTATAAATTTTCTTTTTTATGGCTGATTATCTTGTAGTAGTAAATCAACTAGTTTAAAAATATTGACATCTATATCCTTAACCAAAAAAGATTTAAAATTCCAAGTAATGAGCATGCAATCTCTTTTATTAGTTTCTTAAATTCTCTTAGGGTATATTTGGTGGCTCAAAAATATATAGAAATTTTAAAGAAAAATTTTCATAAAATAAATCCTAAAATGCAATGATAAATTTTCTAAGCTAGATTTTGAGCTAGGTCCAAGCATACATGCCTTAGATGAGGTCCTTTGTCCATTGATGGTTCTATCCACCCAAGTCGACACAAAAAATCTTATAATTCATTTTTTTTCACAATGTAAAATTCTTATCTCAAGATATGAATCCATGTAGATATATATGTTTAACTCCAAGACTTGTTGCCAAGTTGGATCCCCTATCAATACTATCTTGTGCTGTCCTAAGATAGACAACAAGATAAACAATTCTGGTGGAGAGGCCAATCATCACCTTCTATTTTATATGTACTACATTCTTTAAGAATCATCTCTAACTAACTAAAATCATACCCTTGATTTCTTGCCTAAGTGGCAAATGTGCGTGATACCATCTGAACAAGGAAGCCCACAAGTTTAAATATAAAATATTAGTTAGATAAGAGTGGATGAGATTCGACCGCATTATGTTGAGGGAGTAGTGTTGTCTATTCAAATCTAATTTGGCCAGCATATCTTTACAAGAAAAAGGGATACCATGTTTGAAGGAACAATAACTCAAAAATTTAGCTATTGCGATTAAACTAATCTAAGATAAGGATGCTAGGTAGAATGTAATACATCACAATTCCATCAACGTCTAGCACTACTTCTATGGTAAGGACATAAAAAAAATTATATATTAAATATAGTTATCATTCTCTCTTGAGTTATATTCCGCTTTTGTAAATTGTATTAACTTTTCAAAAAAGTGCCCTAGATGTTTTTATCTTTATTGGTTGGCAATCATTATCTCATGTGTAGTATAGATTATTTTAGCTTCATTCGTAATGTCAATTATTTTAGTTGGCAAATGTTAACTCATTTTATTATTGATTGTTTTGGATGGCAAACATTGTTATTTGGAGTTTTAATTATTTTAACTAGCAAATATTATTTTATTCACAAAGCTATTCATTTTAGTTGGCAAGTATTCTCTTATTTGCAGCATCAATTATTTTCACTAGCAAATATTGTCTCATTCACAATGTTGGTTATTTTAGCTGGTATATATTTTATCAATCATAACATCATTTGTTTGAATTGATAAATATTATCTCATTCATATGGTTGAGTTTATTTCAAGATCATAATATAATATTAAAAAAATATTTTTTTTATGATCGATTATCTTGTAGTAGTGACTCAACTAGTTTAGAAATATTGACATCTATATTCTTAACCAAAAAAGATTTAAAATTTCAAGTAATAAGCAGGCAATCTCTTTTATTAGTTTCTTAAATTCCCTTAGGATATATTCGATGGTGAGAAAATATATAGAAATTAAAAGAAAAAATAAACTATTTTATAAAATGATAAACTTTCTAAGCTGGATTTTGAGCTAGGTCAGCATACATGCCTTAGATGAAGTCCTTTGTCTATTGATGGTTCTATCCACCCGAGTTGACATAAGAAATCTTATAACTAAATTTTTTTCATAATATAAATTTTGAGTTATCTCAAGATATGAATCCATATGGATATGCTTAGCTCAAAGATTTGCTGCCAAGTTGATCCCTTATCAATGCTATCTTGTGCCATCCTAAAAATAGACAACATGAGAAATAATTCTGATGGAGGGGTCAATCATTGCCTTTTATTTTATATGCACTATATCCTTTAAGAATCGTCTCTAACTAAAATCATACTCTTGATTTCTTGCCCAAGTGGCAAGTGTAATGCCATCTGAACAAGCAAGTCCATAAGTTTAAATATAAAATATTTATTAGATGAGTTGGATGACGTTAGACTGCATTATGTTGAGGGAGTAGTGTTATCTATTCAAATTCAATTTGCCTAGAATATCTTTACAAGAAAATGGGATATCATGTTTGAGAGAACAATAACTCAAAAATTTAGCTATTAAGATTAATTAAACTAATATAAGATAAAGATGCTAGGTAGAATGTAATACATCACAATTCCATCAACTAGCACTACTTCCATGGTAAGGACATAAAAGAAATTTTATATTAAATACAATCATCATTCTCTCATTAGTTATACCTAGCTTTTGTGCATTAACTTTTCAAAAATATGCCCTAAACATTTTTGTCTTTATCACTGGCAAATATTATCTCATGTATAATATCGATTATTTTAGCTTCATTTGCAATGTCAACTATTTTAGTTAGCAAATATAGACTCATTTTATTGTCGATTGATTTTTATGGCAAACATTATTATTTGGAGTTTTAATTATTTTAGTTAGCAAATATTGTCTTATTCACAAAGTTGTTTATTTTAGTTGGTAAGTATTCTTTGTATCAATTATTTTCACTAGCAAATATTGTCTCATTCACAACGTTGGTCATATACACATTTTATCGGCCGCAACATCATTTATTTAAATTGATAAATATTGTCTCATCCATATGGTCGAGTTTATTTAAAGATTATAATGTAATATTAAAAATTACAAATTTTCTTTTGCATGGTTGATTATCTTGTAATAGTACCTCAACTAGTTTAGAAATATTGACATCTATATCCTTAACCAAAAGAGATTTAAAATTTCAAGTAATGAGCAGGCAACCTCTTTTATTAGTTTCTTAAATTCTTTTAGGGTATATGTGGTGGCAAGGAAATATATATAAAATAAAAGATAATACAAACTATTTTATAAAATAAATCCTAAATGATAAACTTAATTTCTAAGCTGGATTTTGTGCTATGTCTAAGCATACATGTCTTAGATGAGGTTCTTTTTCCATTGATGGTTCTATCCACCCAAGTTGACACAAGAAATCTTATAATTCAATTTTTTTCATAATGTAAAATATGAATTACCTATATGAATCCACATGGATATGTTTAACTCAAAGACTTGCTGCCAAGTTGGATCCCTTATCAATACCATCTTGTGTTGTACCAAAGATAGACAAAACAAGAGAAATACTTTTGATGGAATTGTATTTATAGTTATAGCAAATGCACCATTATGTATTGGGGAAATATACTACATATTCAAGCTTTGGATGGTGGATTTTTACACATAGTACATATCTATACAATTAAATTATCTTGTGCATCTTAATAGTCACATATCATTTTTTTTGTTGGTGCATCTAATGCCAAATTTTCTCATAATCTAGGCACAAGATAATATAGCCTTAGGATTCCATCACATTTCACAAGCAAAATTGCTTTTATATATTGTATTCTCTACTTGGAGACAACAAGCAATGCATGTGAGAAAGATGAATGATTATGATTAAAAAAAGAGGTACATGATATTCATGAAGAAATTGATATAGAAAATCATGATATGTTGGTTTTAAAAATTATTTTTTTAATTATTAAAAATTATTTCTCCTTTTCTCCCTTGAAAATCTATTTTGTATTATCTTTTATTCTCCAAAAACATCCATATTTGCCTAAAATTTTATATGTACATAACAAATTCACTGTGCCACTGCCCTAATTAACTATGGTTTAATGATGAAAAGACTTTGTCTTCAACTTTTTATTGGTGACTATTATCATATATAATACGCAGAGGAATTCATAAATTACTAGATCGTCTTCTTCTTTAAGCTGAGATAACAGCATGAAGCTTCCTCTATCCAACTCTAGCCAGCATACGTATGATTTAAAGTAAACAAAAAGAAGAATCGAGTCCATTAACTCACATCAAATCTGAGCTAGCCATATATCCAACAATGTGTCCTGCATAACTATTGCATCCCATATGTGTGCATTCTGCACACGAGACGCCCAAGCAAGCTGCACAAGAATATGCATCAGAATGATGGCCATGACCTTTCGGATTCAAAAATTAAATCATACATTGCATCATCGTATCCAACATGATGATTCCATAGCTCGCAGAACTTCTTTTCTTTTGAGACATCTGATCTTCTCTCTCCTCACCCTCCTTCTATAACATGAACAATTGAAGGGAATCATTCCCATCTTTCTGAGTGTTGGAAAAAAGATACCTGCAATTATCTCTTCCATCATGATTTCTATTCAAATTAGAGTTCTCTAGCCCACTTTGATCAAGAATAGGTCTATTTAATTAATTAGGCTTACTGATTCAGGACTTGATTTAATAAGTTAAACCTAACTAACTGACAATTAGACTACATTAGGAGCCAAATCTAATATTCTCTATTTAGAGACAACAAGCAATCAATATGAGAAAGATGAATGATTATGATTAAAAAAAGAGATACATGACATACATGAAGAATATTGACGGACAATCATGATATGTTTGTTTTAAAAACTATGTTTTCTACTTATTAAAAATTATTTCTCCTTTTATCTCTTGAAAATCCATTTTGTATTGTTTTTTTCTTCAAAAACATTCATATTTGCTTAAAATTTTATATGTACATAACAAATTCACTATCCCATTGCCCTAACTATAGTTTCATGATGAAAAGACTTTATCTTCAGCTCCTTATTTGTGACTATCATCATAATATGTGGAGTTCACAAATTACTAAACCGTCTTCTTCTTTCTAAGACAATAGCATGGATCTTCCTCTATCCAACTCTAGCTGGTATACATACGATTCAAAGTAAACAAAAAGAAGAATTGGATCCATTGACTCACATTAGATCTGAGCTGGCCATATATCCAACCATGTGTATCCTGCATAACTATTGCATCCCACGTGTGTGCATCATGCACACGAGATGCCCAAGCAAGCCGCATGCATCAGAACACGCATCAGAATGATAGCCATGATCTTTCGGGTTGAGAAATTAAATCATACCTTACGTCCAGCATAATGATCCCATAGCCCGCAAAGTTTCTTCTTTTTTGAGGTGTTTGGTCTTCTCTCTCCTCACCATCCTTTCGTAATGTAAATAATTGATGAAAATCATTCACATCTTTCTGAAAGTTGGAGAAAAGATACATGCAATTATCTCTCCTATCATAAGTCATATTCAAATTAGAGTTCTCCAATCAATTTTGATTAGAAACAAATCTCTTTAATTAATTAGACTTACTAATTTAGGATTTGATCTAATAAGTTAAAACTGACTAAGTGACAATTAAACCACATTAGGAGCCAAATCCAACATTCTCTACTTAGAGATAACAAGCAATCTATGTGAGAAAGATGAATAATTATGATTAGAAAAGAGGTATATGATATACATGAAGAATATTAATAGACAATTATAATATGTTTGTTTTAAAAAATATTTTTATACTTATTAAAAATTATTTTTTCTTTCATCTCTTGAAAATTTATTTTGTATGGTCTTTTTTCTTCAAAAACATCTATGTTTGTTTAAAATTTTATATGTAAGTAATAAGTTCACCATCCCGCTCCAACTATAGTTTAATGATGTATCTTTAACTCCCTGTTTGTAACTATCATTATAATATGTAGAGGAGTTTGTAAATTACTAAACCTTTTTTATCTTTAGAGACAATAAACAGCATGGATCTTTCTTCATGCAACTCCGGCCAGCGTATTCGAAGTAAACAAAAAGAAGAATTCGGTCCATCGGCCGACATGAGATCTGTGCCATAAATCCAACCACGTGACCTCGTGACCTGCATAACTGTTGCATCGCACATGCACGCATCATGTACACGAGACACCCAAGCAAGCCCCATGAGAACACACGCGTCAGAATGATGGCCATGAACTTTCCGGGTTCAAACAGTCGGCATTCTGGTAGCCACGAGGCACCAGTCGAACCTCCCGCTTGGACGGCTTCAACCGGTGGCGGAGAACACGCGTCGTACGTAAGGCGCCTACTCTGCCTCCACGCCGCACGGCGGGATGGTGACAGATGCCAATAAAACAATAACTCTTCAGTCTTCCGTCTCTCGTCCATCTAAAGGTCAAATCCACGGTCCTCCAGAGAAATAACGATAGAATAGAAGCAGCACAGTATATGGTACCATGGCGCAGCTGGTGGACAAGGCGAAGGAATTCGTAGCTGACAAAATCGCCCATGTCAGGAAGCCGGAGGCCAGCCTCACCGACGTCTCCATCAAGCACCTCAACAGCGACTCGGCCACCTTCGTCGGCCAGCTCGCGGTGGACAACCCCAACGGCCACGCCATCCCCATCTGCGAGATCTCTTACTCTCTCAAAAGCGCCGGGAGGTACGTTACCTAATAATTAATCCTTGTTAAATTATTTTTGCCTTCGGAGTAATATATAATGGCTGCATGTTTGTAGGGAGATAGCGTCGGGGACGATGCCCGACCCGGGGTCGATCGCGGCGAGGGAGACGACCAAGTTGGACATCCCGCTCAAAGTGCCGTATGACTTCTTGATGAGCATCATGAAGGATGTTGGGAGGGACTGGGACATAGACTATGAGATGCGGGTGGGACTCACCGTGGATCTCCCCATCGTTGGCAACTTGATGCTGCCGGTGTCCAAGAAGGGAGAGTTGAAGCTCCCTACCCTCTCTGATTTATTCTAGTTTTCCTTTCGTGTGATGATGTGCTAGGTGCAACGAATAAATAAAGTATTATGTTTTCCCTTTTTAAGTTTTTGGACACCGTGGATCGTTGATTCATGACAGATACACGAAACAGCAGCATTTCGGAAAGAAAAAGAAGGGGATGGGATGCTTGCAGATGGGTTCCGTTTTCTTGAATCGAGAGCCCTGTCCGACTAGACCTAATACCTAGCGGTCAGCCGGTCAGGTTTGGGGCTGAAATATAATCCTTCTGGGGGAGGAAAAAAGAAAAAAGGAGCGTTGTCCCCATTCCCCTCGGTCGCGGCTACCAAGTCCCCATCGTGGCACAGGCACGAGGTTCACCGGCTGGCCAACTTGCGATTTTATGCCGACGATTCAAATCTGGGTAGATAAAGAGCTGGGGCCGACATATGGATGAGTCCACGTACTGGCTCGAGTAGGCCAACTTGCGATTAATGTTTATGCCGACACTTCTGGGTGGATAAAGAGCATGGGATAGCGCAGCTTCTCCAATCCTCCACCGTCGCAGCGGGCATCATGCCATAATGAAGCCTTAGCAACCCTCTCCCCGTCTACCCAGGATATATCAATGCCTCGCTCATTTTACTGGCTAATGGATAATGACGGGATTGCACATATACGCGGTAGGAAGAGGTTATATAAGGGTAATGGCACAGCTGTTAGACAAAGTGAAGGAGCGATCAAAGTCGATAAGCTCGAGGCCAGCCCTACAAATCCATCAATATATTGATTTATTACTAAATGCTGATCGCTTTTTAACTTACAATTCGATATATAGAGCATGGGGTAAAACGATGCCTTCCTAAAATTTTAGGATCCAAAATCTTAGTGGTGGATGATTTTTCTAATCATTAATGGATAATGCTTCAATAATATTAGATAAGCAAAGATTCGATCTAGGAGAGACCTTGAGTGAAGGGACAGCCTGTACCAATGTTGAGGAAATCACGGATTGGAACTTCCAACCTATTTGTAAATAGAGGTTGAGGATCTGTGGAGTGAAGAGTCGAGATTCCCAAACATTGAATTCGAGGACTTGTGAAATTGGTGGCAGACATCTTTCTATCATTAAGAATATGGTTTAAGTCTTGCATCGAAGTAAAAATAGTTGATAAAATTTGTCATGATTGGGGTAAAGAAGATGACTTATTCCCGCCTTCCTAAATGTCATTCATAATTCTTTTACTCATTTCTGGCTTGCACTGAAGTATCCTTGTAAAATCTATTTTATTAGTTTGTTTCACATACATGTGAATTATTACCCTCATTAATTCTTTCATTCTCTGTGTAATTCTCATTCTACTAAAATCTCAAAACCCTCTTATTAGGGCAAATAGATTCTTGTCTCTTAACTTAATCAAACTCCTTTATTGATCCACTCGATCCGCCTTGCCAGCGATCCAATCAGCTAAAGTTTAGATTCTTGAGAAACAACCATTTTCCCTTAAAACTTTTATTAATGGTTGTTTGGGAGATAGTTTTGGGGACGATGTTAGACCCAAGTTATTGATCAGCCAAGTTGGACATCCCACTCGAGATGCCATGTGGAGAAATTAGTGGTTAGAATAATTCTATCAGCCCAATAATAAATCAATATATTATTTATTAATAAAAAAAAGCTATACTTTTATTGATTGAAAATTTTAAATGAAATGCTGATAACCTTTTATTTTTTGAATGAAAAAAAAAAAATCTTTCTTGAACGATATTGAATATTCCAAAGTACGTATAATAAAACTATTTTAACCGATAATTTCTTGTGCCATATGGCATGGTGATAAGTATGATGAGAGATGATTGGCGGGATCATGATCACCATCGATTTCTCCATCTTCCTGTCCAAGCAGGGCGGAATGAAACGCCAAACCCTCTCCTTTGTGGTTTAGAAGAGATTTGATTTGCACATATTAAGTTAGAGAAAACGGTCCAAAAGGCAGAAGATCAAAGAGAGTTTCTGCTTTCTCCAATCATCTCGCCAGCAGCAACGCATGCAGAACATGAACGTCCCAAGGACGACCACCGTTAGTGAAGGAAACGGGCATGCCATTTATACCGTCCAACCCAATCATGAAGACCAGAAACTCCATTTTCTTCTATTTTACGTGTGACATTTTAATTGCCCAATGGAACCCCACCCAAGCTATCCAGAAAGGTGGTCTGGTTTTCCTTCCACATCCAGTTGCTCATGTAAGGGCTTTAATCTTATAATCTTGTCGCTGAACCACAAATGCGCGGGAACGGGTGGGTACCGGTACTGGAGCTTCATTTTATTGTCAAACCTGCTAAAGAGGGTAATGAAAAATGACTAAAAAGAGGCGATACTCCTCATCTCCAAATCCTAAAATCTTTGTTGTACAAAATATTGGAGCCGAGCCAAAACGCATACGTAGATTTTATTTGACGTTGTAGCTTGATTGCCATAAAAAGTCTCCCGTCCAAAATAACACAAGCAACAAAACCGCTTAATCTACAGACCACATGAGAATATAGCCTATGCTCCGGAGCCTAAAGGTATTGGTAGAGGCTGCACGATAGAATGATAACCAAGTAGGGCTCTAATCACAGCCTGCTTAGCTCAACGAACTCCTGCCTACCAATGGTGCAATATATTAACATAAAAGGTTCCTAGCCTAGAGAGTTAAATGCAATGCCAAAACAAACTAGTAAAATTAGAACAAAGTCATAACGCAACTGCCAGTTTAACAAAGCAATCTTAGGGCAACAAAGACATTGGCTAGGCTGTCTGATTGTTAAACACCAATTTGATGAGTTGCATATCACGGATGGAACCCGGAAATTTAACCAGACAATTACAGTACGGTTGGCGATAATTATGGTAGAGATTTCAAAACAACTTTACACATTTGGGCTTTTGCTTAGGCTAGTTAGCACAAACACGCAAGTCACAGCGTCTGTTCTTGGATCCTGATGCCTGGAATTGCTGGTAAACTAGGGGAAGCTGTGTCTGACATCCCAGCAACCATCCAGAGGACCAAAATATAACATCCACTCCTGGTATCATCTGCTAACCTTTTCCACCCTGATAAAGCCAAATATAGCTTAATATCGGTATGAGATTCAACAACTCTGTTGGCAATGAGCAACTAAAATATTGCAGAAGGCTTTTCCCTTTCTCTTTTCAAATCTAGCATGGAATTAATATTATGCCGAAAATCAGAAGGTTAGTAAATTTGGTGCATATTGCATACATGCAGCCTTCTGTAGGAAATATTGCAGATGCCTTCACTTATTTTAAGGGAACCAATTAGATTAAGAAGCAAAGTAGGAGATAAAATTGAAGATATGGTGGCAGCAAGCAAAATGAGATGGTATGGGAATGGGTCATCGACAATTGAAAAGGCCCCAGTGCAAGAAATAGTCTGTACTTGTATCAACAGTCAGAAATAAATTTGACTCCACTCTAATACATGTACAGAAGTTGGGCAGAAGATCTGAAAAAGGTGGTAACAAAAAATAAATAACTGTCAATAAGAATGAATGACAAATTATTCATGAAGCTGCCCCATAAAAGGTAGAAAAACAGGGTCAGGTTTATCCTTATATACAGATGAGATTTTCAACAATGAATCAGCAAGAGGTCAATAGATTGCAATGTTTCAAAATTTTCAATTACAAATGATTTGGAAAGTGCTAAGTAGATCATCTTAATTTTTTAGGGGAGGAAATTTGAGATCAGAATTAAGGTTCCCATGGGATACATCCACCCTGGCCCCTCACAAATTTAATATCTACAACTTCCATACACCAGGAACATTTCCACGATGAAAACAATGGTCTGAAACAACAGGTATCAACATCAGCAAAGACGGTCTATATGTGGAACTAGACTACAAGTTAACTGAAACGTTTAAGGCCTGAAACAAAAGCTACAGCTGATACGAGTAATAAATAAACAGAAATGGCAGCGACAGAAGTCAAGCCGGCACGCTAAATACGAACTTTAAAAATGAACCAAAACAAAAGAAAGCACAAATGGCCAGACAGGAAGAAATGAATTAACTTGGTCATTGTTGTACTTTAAAATGCAACTTTATCAAAAAAAATGAGAAGAAAAATCAAATGTTTCTTTTTTCTCTCTTTTTTTTTTTTCTAAAAGAAGAGCATTGATTGCAATGAGCTCCTTTTCCATGAAAACATGATATAAATTTATATTACCTAAAAATGAGTTGAATAAGAATATTTACTTAGACATAAAAACACAAGGCCAGTTAACTCATTATACCAAAATATGCAATCTTGCAATATATATCTTTCTCATGCGACATATAGTTGATTACCTTCCTTGGAGGTGTTCCTGGTTTCATTAAATTGTTCCCAAAACCGATCTTCCCTTTCTTATCAGATGGTTTAAGAATCTGAAATGAACATGTCAAAGTATCATCCACACTCATCATAGCACCGGCATTATCAAACTCCCCACAATAATTTGGTGCTGAGAATATGGTAACCAGCTGGCGTTTTGCAAAGAACTCATAGCCATCTTCTACAACCTGCCCAAACTGATATATCAGATGAATGCACTCAGAAAAAAGGAGATCAGTTCACTCGAGAAACCCAACTTTGGAAGAAAGTTATTAGGTATAAAAGAGAAGAGATAGTTGTCTAGTCTATTTAACTACGAGGAAGCAATAAATATCATTTCTTAACTTGGTGCATGATATGCACCAGAACTTAAATCCAGTGGTCTATCATTTGCTTTGTTTAGCCGTCACCTCGAAGAAAAAGAAACAGGCAATATACCAGCATATTTATCTTATTCAAATCTTGGAGTTGGTATTATTCAGGGGTACAAACTAAAAGCTGTATCAATCAATTAGTCAATAAATAAATGCCTTGATTGATGTTTCCAGATACCACCACTAACCTGATGGGCTCGGCAAATGAGATCTAGGTCATGCTTCTGAAGGAACTCAGCAACCTTGTCAGGCCCAAAAGTATAAGAGACTCCTCGGTCATTTTCCCCCCAGCCTTCAATATCTTTGTCAGGGTCTGACCATAACAAGTCACAAAGGAGACCTTGATCTGGTACATCCACTGGACGAGCAATATTTCGGATCTGATCCAAGTTCTTTAAATCAGGAGATAAACCCCCATGCATGCAGAGGATCTTCTCGTCAATAAGTGCAGCCACAGGCAGGCAGTTGAAACAATCAGTAAAAACCTTCCATAAGCGAACATTGAACCTCCTCTTGCATTCATCATAGAACCCATATATACGATTAATGGAAGCACACTCATGGTTGCCTCGCAGAAGAAAGAAGTTTTCAGGGTACTTTATTTTGTATGCAAGAAGAAGGCATATGGTTTCTATGCTTTGTTTACCACGATCAACATAGTCCCCAAGGAACAAATAATTTGCCTCTGGTGGGAACCCACCATATTCGAATAGCCGAAGAAGATCTGAATATTGACCATGAATGTCTCCTGCCAGCGAGAAAATAGGCAATTCGGAGATTCAACTAAATAATTTAAGATTGATGTTAATTAGAAGCCACATAAACATCATATCAAAGGCATTTACACATTAAGATATCAATCGAACGTTACCAAAGTGTGAAAAAAAAGGGAAAAAGTTAATTAGTCTACTCTAAACATTAACAGAATTGTTGAAACCAGTAACCTGTTGCTTTTCCTTCAAATATTGGTCAATAACTAAAATGTCATTCAGCTTAATGATCTCATTATGATGGTTGGGCATCAATCCAACCCTCATAAACCACCCAGCATCAGGAAAAGATAAGTAAAATCATACTTTTTGCACAACATCAATTTGATCATTAGAGCTTATTCCTTGTAAACATAAAGAAAAAAATGTTGTTTAAATACCTATTTGAGCTGACATCTTCGAATATAAAACCATAGAGGATACTAAAATAAATAGCTCACTTGTAGAATATCCAATACCAAGCAATTCAGCCTTCGTTTGGGTAAGATGATACAATTTGTTATTCAATGGAAGATACAAAATGAGAAGAGAATGATATATTGAACCACAAGACTGAAAGATTACCATCCAGACATTAAATATAAGGAATTTTATGCAAACTATTTACAACCCACAGTATATGGTCATTATCAACTTTTTGGGTAAACTATTCTATTTATCCTATCCTCAACCGCACTTAGGGCATGTTTGGATGTCCAGGCCCAAAATCCGATGAGATTCATGGGTTGGCCCAAGACATGCAACTGAATTAGGCTGGATTAGGCTCATATTTATAAGAATTCAGAGAAATATTGGAGTGGACCAGAATCCCATGGGGAGAAAAAAAAGACCTCAGCAGGTTTTTCTTTTCTCCCCATGGGATTTGGGCCGGCCAACTCTAATGGTTGTTTGGGTAATTTATAAAGATAGATCCAGCCCAGCCTGATTTAGCTGGCTGTCTTGGCCTATGAATCTCATGGGATTTTGGGCCCAAACAGGCTCTAAGAAGGTTTAAAATCCTTCGACTATATAATGCATGTTTATCTCACTCACAAGCATGGCAAAGAAACCCTAATCATCTTCACCAGTTTCATTGTCTACTTAAAGCTGCTGACTGTGCCCACAACCCTTGAACATAACATAAGCATACTTTAAGATTCCATGCAAGGACATGTAAACACCACCAGTTACAATGGTTTACAAGCTACTAATGACCATAAAATTTTTCACCTTTATGCCATATCCATGACACATGATTTTCCTTCAACCCACAATAACTTTAAATATCAAAGATACTGTGTTTTTAGCAAGGTTGCACCCACATAAGCCAGAAAACCGAGGAAATAATGCCAGACTTTCATCTTCACAAATCCATCCAGCAACATTTCGATTATAACATGAACACCATTAATTTTATCAGTCAAAACATAAGTTAGCCATGCATTTGCACTACCAGTAGAGGTAGATAAGATACTGCTAGTCCACCACCATATGCCCAAAAAATCAACAACACAAGAAACAAATTAATTAGAACCAGAAGCAGTCCCAATCAATATAAGAAAAGATTGGAATTCTCTTCCTAAATGATCATACTTAGAATCTCCTCCTGGGAGCACGACTTAAATTATATAATTCATCGGCATGCCTTCTCACCATTTAACAAAATTTGGAGGGCTGTGGATTGCCCAAAAAGCATCCTCCAAAGATGAACATGAGCACATCTTCAATGCAGGGTTAGTAAATGGCTTTTAAAGCTTATCTATGTCAAAAAAAAAAAAAAAAAGGTCTACACTCTTCGAGATGTTGATTTCATGCACCAAGAAAACAATATGTTACTACAATTTGTATAGGCATTGCTGCATCAACAAAACAAGTCAACAACAAAAAAGACACAGGCCCACTCTAGTTTCACGTCCCTTTTTGGGTGGATTAAAAGAACCCCACTCTAGTTTCATTTTCATTTTTTGGGTGGCTTAAGAAGGAATTAAATGCTGGACTCATAGAAATGAAACTTGGATAAGAAAAAGAAAATTTGATGTGAGACAGTAAATGGATAAGGAACTTAAAGGGTTTAGTTGCTTTTTATGCTGAAAAGAAGAAAAGTAAAGCTTAGAGGAGTTCTCTGTCTACACCTGAAGCTTCTCGAAAGTTGAGCGAAAAAGAATAAGTTCTTAACATCAACTTGGAAAGTAGGGCTTTAGTCAAGGTTTGAAGATCTGGGGTTCGATTAGATGGTAATGGAGATGATATAGAGATCAACTGAAATCACAGGTTTGTTGTAATTTATTTCAACAAGCTTGCCCTGGATATAACTACCAACAAAGTTAACAAAAGAAAGGCAAGGGGGATGAATAACAATGTATCACCAAGACTACAAAAAGTGCCACATCTTGAAGTAGTGGCGCTTTCAAAGTATGAAGTCACATCATACATTCTATAATTCAATTAAATTTTATCGGCCTATAAAATCCAATAGGAAGTTTTTGCAACAATACTTTGAGAATAAAAGTTCAAGAATTGATACTCAGAATTCAAAAAAGGAAAATCAATCCATACGTTGAAAGAACAAGGAAATACAAAATCAAAGCACACAAAATTGAGAAGAACAAAGGGATGAGGAAATAGAATACATAGTGGCCCCATGCCATTTAGAAATCTAGGCCTAACACCTAGGTTGAAAGACACATATCCCAATGCAGAATCACACAAGACGAGAATGAGAAGACATTCTTTAAATCATCACTCTTTGTTAATCAATCATCCAACTGGACTTTATAAAACCTAAGGCCCCTATTTACACAAAAAGAACCCCAACAATTTCTTTTTAACTTCGGAAACTTACCTCCATAAGGCATGGTTACTTTTCACAGAACTGCCGAGTGAACTGCTGCATAAATTAGGCAAATAAAGGAGTAGAATAAGATCTATCTCTCTTAATCCCAACCCTTGATTAAAGGTAACCCACTAAAAACTAAAAATAAACATAAATAAAAGAAAATGCAACAAACTGACAATTAAAATGAAATTTCAAAGAAATTCTGAAGTTCCACATGCCTCCAACACTTCACAACACGATCTTGAATCTCCATCAAATTACAAGATGTGCACTTTATAATCACAAAAATTTAGACACTTCAGAATCTCTGGATACTGCAAAAGTTTGTTTACTTGATTTCCACATTTGGCCTACAATAATGTGGTCGGGGTTGGAAACAAAAAGGGCATGTTTCTATGTCTGAATTAGTATTCGAAAACAAACTTGATAATACTATAAGACAGAAAGAAGATCAACCTGATACAAAATTAATCAAGAATAAATGCAACTGAGTTTTCAAATAAAACAAAAATGTTATACCACTATTCACAAATAAGACATTCCGTATGCTTCAGACAGTCAGACAACCAAAAGATTGCAAGTTTGAGGTCAACTAAAGGCTAGAACTATATAAAGTATTCAAACATGGAGATTTAATTATAGAGGTTTGGATCTTTGTCAAATACAGAGTCCTTAAACTTTTCCTGCAACCTCCCTTATACATTACAATAATTGCTGCTGGAAGAAACAAAAGAAATAGGGAAAGAATAAAAAGAAAGAAAATCAGGCAGATCTATAAAACATCTAAATATAAGGATTTGCTAATACAGTTTCAGGACCCAGGTCAAATCCAAGGCTTTTGATTTTCAAGATTCTATTACACTGTTATAACTTATAAAAGGTGACAACTTTTGACAAAAGAAAAGTTCAGAAGAAGAATGAGGAAGAGACAATTAAAAAGAGTGACAGGAAAGATGCAATAGTGGAGGAAAAAAGGTAAAGAAAATTTTAAACACAAAGGAGGAGGAGGAGAAAGATTAGAAACCTAAGAAAAAAGGAATAACCGAATAAGGAAAGAGAGTGTGGCAAAAAATGGAATGGGAAGGGACAACATGTGCCAGTTGCTTCTATGGTGGTTGTTTTTTGGCTTCTTCAAATTGCGAAAAGTGAAGCAAGATCAAGAGAAAGAAGAGGTGAAAGATTTCTTTTCAAGTCTCCATTAAACAAACTTCAAAAGTTCAAAGCAGGTGATTTTGTAATTCAAACAATCTACGCACATCCACGCAACTCTAGTTAAATGGAGAACCATCCGCCAATTAAGTTCACATCACCATTTCACAAGACTTTTGTCCATGCAAGATTACTTCTTTGCTTTCTCTTTCATCCATGCTATCTTGAAATTTACCCTTTCCTTTCCACCTAAGACTATAAGGTGACATCAGTCAGCAAATGTGGGAACACTAAGATTTTCACTTCAGAAATTGAAAGTACCCAATCATTCATGTTCCTTCTGTTCACTTAAAAGTGGGCCCCAAGTAAGCAATGTGGAAGTTCAAATTTGCTCTTCCCTTGAATAGTGTGCTTGTCAGCACATGCTTCCATACCCCTTCCCCCACGCCCCCTCTTCCCAAAACAAATAAATAACAAATACGAAGGAAGAAAAGGGCATGCTTTCCATAAATATTTCCTCACCGCAACTCAAGAACATCAACCTCTAGATATGGTACCAACTTAAAGCATCTAATGGAGTGCTGAATGATACTGATTTTCACCAATAAAGTTTTTCTATAAAAGAAATTATAATAGTCATTCGAAAGCTAAGAGATGAAGATATTCAGGAATCAGGACCATGCTTTAAGATTCTTCTAGCTAGTCACCAAGTGCATTTTACTTAGATTAGAGTTAAAAAAAACAAGATAGGGAACTAGAAAAAGTGAATAAAATATTTTTAGCTAAGGCCTCTAAATCTTGTCATACAGTTCTTTAAAAGGTTCCATGAGTTTTACACAATATAACACCTTATGGTTCTTCAGTGTTCAAATACCAAAATGTGTACCTAAAACTTTAGCAGTATGCCTTGATCGTATATATACAGGGTCAATATAAAGGTTCAAAGTACGGCATACAAAGTTTGATAATGTTATCTTAACTGGAAACAGATAACCAAACTAGGCAATTTTAGGAAGACAGGCCTACCATGAACTTGGAGGGTAAAGGAAATCTATGCCCCTGCAGCTTATAAGCAATCCTTTAAGACATGTTAAATAATATGGGAATATAAGGTAGCTCTCATATGGATTTCCAGTACTATGCAAAGAACAAGTTGATGCAAATCAAAACTCAATCCTGAGAATGATTGCTAAGACACCATTCAAATTTTTGAAGAAAAATTTCTTTTGTGTCTTGTCCCTGGAGGCAAATGTACTATGGTTTTATACAAGGTTTTCAGACTTAATACCAGAACCCGTACCGGCTAGCCGGCGATACGGGTCCGTACTGGATTGGACCGGCACAAACCGACACAAGTAAAGGCAGTGAATCGGGAGGAGGAAAAGAGAGAAAGAGAGAGAAATAGAGAGAGAGGGGGGGAGAGAAAATAAGGGAGGAGAAGCCATTAGAGATGCCGTCTGGTGGCCACGGTGCAGTCCACGTGTGCGGCACCACGGGCGTGAAACAGGAGCAATGCCTCTGTTTCATGATTTTTTTTTAAAAAAAGTCAAAAAACCATGAATCCGGCAATTGGTTTGCCTACTTAACTTAAGTAAAGCCGGCAAACTAATTTCTAGTTTCGCTTTTTTTGATTTTTTTTTTTAAAAAAAATCAAAAAATAAAACCGGCAATAGGTTTGTTGGCTTCACTTAAGTAAAGCCGACAAACCAAGTGTTGGCTTCACTATTTATCCGCATTTTAAAAAAAAACATGATGAAGGAAACAGGAGCGACCACCCTTGTTCCGCAGCTGCGGCTCTGCCCACGCGGTTTCCGCTGCCCAATGGCCACGGCGGCCACCCGGCAAACTCCAACGGCCCCTCTGTTGGCTACACTTCCCTCCAGTACATCGTTCCCCCCTCTCCCTCCCTCTCTCTCGCTCGTTTGGAAGCTCTATCGGGCGACATCGAGCCATGGAGACTTCCGCGGCCCTCCGACGGCTACAATGAGCCTCGAGCAGTGTCTCCTCTCTCTCTCTCTCTCTCTCTTCCTCTCTTTCCCTCTCCCTCCTCCGGTATACCATTTCCCCCAGCCAAATCATCTTGGTTCCCCGCCGGTCCAGCTCGGCACGGGGTGTACAGGCCGGTACAAAATTTCGTGGTTTTATACCAATGTGAAGAAGAACAAACTTTGAAAGGAAGGAGAGACAAAATCAGACAACAATTAAATAAAAGAAATACATCAATTTCTGACGGTGTCTGATTGGAAGAGCTGATTTAATCTTGTTTGGAGGTTATAAACCCTAAGCTCCACATACCTAAAAAATTCTCAAGTAAGAAAAAAAAGGCATCCTATGATCTTTTTTGTTTTTTAAGCTATTAGTTATGATTAAGAAGCTACATGAGCATTTATCATGGCAAATGTATCCATCGTTTTCTTTTTAAATAATTGAAACAAACAGCCATATTTTTTTTTTACTGAAACCTACTTAGGCCTCCAAAATTAAATCAATTTCATTGTGCCTATTACCTCCCAGCCCAACAACTGCTTGCCCCGCATCCCCTCTCTGATTTTCATGCTTTCCATGCCAGCATGTCCACAGAAATCTCCCTGTCCACCACCAACAAGCAAAAGATTCTGTAACAATCATTATGGCTAGCCTGGCACTAATGCCTAATTCTGATCACGAGTTGATTGCAGTGGCACTGGGCAAGGGAGATAATTTCAATGCATGTAAAGATTTAAAAGATACATAAGGGAAGTAGAATCTGGAGGCAAATGGGTAGTCAAGGTACTTGATTAGCAATAAAAGTTGTTTCTTAATTTGGTTTAAATCTAAAGGGGGCATAGTTCAGGAAATAATGACAGGGGCTTTCAGAAAAAACCAAAAGAAATAAGAAAAGTTTCTAATCATAGTTCTTGAACCAGCTGTCAATATGAACATTATACAGAACCAGGAATTCTGAAAATACATCAAGCACTGATCCAAAGCCTGATAAATTGTCCCCACGAAAGAAAGATTTGTTAGCAACTTAGCATATTCTCATGCTTTCTAAAATAGAAAATTTTATTCCCATAAATCTGTTTTAAAGTTGAACATTCTCACACCATCTGATTTGACTTTGACTCCTTCAACTAAGCTTTTTGAAAGGGGTAAAATGACAGCAACAACCATGCAACTAATAATATCTAATAAATGTAGGTGGGGTTGCTAAACCATTGTGTTCAAAACCTAAAAAGTAAGTCTTCGATCCAATCAAAGGCACAAATATAGGTACTGAAACCTATACCAATTTTGCCCTGGAACCATACAATACCGTGCACCTGTACGATTGGGATGGATCAAGATTGTCATAACTCATAATTAATAAGAATAAAAAGCAACAGGTGTGCAACTAGTACAGTCCATATGATTACAAAGACCGGCATGGAAAGGCATGAAACTGGTAGTACCAACCAGTTTTTGCATCCTAGGGTCTGTCTGTGTACCGTTTGGCCATTGAAATGGCATGGAATCGGTAGTACCATCCTGTTCTGCTTGTTTTGGAACATTAGATTTATATTGTTAAAACACCCTCCTTAATATCTAATCATCAAAATATGAAATGTAACACATAAGAATCAGGTGTGATCAAGGTTTCAAGAACCGGTATAGGTTCCCGTACCGGTTCCTGGCCGGTATGGTATGGTACCGTACCATATCATCCCGTACCGGTAATAAAAAAATCTCCCCAATGGCCAAAAAAAGAAAAAAAAAATTTGTGTGCTATACCGCCCCGTACCAGTGCTGTACCACCCCATATCGATGCTATACCGCCCCATACCGGTGCTGTACCACCCCATATCGGTGCTATACCGTCCCGTACCACCCCATACCGGACTGTACAATACCGTACCGACCGATTCAGACCATTTTCCGAAAAATCGACTTGAACCGTCCCGATTTTCCACCAGTACGGTACGGTATAGGGTATACCGATCGGTACAGAATTCCATGGGTGTAATAGTTCTAGCTAATTATTTCACTGAGATGACTTATTCTATATTCCTGTTTGATTACAAAGACCATGCACATACCTCTATTTAAAAAAAATGACCCCAACAAGGAAAAAACCATTAAAAACATGATTATCAAAATCCATGAACTACAGCCCAATATTTTCGAATAGAAGGTCCACCTATATACTTTCGAGTAACTTCAATACCATGAAGAAACAAAAAAGTCCTAGGCCTTATATCGAGAATAGTTCTGCAAATTCTTCTAATATTGATTTATCGTGAACCCCAAATGGTCATCTCTCTGTGGAAGCCATTCTCTCAAGAAGCTTCACCCCTTTGAAGTGCACGACCTTCCAAACCTATAACTTGTTCCGACTTTTCTTACCTTGTCATATACAAATTTGCAATAAAATAAGTGATTCATTCAAGGATTTATCAGCTATATTTCAATAACTGTGAGAAGTAGCATGACATAACAGTTCAAGCTTCTATCAACCAAGTGTTTGATTGAGCAGCTTGCTATAGGCATCACATGATAGATAATTACAAAGTGGTTCTCATTCATTCGAATGTTCACATTTACAATAATAAATAGAAAGTTCCTTAAAACATGCTGCTCCCGAAAATATTACCATACTCAAAATCTTTGCCCAGCAAAATCGGTCATTTGTGGATCACAACTTAAGGTTGTGCTTGATAGCTGGCAACCTATTCAGATTGTTGGCAATTTAAAGTGGGTCCACTAGATTACTGCGTTTGGTATGCTTTTTGAGTGGCAATCAAAATTGCCTTAGTAATCTACATTGTCTCCTATGAGACAATCTAGATAGTCTTGGGAAGGAGTGGCTATCCAGATTACCACTTCTTTGCAATGTTGTAATAAAAATTTTGGACAAAATTATCCCTCAAAAAAATCATATAGAACCCATCGCCCAACCCTCCTCCCTCCCCCGGCGCCATCCACGGCTCCTCCGCGTGCACACCCCACCTATAGATCCTCCATCTCCCTCCATCTGCCTACTGCTCCTCCATCTCCTCCCCCCCTCCCTAGTGGCCCGTGGCTCCTCCGCCCTCGTCCCCCACCACTCTCCTACGGCTCCTCCACGCTCATCCCCACCACCCCCACGGCTCCTCTACGCACGCCTGCCCCCTCCCCCTTGGTGCCCACGGTTCCCCACATCCCTCGACCTACACCCTCCCACGGCTCCTCCGCACTCGTCCCCCACCACCCCCACGGCTCCTCTACACATGCCCACCTCCTCTCCCCAGGTGCTCGTGGTTCCCACACCCCCCGACCTTGCACCCCCCCATGGCTCCTCTGCGCTCATCCCACCACTCGCACAGCCCCTCTACACATGCCTGCCCCCTCCCCTTGGTGCCCGCAATCCCCCCCCCAAGGTTCCTCCGCCGCTTCTCTGCGCCGCTACCACTCCCGCCACTTCCTATCAAGACAAAATTATCGGGGGTATTTTGAAAATTTAATTTCACATTACCGGTAATTTGATTGTCAAACCAAACATGTCAATCAAGATTTTCAGTAATTTTACTACAACATTACCTACATGTACCAAATACAGTAATCAACATTATTAGCAATTTAATGGTGAGAATCTATCTTAAAGACAATCTACATTACCTTCCAAGATTGCCTGGCAATGCACCAAACGCAATCTAAGTTAGTGATGGTCCACCATAATAAGCAGATTTTTATAGTCCACTATTATCTCGGCATCAATTTTCAAGAATTACTGCTAACTTCCTTGCCAAGGCAATGTTAGAAAAGAGTGAGGGCCTTTTAAATTCCCATATATTTGGAAAGAGTCAAGATGGAGAGCAAAGGTCACAAGGTTTGATATACTAAATTGCATACACCTGTCAGGCATAACTATATTCTGCAAAGTAATAAATTGCACTACAAGTTAAAGAAAATGATTTTTAAAAAATGCTTATTTTATATTGAAATGACCCACTAATGCTATGCCTAGTTCGCCATCATGAGTAATTTTGGGTGCACCACGCATCATCAATTTCTTGTAAAAAACAACAATAGAAGCGTACATCTAATCAATGCCAATACCATATAAACATCCAAAAAATGCTTATGCAAAAAAAAAAAAAAAGAAAAGAAAAAGATTCGTATCACTTACAAAATGAAATAATAAAGTGAATGCTGACCAAACTTTGATACCGGAAATGTATGCCAACAATGTCATTGCAAAACAACCAATATAATCCTTGGACAAATCCTAACTATAAGGTCATACAGAAAACCAGTAATTAATCACCAAAGGGATAAACTAACAATCATGCACTAAGGCCCTAGTCCAGAGTGAGAAACAATTGACTTGGTTAATTGCATGTTACACTAATACTATGAGTCATAAATTCCATGAACAGTCAAGCTTCTAAGCATAAGCGAAGCATGACCACTACCAAAAGGTAAAAAGATATTTATAACACGCATGTGCGTCCAATAACAAATAAAATATTACCAGAAAAATCGTGAAATGGGATATCAAATTGGTCTTTGAGATGCTAAAAACTAAAATTCGGCATGCCATGAGAAAACAGGTATATGGTTATGTGACGTTTATCAATGTATGATCAAACTAAAACCCATGATAAGTTGAGCAAATAACATGTTGTCCGGTCATAGATCAACAAGGATAACTATAAGGTCTGTGATACTTGGACGTGTTCTGCATGCTAAATTCAATGCCCTGCTCCCTATATTTTAATTTTTTTTGAGATTTTCAGTATCAAGGTGGAATTTTTCCCCATTATACAACTAATCCATCACAAAATCCGTGAACTATCACTCCCAAAGCGCAAAGCTGCTCCAAATGTAACAAGTGACCCAACAGTATCATTTCCATATGAACCGAACAGATGTCCGCCAGAGAAGTAACACAAAGCAAAAGTCTTGGGGGGTGTTTGGTACACAACCAGAATCGGAATTAAAACCGGAATCTGAATGGATTGGTATGGGAATCGGAATGGTCATATCCCCCGAAGCGTTTGATTCGTGTCCGGAATCGGAATTGGAAAGGAAATTTGAATCCCTAGGAGGGAGTGGGGATTGGGTTTTAGGGGGATTTCCCATTCCACCGGGGAATCAGAATTGGAATGGGACTCCTCCCAACCAAACGGTTGGAATGGGAATCAACGATTCGCATTCCAGATCCCAACTCCCCCAAACCAAACACCCCCTTGGATCCTTTCAAACTCAAAAACATCTTTGCACTCAGAGAACAGGAAAAAACCAAAAAGATGAGAGTTTTAGCCATTTTTACCACAAATCTTGATCGGCGCTTCGAGCTCCAAGAGATAAGGCTGGCTGATAAAGATCTCCTTCGAAGCAAGACACAGCTGCCGGATCTCCGCCTCCGTCAACTGGACCGGCCGCACCGTCCGCCCGTTCCTCGCGTCGAGAAGCCGCCGTATGATATCGTCCAGTAATCCCTCATCCATCGGCATCTCCCTCCCCCTCTACCAATCTCGCTTCCACTCCTCTCCAAACCCTAGAAACACTGGAACTGTTACTACCCTCCTCCGATCGACCGAAGGGCAGAAAGGCAAAAAGCAAGAAGCGAACCAAGAAAAGGAGGGCTGTACTTGGATTTTTCTATGCTCACTAGCTTTCGTCCTCGGATAAGCTTCGCCACATCTTCTTGGAGGAAGCAGTGGGCGTGTAGAAGACGCTCTCGCTTGCCTGGCTTCCCACGGTGGTCTAAAAGAACGGAGGCCTCTCTAATCTATTATCTAAACTCTTTTCGGAGCCCTAGATGGCGCCCCAGGTACCTCTCCTCGCTCCCTCCATGAATTGAACCGTGCCGTTCGACGTGTCGTGATGCTGAATAGATATTTATATGACAGCCAGGATGGCTCAGGCCTAATTAAATATTAAAATAATTTTTTAAAAAATAAAATTTATATATTTTTTAATTAAAATTTTATTTTTTATTTTTTTTAAAGATATAAATTTTTTAATTAATTTTTTATAATCAAGATCAACAATCAAAATTTCTAATTTAATAAATTAATTATTAAATAAAAATAATAATAATATAATATAATATAATATTTAAAATAAATAAATTATAAAAATTAGAATAATAATATTTAATTATTAAATATTAATTATAAATAGAATGAATGATCAATTAATTATCTTGTGCAGGATAATAAGAATACAGTAAATGAGTTAGAGCCTTTCACCAAGAAAAAGAAAAAAAAGAGTTAGAAAAAAAAAATTAAAAAATATATAGTTTCATAGGATAGTATAAAGCCATTGTATTATTGAAAACTAGCGAGAGGATACATGAATTATGGACATCCGTAAAAATTAAAACGTAAGCATTAACTAGCCTCTAACTTCCACTATCTCACAACATATTTTATTTTTCCAACCACAAGACAATCTATGTCACATGACTTGGCTCTGCCTATTTGCCTCCGAACGGCAAAGTCACTACCTCCCTAGCTCCCTTCCGTGTCCCCATTCTTTCCATTGATGGGGCGGGTCGATAGGTCGCCTATGACGGCCAATGGGCTCGACATCGGGAACGAAAAAGCCAAAAGTGGAAAGTCGATGACTCGTGCCTCTTCTCGCGGTCGTGTCGCCCAACCCTCGTCCATCTCGAGGGCCGAGGCCTCTCTCCGCAAGCACTCCGGTAGATCTTCGGCCACTCGACGATGATCTTCGACTGATTCCATGCCTGTGGATGATGGATCCGATCTTTGGTGCCACGATTTAGCTTCGGTGGCTGCCGACGAAGTGTCATTCATCTTCTTGCAGATGGATGGCTAGATGAGACGCATCATGCGGTGGTCGATGGAGGATCTAGGGTATTTTATAAACTTGGATGTGATAATATTTCCCATAAGTTTGTATGAAAGTTGTTAAGCTTGCCGGCAACGATCGAAACATTTTCTTCCAAAGAGGATTCTCACTTCAAGGTCGTTCAATGCTACTTGCATCCATGGAGAAGCCAATAAGATAGCAAAGGGTTTTGGTTGCATCTTTTACACAAAAAAAATAATTTATCATCTGCCGTAACGTAATTCATTGGATTTGTGCTCCACATAGCTCTCGAAGTAATCCAAAATCTCTCATTCAATAGCATGAAGATACTATTATGGGCAACTGGCCCCCAAGGACCTCCACACAAACATTTGCACATGTGGAGGTTTGTGTAGTTTTCTTTCACCCACGTTCATGGAAGCACGTAAAACTCAGATAGTGTCCTCCAATAGAGCAAGCAATGGTAAGCCCCAGCGAGTTGTGCTTTTGGACCCAAATTAAGATAAGATGCTTAGCAACCTTTTATGCTAGGAGGGGACCAAATACATGCATCCTCCAGACACCATAATGCGATTGAAGTGTACATTAGAAGCATCCACATCCATATTGATATAAGTAGGTCTGTAGGCAAAAGGGACATTTGGTGCTCATGGATACCTGTCAAGCATCGTATTGTCTCCATTGCCCAGACTAGAACAAAGTCCATCCTGCATGTTTCTAGCCATATGAAGTAAAGCCTCACGAGACGCCTTGTTGATGAGGATCCCAAGGATCAAGTTGCCCATAGTTAAATTGAGAAAACTAGTAGTATAAAATAAAGTCTCAAAGGCCCCTCGTTGATGAGGAGCACAAGGATCAAGTTGCCCATGCTTAAAACTGAGAAAACTAGATCCAAAGCTTGTCCGAACTCTGCATCATAACAAGGATATGCTCGAGGGCCTCTCTTTTGGCGACGATGATTGGAACTTAACCCCATTATTTTATTACAAGGCGGGTGTTGGTGCCGGGGCCTCCTCCTCCTGCCAACAACGTCCACGACACATCTCTCTCTCAAAGCATTATCTCTTGCGCTCCCTCCCACTACTATACCATGATACGAGAAAGAGAGATTTATTTAGATTAATTTATGATATTATGGAAAATTATATTGAGGGTATTTAAATTAATTAAATTAGTACGACCAAAGTTTTTACCATCAAAATATCATAATATTTCCTTTTAGAAATGCTATCAATATATCCAAAAATGTCCGAGTCTAAAGCATTTTTTATAGGTTTGGATCTGGATTTTAAATCTGCTTGTTAAAACGGCTAAGGTTTAGTTCAGCCCGTTCCTAATTTAAATATAATATATAATGTATATTTATATCTTATGAATCCAATTTTGATGATAAAAAAAATATTAATAGCGTTCTTCCGCATACCAATATTGTTTTATGAACAACCATAAATATAAATTCATAGGCCTTGCAATCCTTTTTAAATATTTAATTTTATATGTATTTTTTAAATATTTTTTAAACTAAAAAAATATGTGTCTGATCCGAAGAACGTGATTAAATACTAAATCCGGATTAAGGAAGTAGGACCGGAGGCCGGGCCAGACAGGACTTGGTCCTGGATAATTTTAGTTATATCGTCGACTGAGCCTGGCCCAAATCCGGCCGGCCCGCCCGCCCGTTGACGCATAGCTCCTTCCATCATCCCTCCAGTTAGGAAGATCCGATCAAGAAGTGCCGAGATCTGCCGCTGCCGCCGTCTGAGAGCAGAGATAGAGAGGAGGGGGCCGAGAGGGCGCGCGCGGACCAGCGATGCAGTTCTTCGGAGGGTCGTCTGTGGCGGAGATCGCCCCATCTCCGGCGGCGCCGCCGGGAACGGCGACGGGGCTGGCCGGGAACAACGCGAACATGCTGTACATCTTCAACAGGAGCGGGGTGTGCCTGCTGTACCGCGAGTGGCACCGCCCGCTCCACACGTTGGACGCCCAGCAAGACCAAAAACTCATGTTCGGCCTCCTCTTCTCCCTCCGCTCCTTCACGGCCAAGATGGATCCCACTAGGTCCCTAATTCCCCGATCCCCTATTCTCTTTCTTTGTCGATCCGACCCCTAATAAACCATCTCTTTTATGTTCTTTTGGATCAGCGTCGATAAAGGAAATCTGGGGGTGCCTTTGCTCCCGGGACAGGGTTGCTCCTTCTACAGCTTCCGCACCAACACCTACAAGTTAAGCATCATGGAGTGCCCCTCTGGGATCAAGGTCAGTTGTTCTGTAACATCTTTTATGTTCAATCTGATCGAAACTATTCAAGAAGATTGAAAAACTCTTTGACGAAATTGCCTATGATTGTAGTTTCCACGATGCGAAACTAGTGGAGTTTGGAATACTTGAGTCTCCTATGCGTTATACAAGATTCTAAGGGCAATGACAGTATATACGGAAAAATGAATGAATCAGAGTTATAAGCAATGCATGTGTAATAAAGTAAGCAGTCATTTGGTCCAGCAAGACAAAAAAGACCATATCGTGTTGTTATTGGGAAATAATTTTGCAAATTATAACATGTTTGCTTGATGATCGACGCAGTGAAATATAAAGATGGAGACGCTGCAGTTATGTGTTGGAAGATATTCTATGTATCTCATCTCTGCATAGCACATTTCTGTTCCATCTTTACGGCTCCCTCTTTTGTAACTATGCTGGACAAGTACAAAAGTTTCTTTCTTTGGAAGAAATGGTCATGATTAGAGCAACTTTTGGGATGGTATTGTATTTTTAAGTAGATTACACCTCATTATCTGGGGCCATGTTTGGAAAAGAAAGAATTGGAGGAATGTGGGTTATTGTAATTCCCAATGTATGAATTTATCTCCTAGTGGCCAATGGTATTGAAATGAGAATAGTCTCTCAAGCTTTTCTAATTTGAATATCAGAAAGAAAAACTTTGTAGATCTAGAGAAATGCTTGGAATTTGGTACATGGATTATTATTTTTCCATGAAGTTTTAGAAGGGAAACAACAATACTAGTTCTGCTAAGCCATATATTGGAAGTGAATTTGAAATCAGGCACAACAAATTGGTGATGTTCTGGATATGCAGATAGTTCAGAGAAAAGAAGATTTAGCACTACTTTTTTATTCTTGGTAAGCTTTTTCCTAGTATCATTTTCATGGTTAGGGTGTCTATGGATAACTCCAGCAAGAGATATTTTTGATTTTGATTACGTTGGAAGAACCTTTTCTAATATCATGGATTGGTTTGGCATTGAACTAATAAAATCAGGTAATCTTTTCATGGATTGCTTTATATGGAATAATTTTGGGACTTAGTGTTTTATCTTACTTGTTTAAACATTTATTTCTTGCATGAGTTCCATTCTGATTTGGAAAAACTTAAAAAGCCATGCTGCCTCATATCCAAGCCTCGTCATTTCCATAATAAGCCTTCCTGAACACCATAGCTTATAGCAAGCTGCTTCTCATTCAGTCTTAAGATATACCTTGTCGCTCCTTCCCTGAACTCTGCATGTCTTTCTTTCACATACATACTTTGTAATTGAATCTATTCATGCCATATTGCTTCACTAAATGGCTTTTGAGTGGACTATTTATTTGATCGCATGGGTTACTGAGTACGGCACTACCTAAATATTTCCCACTAATTTTCACAATATAAAAAGCTACGAATTAGAGTTAAATGTAGTTGTGAACTCACAGATACATGTGATTCTTTATAAGCTGTTGGTTTAGATGCTACACATTTGTATCCTTTTTGTTTCGTGGGAGTACTTGCTTGTCTTGTTGCAAGGTTATGGACTTGTAATTTAGTTCTTTTGATGGAAAATTGCTTTGCTAGTAGCTCCATAATCTGTACCATAACTGGCATTTACCTACTCCCTTGATGCAGATTATTTTAGTTACTCATCCCAAGACTGGTGATATGTGGGAACCACTGAGATATATATACAACATTTATGTGGAATATGTCATAAAGAATCCCCTCTATGTTCATGGGTCTCCAATCAAGTATGATTCCTATTACCTGTTATATTTGATTTTGTATTCTTTTTAATGTGCAAATATCTTCAACCAAATTGATTTATGGCTGAACATATATGTTTATTAGGTTTATGGCTTAAGCACTGGCATTAGTATCCCGTGTAAATTTACAAGTTTCCATTTCTTGAGCATGGATTGCATATCTTATGCACCATTATCATTCAGTCCTTAGAAAAGCAAATTTTCTGCAAGTTAAAATTTGTCTGTGGTTGCTTTATCTAGGTGCTTTCATGCCTTTGGACCTGGAAGGTTAAATAACACTTCCTGGACAGACAAAAGCAAGACCATGCAAATCTACACATTTCAATATATAAAATTAGTTCTACACTGCTATTGCCTAAGTTCTAGGCAACATGCCTAAGATAATTTGCATTAATGAATGGTTGGGTCCAACAGTGTTGATGAAGGACTTCTTGTTTCTTTAGAATATAGAATGGTGAACTATGAAATGTGAACCAAAACCAGTTCCATAATGGAAGGAACTAGTCCAACTGTCGAAAATTGCTATTTGAGCGTGCCTATTTGGCTACCTGGTTAAACTTCAAGTCATGCTAATGTTGCTCAATGTTGACCTTCGGAAAATATTGTATTGTGATATTTGATCTGAATCTGACATGGTAATCATAAGGGACATACCAAATGTCAGATATTGGTACTTTACTAAGATTCAAAGCATAGCAAAATCCTTTTTTTTCTTGAGGGGAATATGGTAACCATGAAATTTGAACAAAATTTGTTCAACAGCGGGAAAGGATGATTCAGACTAGCATTAATATACTGTGTATGATTTGCAGACGTCAGATATTGATGTACTTGAAGTATGATGGATATAGTCAGAAGTAAGTACATCTATTAACTATTATGAGCTGCAGCTATTAAGAAAAGCACTGGAAAATTGAGTTTTCAACTAAGATTGTAAAGGCTTGATTCTGAAGGTCCTTAAGAGGGTAAAGAGAGGGGATCAACTTGGTCAAGGGGTTTCAAAAATAGAGCATGAGAATTTGTAAAATCTGAGTGCAAGTATGAAAAATCTTTAGAATACCTAAAATGTTTTAGAATTTAGGTTTTAGTTATATTATCTCAAATCTAAAATCTTTAGCAGCCACATGCAGATGCACATGCATTATAATTTGTACACTAAATAAATGCATCCTTTTCAACATCCCACTTCTATTAGAGGTAGTGGGTTTTTATGTATTTGTTCCCTTGGGGATTCTCCCCAGTTAGGAGTTCTTGTACACTGTCACAAGGTGCCTTGGCAGTTTTATTAGGGACCCAAATTAAGAGATCCAATCATCAGAAGAGAGCCTCCAATATTCGTCCTTACAATCATTTACATTTGACCTCTGGCAGCTAAATCATTTTGATCTTGGGATCAGATTGCTGCTAGACCTGCACAGGGACAGCTATTAGTCTTAGAGCAGTAGTTCACTCCTTGGACTACAATATAGCCTATTCTTCTCATGAATATAATTGTCTGTTCTAACATCTCTCACTTTGATATATTAAGGTGCATTCATGTTCCATGTGCTGTTTTGTAAGGGGTTTGGTAATTTTTCACTCAGAATTATTTCTCACATACATGCAATACTTGCATACATACATTCAACAAACATAGTGTGAACATGTTGATGTCATACATTTATGGACATATAAATTCATCCTCAGATGCAGACATATGCAAATGGTACACACATTGCATCTTCACATGCATTTCCCTGAATTTGTATTCCCAATCTGTCCATAAGTCATGCATACAATGTATGCATGCATGAAAACATTGTATCAATACATGTGCTCAACACAGGTTCTGTGGTTTATGGAAGAGAAGGAGCATTTGGTAGATGGCCGTGAGCCCACCAGTTGTGGTGGTTTGGTGTAGGTTTGATGAAAATACTTCCTGTTTTGATTTTTGGGCTTCTCGCTCTTAGTTATATTAGTATGTAAATTTGGAGGTGTGTACTTACTAAGAACAGAATATATCTGTATAGAAAGGAGGCTGGATGTATGGCCTTGCCTTAAATGCTTGGCTTGGTGTAAACATCCACCACTCTGGGCATTTTTGTTCTGATGTGGTAGAGAGAGTGCACCCATCCATTTATCCAGACAAGTATGCATGCAGCATGCATAAATAATCACATGATTACATTGCAAACTTGCATTCATCCATTCATTGATGTATGCATACGTGCATCTGTAAATGCATCAGCCAATAGTTATGAATATGTTGATGTATCAATTGACCTAGATGCAGAAGTGCATGCAGAAACCTCGATATTCTGACTTGCCTAATTGCGAATCAGCTTAATTTTCAATAAAATCACCAATAGCTCATTCAGATTAAATAATTTTCCCTTTTGTGCCACCATATATAGTTTCAATCTGTTTTGCCAATGCTTTTAATATGTGATTTGACCAAGCACAAAGATGAGCCATCTATTTTCTGATGCATTGCTCAACAGTAGTGTTCATTTCAGATATGCGTCCAACCTGCTTGCTGTGCTGTTTCCTGCCCAGAAAAGTAGGGACTTCTAGTGCATAAGCTGGATGGCCGTTGCTTTAATTTATCCATGCAATCTCCTAACTAATATAAGTTGTGCCAATCTCTTGCATGCAACTTCATAGCACGTCAATTTAATTATGCGAACTTCATTTAGAATTAATTTTCAACTTCTCAACGGATAAGTGTGATGGCTGATTTCATTTTATTCCTTTTTGTAGATGTGAGCTCTTCAATACAAATCTTGACCAATATGTGAAGACTTTGGTATAGCTTGCTGAATGCCAAGGTAATTTCCAATCCCATCATGATGCTTATAAATAAATCTATTGGCTGGATATGATTTTATGTGTTTCTGAGCATGGAGTAGCAACTCTCTCTCTCTCTCTCTCTCTCTCTCTCTCTCTCTCTCTCTCTACATGAAATAGATCAAACCACCTGCTTGATGGGTTATTTTTCTGCTTTTGTTGTTGTTGTTACTTTGTGTTAGCTATCAGAATGTTTAAGTCCTTTATGAGTTCTCGTATCTGCAGTATTTGCTGTCAGAACTGCTATCATCTTGGAAAATCTTTTACTGCAACCAGAGAGCCACAGCTTATAAAAGTTTTCATACATACAGATCAGTCTGGATATCCTGAAAACTTAGAACACGGAGACTTAAATTTCTGCTCATATTCTGCCCAATGATATCCAGATGTTTCTCACTCTTGTAAGAAAAACTTTCTTGCTGCTTGGTGTTTGGATGCTATATTCACGAGTTTGAGCTCACAATGTAGAATTGTGCAGTGTTGCATGTCTAGAAACAGTTAAAGCCATTGACTTGTCCCAGATAGAAGAATTTGGATACGGGACTTGTCCCATGGTTTTTGTTTTATTTTTTTACTTAATATCACAGAACCAATTCTGCAGTAATTTTGATACATTTGTATTTGAGTGTTTTTTTTTAAATACAATTCCTTAATGTTTGAGTTGCTGTAGAAAACTATTACGGTAATCTGTTGTTTATCAATTGTGGGTTCCTTTTTCTTTCCTTCAGTTTCACTGATCTTCTAAATTTCTTGCAAATCCAGCACTTCCTAGCCTTATGAAGTGATCACTTCATGGTCATTACTTCTATCATATGTTGGAGATTGGGTAAAAAGTTTCATTTTTATCCATTGCTGTTAAAACTACGTTTTTCTGCTTGCGTGGGACGTGAAGGTCCTGATTTGAAAGAAATCAATGTATTAGTTGTTAGTGAATGAATTCCATTATATATATATATAGACTAGACTCCACTTGATTGAATCTTGGTTCATATTCGATTGAATTTCTGATCGTTGGATCGACGCATATATCCAAGATGTCTCTAAAAGCAAATAAAGAATTTTTCATGCTCGTTAGCTGATCTGGCATTATTTAATAAAAAAAAAGAAATATTTTAAATGGCTCTATGTTATTATCTTCTTTCTGTTTTTTTCGAACTTAAAGTTATGATGCTGTTTTATCCAACAATCGGGGATCTGATTGGATATGGATTGAGATTCCGTCAACCAAAGTCTAGTCTCTCTCTTATCTCTTTTATATATATTTTTAACCGGATTTCCATCTCTCTCTCTCTCTCTTTATATATATATATATATATATATATATATTAATATATTAATATATTATATTATATTATATTATAGTTGTATAAGAACCGGAGGATAGGACTGTGCACTCCTGTTCAAAGAACATGATAAAGTTCATGGTTACCATTGCATTTGGTACTGATTAGAGCAGAGAATACAGATTCAAGGTCTCGCTCGGTATGTAGAGAAAGGACACACCAATACATGTTCACGGTTACTTAATGCAACAAAAAGGAAAGAAAGAAAAGAACAGGTCTTTTTATCAAAGGTCGGGTTATCCTTACAATTCTCCACAAACGAGACCATGTTTATTAATGATGTAATAGAGGTATATTAGTTCATGATGCCATGCATCTACATTTCCAGAAGCGGCAAATTATTCAACATAATTTATATCATCATCTGTAACCATAATTGTGATGGCAAGCTTTGTCTAGCTTTTTGAGCTCCCACCGTTGGTTTAGGAAATGAAGATCAGAAATCTTCAGCCTCCCTTTAAACCAGAAAACTTTAGCACCTGGGTGCTAGGATTAAAGGTTGGCCTTTTAATAAAAAGGTGCAGCTTCACCTTTTATTACAAAGAATCCATCTGGAGTGAAAGGTACACATATTTTCTAATCAAATCAGATAGATCTATCACTGTTTAATGTAGATTAACGTGCAATTTGCTTCAACAAAAAACATGTGAATTTTCCTCTTTCTTTTTGCCTTGAAAGCTGGTAAATACGCTCTTCTTCATTAATACACCTATTTTTGCCGAGAGATCACATCCATTTCAACGACTCAGAGATAATAACATGACGAGTAAATAACTAGAAAATCTAAATATCATAAAAATGAAATAAAATGATCATTTAAATTCAATCTAAATTGTTCATACTAAATGAAGGCATTGCATCCATTTGCCCTTGCTTGATATTATTATGTAAAATCTATTAGCATATCGCTAATATTTGATGGCTTCCCTATGTGCTCATCCCACTTGCGAAACTAGGCATCTATTGTTTAATAATATATATTTTTCGGTCCTATACTTTTTTTTCCAAGTTTGCTTGGATGCTGTAATGTCTTGCGATAAGGCAAGAATTCAATGTCTGAATGAAAGGATGCAAAAGTCAAAAAGATGTTGTGGAATATATCAGCCAACAATTTCGAGATTTTTGAAATGCTGAAAATGACAAATTTGGGAAGGTTTCACCGTTCCAAATGTACCAGTATTGAAATTTGAAGTCCCACAGCCCTGCGCGCTGCCAATGCGTTGCTTTTACCCATCCCTCCTTATTTAGCAATTCCCAGCACAGAAATCTTAGTGAATTAAAAAAATATCCATATCATTAAAAGTCCTTGTCACTCATGCTTGACCAAATCGTTACTCTAGCCATTTATGCTCAATCAAAGCATCACATAGCTTTGCATAAAGAGCAAAAACAGTAAAAATGACGGGACCGTGAATGACGGTTTCAGCCATCGGATCATTCGAATCGGACAGTGACATCATGATAACACAATAAATATATTATTAATAAATATGAATATAATAAATTATCAATAAATAATTATATATGATAAATCATTTATAATTATAAAACCCTCATTTCAACTTTTCAGTACTTAAAAAATAAATAATAAAATAAAAATATTGTTTTATAAATAAAAAAAATTGTATCACTATCAGCAGATCCAGCTAGAAAGTCCGTCCTAATCCGAACTGGTGACCTGTTCAACAAAAAAAAACTGGAGACTTAAAAATTTTCTAAATATTCTCTTTTTTTTCACCAAAATCTCCGTATACTATTAAAAAATAGAAAACTCCCATGAAATTGGTCCCGACCCTTTGCCGGAGCTAAGGCATCTTCCGGGCCTTGGTGGATCATGGAGAGAAGCGGATAAGGCCAAGCCAAGTGTAGAGAGAGAGAGAGAGAGAGAGAGAGAGAGAGAGAGAGAGAGAGAGAGAGAGGATGCATCTAGGGACCTGGTACCATGCTACCACTGTCGAGCCTGGAGTGCCAACGATTGCAAAAATCTTAATCTCAATCGAGACGAAATATTTACCCTACCCAAAAACCGGTTGGTTCGTTTGAACTCGAAACGGTTCGAACGACTTTAAAGAATTTTTCAGAACTTGTCCGATTTAGAGCTGTGATCGGACCGGAAGAGCGACCTGCTAATGGCTCGTCTGGTCCGTTTTTTTTTTTTTTTTGGTAAGAGGTCCGCTTTTTAAAATATCGCCTGAGCGTGGATAAATGTCAAAAAATAGATAACGGGAAAATTACATCAAACCGTCACCCGTTTTTCTTGGTTGACGGCGAAGTTGGGTAGGGTTGCTGGTGAGTTGAGCGACACGTGTAACAGCCTTACCCATGCCAACACGGCCAACACGCAACAGCGGAGGAAAATAAAAGCAGATGAGTACAAAAATCCCCCGCGGCTGTGGTGCACCACCACCCTCACCCCACCCCGCCTCCAACTCCGACTGCTGACTTGCCGGAATGTTCCGTCGTGACGGCAATCTCTTGGATTTTCCCGAAAAGTATATATACCTTTCTCCTCTCCTCCTCCCTGCCCTAAAGTCCTTCGACCCCTTTCTTTCCCCTTCGCTCCTCCAAGCCTCTCCCCTTCGCCGCCCCATCTCTTCTTTCTCTCTCCCCCCTTTTCTCTAGGTTGTCTCTTTCTGGCTTTGTTGCCCCTCTTTTCTCTCTCCATGTGCTTGTTCTTGGTGGCGTGGAGATCGATGCAGCGGGGATGGAAGCCTTCCGAGGGGATCCGTCGGCTGGGCACTAAGAGGAGCTTCGGATCGGGGAAAATAGGGCCTTTATTGGTTCTCTAGGGCTCAGAGGTCTCTTTCCGTGGTGGATGGACGCAGTGGAGTTGCCTCTGCCGGTGAACGTTGTTGTATCGAAGCTCTTGGCGACCGAGAGATTCGGGAGGGTTGGGGAGCTGGAGAATAGGGGCTCCGACGGCGCTGATGCTCCCGTTTTCGGAAGCCACAAGATATCTGGCTGCAGCCCTTATAGTAGCGGTATAACTTTTGCCCTTTGATATGATAAAAATTCGATTTTAGCACCTTAAGGGGAATAAAGATTGGATTTCTAGACTTAGAAGGGATAAATATTTGATTGCTGCATGGATTGTGAGTTATTTTTGTTTATTTGCTGCTTCTTCGAGGGTGGATGTATGCATGGGAGGATGGTAACTCGCATTTTAGGTGTCTTAGTGGACGGATTCTGTACCGACGTGACGTTGTTCCTGAAAGATAGGGTTTCGGTGGCCAGGAATTGAGGGGTTCGCTTGTTTTTGCTTTTGTTTGTATTTTTTTGAGTCTGGAAAACTGGATGTTGTTACTTAGAGATGGATTCTACAATCTTCTGGTGGAAATTATTGGAAATCGATGGGTTTCATTTATTCTTGCTTTTGTTTTTCTGTTAGTTTTTGAGTCTGGAGAACTGGGTAAATTACTTAGTTAAAGATGGATTCTATGATCTTCTGGTGGAAGTTATTGGAAATCCATGAAGTGGCTTCTTTTAAGCCAAGTGGTGGTATCATCGCACAGTCGGTTTGATTGGACCAAAATATTCTGTCAGATCTGCTGTATAACAGCTAGTTTGACAATGGTCCCTTGCTGTTTCCTACAGATTCTCGTGCGGATGTCTGTTACTGTTTATGCCCAAAGTTATACTTATATATGCTTACATGCGACTTCCATTTACTTCACGTCTATAGGCCACTGGAAGCAATAAAAGAAGGGGTTATTTGGTACGACATCTTTTTGTACTTTTGATTTCTTCTCATTGTTTTCCTTGTGGGTATGCTTTATGTTATTTCCTTTATGTTATTATTGTGAACATGATCATGATACAGTCATGAAGTTTGTCAAGCTATGTGGTTTCATAATTTTCATTTTAATGACCTACCAAGCAGGATTTCCACAGAATTATTACTGATATTCAACAACCATGATAGTGCAACGTGTCACCATCTTTTCATGCTTTGGTGTTCTTAAGTATCCATATTCCAGAAAATATACTTCCAACATTTTTTGCATTGCCATCTGTTTGTATAACAAAGGGATCTTTTTTTTTTTTTTATATAATTTATTTAAATCTTGATATTTCCATATTTAGGTTAGCAACTAAAGGCATGTGGTAAATTTCTGATGCTCAAGAATGTGTTTCTTTATTATTTGCTGGCAGTTGTCTATACATGGGTAAGTCTGATGTTTCTACTACTTCTATTTATAAATCTTCTGCTGTATAAGTCCTGAAACTGAGATAACTATATCTCAAATTTTGTTTTTTAAGTGCAAGATTATTTAATTTCTTGTTGACTGATTTGTAACCAATTATATCCATGACAGATTCAGAACATCAACACTCAATTTCAGAATGCAGTTCAGTTTCCAGACACAAAAAGAGTGACCGGGAGCTATGTTTGAATGAAAATATGCCTCCTAGTTGTAAATGCGAAGGTAATGGCAAAAAGCATCACCTTGGAGAGGCAGATATGCCAATATTATCACTAGCCAAGCTTGAAGGAAGATCATTGAACAAGAAATCTGCAAAAAGACCGAACACTTTCTCTTGCTCTAAGCGGCCAAGAATAGATCAACGAGAAAATTCTTTGACGAATTCTGGAATTGATGACCATAATATTATATCCAGGAGAATTGGATCTGACAGCATACAATGTACTTCTGCTGGTAAAAAGGATACTACTTTTGGTTTTACTTTACTTATGGTGTCTGCCTTTGCATTTCTTAACATTATTAGATGATTTAAAGAAATGATGATATTTGTAATTGTGTTGATTCTTGATCTTTCATTTGATTACACAGATAAATCCCGGGTGGTCAAGCAGAAGCGTGGTCAAGATGGAAAGAGAATGGACAAAAAGAGTTTTAGAGGTGGTCTGAGAAGTAAATATGATTGTTTTACAACAAAGGCTGGATTAACCAACTGCGATTCTGCTTCTGGAGGAAACAACATTCTTGGTATGCAACTATGCAGAATAAACTTTTTCTAATGTTTCCTATATGTATATCTTCCTTTTCCATTAGTGTGTGTGTGTGCATGTTCTTGCATGTGCTTATGCATGAGCACATGCATGTCTACAGCATTGCACGCAGGCACTCACATGATATTTATGTGTATATAATGTAAAGGGCCTATTTTCTCAAAAAATAAAGAAAACATATTGGCCTTAATTAAGTAAATTATTCTCATTGTATTTTTCTTTTGCTGACATGTCATGACTTGTGTATGTTATCTGTCCTGCTAGCAGGTGTTTTTTCACATGTAAGGAAGCAAAATCATATAGGAAGGCTTTAAAATTTAGAGTGAGGATACTTATCTACATTTTTGGATACATATGGTGGTTGAATTGGTTTGTTATTGATAGTCAGGCAAAATTTTTTTGCTGTCTTTCAAAAGTTCGTTTTTTTTTTTCCTACTTTTAAACCTCCAAGTTTGTTTCTTGAAAGAAGTTGTTTCCAACCTGTGGTGTACTTCAGAAAGATTTTAGCTAGTCCTTTTATGTTGCATTTTGTAGTCCTCTGTAATTGCTACCTTTTCCCTAACTACTAGTTCGAGGTGTGGGTGATATCTTGCTGAATTTTAACAAAAATGTCTTGACATGGTTGTGGAAATTTCTGCCTTAGTTGTAGCAACTGCTTTCAATTTTTTTTCCTGTTCCTGCTTTCTTTTAGATGCTTCTGAAGTTTCTTCATTTTGTAAAATCTGATATATTTTTGTGTTCCAATGTTAACCTCCTTTACTGAAGAAATTCTTTGCTCTTTGTCCATGGCTTCCTGGACTAAGTTTGGTTCATCTTCATTACATAATATTTCTATCATAAAAGCTTCTGGCACACTTGTATTCATTATCATATATTATAGTCACTTCTTCACCGTCTCTTGAATCACTATCATGCCCTCCATCGTGTTTATGTAATGGTACTCTTCAGTGATAAGGAAACCTAAGTGGTGCCGAATATGACATGTTGAATAAATGAATGATTAATACAAGTTCAAGTATTTTTAAGGACTGCTAGTGTTTATTACCTTTTTTGGTATCATCTGCAAGTCTATTTCCACGTTTTCTTAAATATGGTAGTCTTTCTAAATATGTTTTCATGTAATTGGGGTCCAGCTCCTACTACTAATGTTATTATGTTCTTCTCCTACTTCCTCTGCGCTAATCAGATTGGAAGCCTGCTCATTGTCCAGCACTTGGTGACATCACCTCAGTCCGTTCTTTCCACTTTATCGTAGTGCAAGTCCTTTGCTTCCCTTTCTTGTCCTCATTTTGACCCTCTTTTTCAAAGATAATAAATTTCCCTTGGAACCAGAAGGGCATTTGGTGATCACAGAACTTCCTAGAAGCATCTCTCTTAGCCATCCGTATCATCCTTCTTTTGTATGATTATCTATCGATGCATGAATAATGTCAGTTGGGTATAACTTAGCTGTGCTTTTGCTAAGGCCTTGCATTAGTTGTTGTCTCCATCAAATTTGGATAGCATATTCTGAGTTCTAGTTTTATTGACCTTTGGCTTGATTCTTCAAAACTTGCCATTATAAATTTACTTTGTTGTTGTCCATATTTTGGACTTATCTTTAATCCTCTACACTCTTCAAATTGCATATGCCATGGCATCTCCTCTTAGTATCAAAAGGATTTTCGTTTATGACAAATCTTACAAATAAACAGGCTTAGCACTGACCCTTGATGTAGGATCAAAGTAATTAGAAACTTTGGTGTCTTGTCATATCTATTTGTAGTATCTGGAATCTTCTGTCTAAGGTAGCATGCCCTTTTCAGAATTTTCCAGAACCTCAAACTTGCACCCGCTTCCTAAGCACTTTTGTACTAAATGTGTTTCTAAAATATCCATTGCCCTGCATCCACTCTCGCACTTGCTCTTGGTTCTAGCAACCACATATCTGGTACATGCATTGCTCCATATTAATATTTGCAGTTTATATAAAGGGATATTGCCTAGTAATGATCCTGACAATCCAAAATTCTAGGAAGGATGGACTTGGAACAGGCCTAACCTTTGGCTTTTTTTTTTTCACAAAGTGGCTGCTTTAATCTGCACCATCATACGTGCAAATGCATCACATTTTTTTTTCTTAGATACCCTATCAATTGGATGCTTTATGATCATAGTTCTTATTGGATTGTCTGTTGACTCCATAGTGTGACACACAAGTTTAATTCTGGTAATCGACCTGGTTTTCTGTTTTACCTATATTCATGAATGACTACAACAATATTCCTTCAATATTACTATGTTATCTCAATTTTTTCTTTCATGGAAAGAGTTTGGCAAGCTATTAATCAGTTCATTCTATTTGACCTTCATTCATAAATCACTACCACAATATTCCTTCAATATTACTATGTTATCTCAATTTTTCCTTTAATAGAAAGAGTTTGGCAAACTATTAATCGGTTCATTCATATATCTAGTTTTCCCCTTCTCTGATCGATGGGCTGCTTTCTTGCATTCTAACTTAAACATGTAATATAGGCTGCCATATATTTTTGCCTTAATGCCTTTACCCCCCCTACATAAACTTCTTTTTTTTGTTTTAAAATTTTGTATTTTGCCATGTCATAAAGCAGGGAAAGTTTATTTTCGTGATTTTGATCTTCAACATCCCAAAATCAAGTTCTTGCCTTAAGATTATTTTCTTTTCAAGAGATTCTTTAGAAGATCGTGCTCCCCCCCCCCCCCCCTCTCTCTCTCTCTCTCTCTCACTCATACAGAGATATGTGCACACAACATATACACATTCAAAGCTAACAGAAATGTTATCTGTGGTTTGATGCTTTGGATTCTAAACTATCAAACTTTCAGTGAAGTATTTTGCACATGAAATAATGGATTTACAATGTGAATTCAATACCATTAAAATAATACATGAGACAAAGCAACAGTTCTGCAGTTAGTACCTTCTAAGAATCACCAAGGCAATAGCAAGATTCTCTCTTTTCCCCTTATATATTTTTTAAAGTTTAATAAGCAATTTACTTTTGTACTTACAGATATAATTTATCTTACCATTTCAAATTAGGAATGTATGGTCTCAAGTCAGATCTCCGTGATGTTACAAAGCATATGGATGATCTATCACTAAATGAACTTCTTGATGGCAATTACAAATATCCTAACATATGTCCAGAAAAAGGAAAGAGAGCCTCAAATGTCCATGAGAATATTTTAATCTCAGTTAGAAAGGCTGGCTCTATCCTTCCACTCCGTGGTGCAGTTGATAACAATGGAAATGGAAAAGCTGTTATAAACCTCTTGAATCGTAATTGCTCTTTGCTGAACTTGTCTGAATGTGATAACAAGGATAAGGGCATTGATGAATTAGTATCTTGTAGCAAGGTGAGTACCATTTTTTTTTTTTATAAATTTTCTCATATGAATGTAAATATAAATTAAAATTCAAGCATTTTTTAAAATTTATTTACACTTCTTGTCAGGATCCCTGTCAGTTGAACTTGAATGACTCCACTTTATACCAGCCTAAAGACATTTTAAAGAGGTTAACACTTCCTGCAGCCCAGGATCTGGATGCTCTTTTGTTGGACTTAAACATGACTATGGTCCCTTTACAGTATACCATGCATATGACAACTTTCTGCCATGCTAGCTTGCCACCTTTTCCTTGGTCCTTTTGTCACACTGGAGCTTGCAAACCCAGTGTAGATGTTGGTAAATTGTCTTCGACAAAGAGCACATCCCAAGGTAAATGGGTTAGAATTGGAAGCAATTCAACTTCCCTTGGAGATGATCAGAGTTGCTTCTCTGAAATGGAATTGAAGTCATTTAACCATAGTGAAGATACTATAATTCAGCATAAGATTAATGATCTTCTTCAAGATGTGAACACCCTGGCAACATCTGTCAGGCCTCTATCCAATTGTCCTTCCAGTACCTTATGCAATATGTCAGTTTCTTCTGAAGCTCATGGTTCAAATGATGTTGATTTGAAGAAAGATCCTGGTGTTTTTGGTCCATTTATTTCTAAAAGGCTTAATTTAACAGAGGAGCATGTGGACGCTTCAGATTGCCATCTGGAATTTGACCATAAAGACAGCATGTTTTTAAGAACTTCTGAATCTGAAGACCATCTGAGCCTTAAGGGACTTGAACCCAACTTAGTAGATCCATCACACTCTACTTTGCAATTTGAGGACAGTGAAGTCACCCACAAAGCACAACATACAGTAGGCAGACATGGTTATTCAGAAAATTGTTCTTGCCACTCTTGTAAATGCACTTCTAGTGGATGTGATCAAAATTCACGGTATTTTCCTACACCAAAGATATCTAAACCAGGTAATATGCTACAATTCAATATGCATCACATTACATCAAAAATTTATATCATGTTCTTTTCTCATGTTATCAGATTTTCTGAAGAAAAGTTTATTTCAGTGACATTTAATATTATCCATCTCATCTTTGAATGCAATTTACTAGACTAGTATATCTATGTGTGGGCGTGCGGGTGCATAATATATGTTTATTGGTTATTTAATTTTATCGTTAAACTGTAGTTGAAGGTGATAAATTAGGAACTGGCACTCATCATACTTATCCTGCTATCCATGAGAAGGAAAAATCTAACAATTTGTTGTTTTTTTGTGGAGTTTTCAAGTAAAAAATACATGAGTTTGCCAATCTGTTTAATAGTTATGTTGTAGGGAAAAGCAGAACAGTGGAGTTCGATATATCTGTTTGTGAATCTGTTTGATGCATGGCTCTGGAGTTCAAGTATTTTTTCCTGTCATTTGTGTGATTTAAACTTGTTGATTGTGATTGTGCATCTATCTATGCAGAAAATATATGATTTGCGAAATGATGAAAACAGATTGTGTTTATTTGACGTTATTTCTATCCATCTAAAACATGATTTCTTTCTCTTCAGTTGAAATATGGGTTGGTTTTTGATATATTTTTCAGCTCTGTGATGGCATGCCTTCTGATCAGGTGGCATTTTTTTTTTCCCATTGTATATATTGTTAAATAATTTTACTTATCATAAAAGAGAGCTGATGAGGTGATGCGGTTCTGCCAGCTTCTGTTTCATGGAGGATGTTTTAGATTATCTGAGACAGGTGCCTTTCTGAATTTATTGCAAGTAGAAAAGCATTACTGACATTAGTTTGCACTAAAAGCCAATTTCCATGCATGCCTCTATCCTCTCTGAATACAGACATGCACTGCGACAGGTCAGGTAGTTCCAGATTGTGTGGTTGAATGCGGCAATTATTGCATGTGATGAGAGTGCATTAGACTGATGGAGTGCCTCAAATATTAATTGGGAGCTACTTTATGTTTCTCAGAGATGGTGTAAGGGTTGCTCTCTCAGAAAGGTTAATCAAGATGTGGTCCTCTTTATCAAGGAAAATAACCTGGCATTCATTCTAGGATTGTTTCGGGAGGTATTTGTTGTTTGAATATTCATGATTATGTCAAAGTTGTTTTACAAAGTTGTAAATGTAAGTTGCTAAGCTAGAATTTTTTTTTTTCCTTTTTTTTTTTTTGTGTGTGTGTGTGATTCTTTGAGACTCTTTAGTTGAAAACTGGAAACAGAAAGTCCTAATTTACTCAGAGTTGGCATAGAATTAGGAAACCATGTGTGAGCTTGCCTGATAAGTTAAATTACCAAGTATTTTAGGTTATGCATCAATTGATTTTTCTTTAAATATCAGAGCTGAGGGAAAATGGTTTCATGTGACATAATTTGACTTATTATGTAATTGAATTATTACTTCAATTGTTTAGTTGGATATCCTTCAAGTATTTCTGAGTTTCCTTAAAATTTACAAAAAAATAATATTTGACTCCATTGAGCATGGACTGAGAAGCTCAGCAAAAATGTAAAGATGCTGGCAATGTTGTATGAATTCTTTGGAGTTGATTGTAACTAATTGAGGTCCAAATATGTCTACTTTGTCATATCCTGAAGGCTTTAGGGAGCTTCGTGTAATGGATCATGAAGATCAAATAATCCATTTGTTGTCCAGGAAGTTTTTGTAGATGTTGGTAACCTCCAACAGCATGATGATAGATAAAATGTGCAAAAAAATAGCTGCTGATGGATGGAATGTGCAAAAAAATAGCAGAGGTTAAATTTTTGCCTCTCAGGCAAATCCGGCAGATACTTGTTCATCTTGTTGAGGCTTTTGTAAGTGATGAAGCAGCCCAAACTGAATTTGGTTTAAGTTTAGGAAAACAAATTTGGTGATTGAGGTGATGAAACTCTCATATAAAATAGATAAAAAGAAACATTAAAAAAGAAGATAGAGAGGGTTTTTGATACCATAATGTCAGTGGTGGTAGGAGCCACTACTGTCCCCTGCAATCAACTAATACTTCTCAAGTTATACAGATTGCCAACACAAATGTGTCTGATTAAGCGGAGGCAACCCTTACCCTTTTGACTCAGTACATCATTAGAATTAGGGGTGATTTGCCGGTTCAGATTCAAAGTGTAGCCAATGAGATGGCAGACTCCATAGTTTTTGGAGCTTTGAGTGGCACTGATTTTTATGTGGTTTATCTCCATATCATCTTCTTTTAGCTGGTAACATACAGACTTGAGCAAACACAAATGGCCATTGCTAATCTTTTTTCTTGAGAAGCATGGGTCATGGTGTAAAAAATGGACCTTGCTTAAGCTAAAACAACAAAAGTACCTTGAATATATCTGGTGTGGTTTTGATCCCTTTTGCTAATTCTATTGATGGTGGCTCACATTAGGAAGCATCATGGTTTAGGAGTAAAGAATTGTAATCATCGAGGTCTTTTCATGGCCTTCAACAGTCACATATGGAGAGAAAGGCAACAATTCTGTGGATTCAGTACATGATCTCCTGATCAATAGGTACTCTGTACTTCCACATAATCTGAGGTCTACCTATAGTCAGATCAAGATTTGTTTGTAAGGTTGATCTTATTACCTCTGTCTTTTATTCAAAATTATTGTGGCAATAAACAGGGGAATTAATGAGCAGTGCCACCATGACCCCCGTGATGTAGGCATGTAGCCTAGGAGTCCACATGCACAAACAAGCTGGTATCATGGAGATTGGCAGGTAACAAAATAGAGAAATAACAGACGCCAAGCAAACAGCAAATTCCTGATGTTTTGAATTCTTTCATTAAAAGACTGTAATATGCAATAAATAGTACAATATGGTTTCCCTTTGTCAAGTGAAATAGCTCCAATGAGCTTACTGCTTTGAGGGCAAAAAAAAAACAAATGTTTAGTGGGATTTTGTTTGGATCCACTGATCAGAAATGTCTCGGCATGACCACCTAAACCACTTTGGCAGAATTGCGGTCGAAAAGAAAATCTTGGGCCAAGTTCTTGTCAGTGCCACTTGTTCTATGGCATCCTTAATAAGAATTCTTTTATGAAGCAATATCATACAAAACTTGGATTGAGGTGAGCTTATCTCAAGGTTCTATAAAATATCCTGACTCAAAAGGTTGTCAAATACATACCATTAAACACTGAAGACCTGTCCGATCTCTAGAACCTATTGTAATAAGGCTTTATCAGGCGATAGAAAGTTATCGTCTCCTGGATCAAGCATGATGACATATGGTTTCGGTTTTCTTATTGGACCAATTGATATTTATGGCTTTTATGAATGCATGAATATACTTTTTTAGGCTTCTAGATAATTGTATTTGATGCTTTTCTTCTGTACTTTTTTTTTCCTGTCAGGAGTGGAGCATAAATTACTTCTACCTGCTGGATCCTTTTTCCCCTTTTCTTCCTTGATGAAATTATTTCTGCTCAATGTCGTGGCAATTCTTGTCTTACCCATTCTGATTTCTATAATCTATTTGTTAATTAGGCTACTCACGGATGGTACTGCTTGCTGCTGAAATACTATGTGAGATGGGACATTGTTCCAATGCCATCAAGACTAGAAGCCATGATGGTGGGAGGATAAAATGGCCCAAGACATCATCGCAGAAGACCATGAAAGCTCGCAAATCAACCTCTTCCACGGATAAAACAGAGAGTTCATTTCTCACAGGAAGGCATGATGATCCAGTTAGAAGTACAAGCGTTCCATTTGTGAATCATAAGTTGATGAGCGAAAAGAAAAGTGATTTCATCCACATGAACCATACTGGTAGAGGACCTGTAAGATGGTCCGCTCCTGTGGACGGTGTTGCATCTCCCATCAAACTGGAAAGAGATGTAATCATCAGCACAAGAGCATTGCATGGCAATGCCATCAGGCCCCCAAGTTTGATGTCGTCACCTGCACGGGGCGAAAAGGGCTGTGACAATCAGCAGAAGCTTAGGAAATCGACAGTGACGTCATCAGTTACATTTGGAGGGTCTTGTATTAAAGACTGGAACAAGGGAAGGACCAAGAGAGTGTGATTGTACATTGACATATACCATCAATGCCGGAGCTACTTGTTGAGAGGCTGTAAAATACGTAGACGGGGGTCTGGGTTGAGCTTCTTAGTGGGTGACAAGATATATATCTAGTCTTACAAATGGTTGACTGAGAGGGAGGGAATGTGCCCCCAATTGTTTGGTTGAATTGTGTCCGTTGGAGGGCTGTGTGAATTAACCGGGCATTTTTTTGTGGGCCAAGTTGTTGTTTGTAATGGGTCTACTTGTCTTCTATGTTAGCGATGAATGGTGGATTCACGCGCACGCGCCTGCGCGTGCATGCATGTGTACACAAAACTCATCTGCCTGTTTTGACAAGTAGTGTTACGGATGGGCCTCTTCTTTTGCCTGAATCTGTCTTGGCTGGAGATCGTATATTAATTTTTAGGGGTTTTTTTGTGAGTTGATGGCTGGTCATAAAATTGGATTCTTTTATTGGAAGCTGCTCAATTTTGATTTCTTCTCTATATTTATCCCACATTTGTTGGGACAAGATTTGTAGGATTATGAAAATGATGAATGGGTTTGGAGCATTCATGGCAAACATTCTATTGCTGGTAAAATATGTCTTAGAGGAAATATTTTCTTTCTTTTTTTTCATCACATGGAGGAGTTATTCCAGAACGGGCTAGAATGGGTGGTTTTGCCGTTCCCGGTGGAAGGTAATAATTGTACACTTCGATCTTACCCTAAAAGAAGGGGGAAAGAACACCGGGATTTGTTAAAGGATATCGATGAGAAAGATGATGGCAAAAGGTGTTGCAAATATTTATATGTGCAGGCTTTGGGGAGAGGGGTGCCTGAGGCATGTACGCTGTCCATCGGCGAGCTTGGGCCCGGAACAACGTGAACCTTGCTGCACGGATTCGGAAATCGCATTCGTGTGCTCCGGGTTGGATCTTTCACCACCGCACAGCTCCGAACTCCATTACACATCATCCGTACAGATCTCAAAGAAGAAGGTGAATCCTTCTTTGTGCGAAAGATACAACCCCATCTCTTCCACAAAACTGAACAACATCCCCAACGAATAATAAATTGGATGGTACAGTCCTTGCCACTGTAGCGAGGGATGGGTGATCCAATTTTGGAGGGCGACGGTCCCGGTTTAAGCTCTATATACTTTTGGTATATAAATTTTGTGACGTTTGATTTAGTCGGGACGCAAGCTCAGTCTTCGTACTTCAAAGTTAGCCATGTCTACCGTTACGCCAATTAGACTGCCGAGCAGCTGGCTTCTTACGCGTGAAATTCCCACCTTACCCCAAGCTTCATCATCTTGTGCCGGTGGATTGGGCGAGTGATTTCTTCCAAAAAGGATTGTTATAGCCCAAAGATTCATTTGATATGACAGATTATTTATCTTAAAAAAATAAAAAAAAAATTCATGTCTAATTACTATGTTTGATTAAAAAAATTATAAAATAAATGGTAGATTTCATGCCTATTTTACTGGAAAAGAAGATAAAATAAATAGATGGCATTTTTTATTAATTATATTATATAACCGATATAAAATATTATATTTAATATGCTTATTTGATATTTATTAAATAAATATTATTTCAATATATATTATTAAATATATTAATTATTTATATTTATATTTATATTTATTTATTATAATATATTAATTATTATACTATATTAATTATATATATATATGGTGTATTAATATAAAAAAAATAATTTATTAAAATTTATTAAAATACTAATATATGTATGATTAGAAGCAAAATCAGGGCATCCCTCGTGAGAGCCAGCAGCTTTGCTGCATTGGAGACCGGCTCTTATAACAAAAATCAAAATATTGTTATTACTTGAGCTCAAATTGAGTGTGACTAATAAAAAAATATTTTTTAAATTATTTATTTAAGAGTGTCATTGAAAATTTAGCAATACATTTGGATAAGATAACTTTTAAGTAAATACAGTAATTATTTTCGATACTATCTTTTGAGTAATTTATTTCACCAATTAAATATAAAAAAATTACTTGTTTTCATAATTATTTTTTAGATAAAGTATTTTCAGAAACCGACAGAATACCCCGACATACCCGGTCGGACGAAATAAAAAAAAGCATAAAGCGTACATTTTGATCGACCGTAAGAAGAGGAAGAGGAAGAAGCGTGACCAGAAAGAAGCCCCCCAAATCTTGTACAACATCAATCAAATTCAATCGCCGCTTCTCCACTTGTGCACCAACTCCATCAGTGCCTGATGCGACGAGCCCCCCTCCGCCAGCGCCGCCTGGGCGGCCTTCTTGGCTGCCAGCGTCTTCTCCCTCAGCTCCTTCCCGCCATCCGACGCCATCAGCCACCTCACCTTCTCCTCCACCTCCTCCGCCGTCACCACCGCCTCGTACCCCCTCATCTCGACCGCCAGCCTCAACTCCTCCACCAGCGACACCTTGTTCATCCGCTGCTCAGCGTACAGCGGCCACGCTATCATCGGCACCCCCGCGCGCACCGCCTCCAGCGCCGAATTCCACCCGCAATGCGTCACGAACCCCCCCACCGCCTCGTGGGCCAGCACCTCCACCTGCGGCGCCCACTTCTTCACCGCCAATCCCCTCTCCTTCGTCCTCTCTATGAACCCTTTTGGGAGCAACGCGTCCAAGTCCGGCTCTGGCGGCGCCTCGAAGCGCTTCTCCGGGTCGGGGCTTGGGGGGCTACGGACAACCCATAGGAACCTTTGCTCGCTCCGCTCCAACCCCTCCGCGATATCCATCAATTGCTCCGCCGAGAACAGGCCCAGGCTCCCAAAGCACAAGAACACGACGCTCGCCTTCGGTTGTGCGTCGAGCCAGGCCATGCATGGGTGCCGCTCTTTGCTTGCTTCGTCCATTCGTGTCAGCGGGCCGACGCAGTGGATGGGCGGCATCCGCCAGCCGGGGACGCAGAGGCCGGAGCGGAGGGCGGAGAGGGCCCGAGGCTCGAGCCACTCGAAGGAGTTCTCGATGATCCCGGCGGCGCGGGGCATGCGGTCGAAGTGGTAGACGAATCCCTTGTAGCCGGCGTCGTCGCGGTCGAGCATGGGGAGCGGCATGTCCGACGCCGGGATCGATGGGAGACCCGGGAAGTCGAGTGGGGTGTGGCCGAGGTCCTTGAAACTCTGGGTAACTTTATGATGGAGGATCGGGAGGTGGAGGAAGGCGGCGAGATTGGAGGCGCTGGTGGAGAAGAAGAAGTAGGCGGGGACGCCGACGGCGGCGGCAACGTCGAGGGCCTCGGTGCAGAAGAAGTCGAGGACCAAGGCGCGGATGGGGGAGGATAGGGACAGCGTGTGGAGGAAGGAGAGGAGGTGGGCGTTGGAGAGGCGGACGAGGTCGAAGGCATGGGCCTCGTGGTGAGGGGAGGGGTTGTGGGGGAGGGAGACGGGGGGGAGGCGGTGGAAGGAGATGGCCGGAATGGCGGTGGAGGAGCGAGCGATGAAAGGCGGCGGTGGCGCCGGTGTTGTAGGGGGGTCGACGGTGACGATGGCGACGGCGAGGCCGTGGGAGAGGAAGAGCTTCCCCAGCTCCACCATGGGCACGAGGTGGCCCATCCCTGGCGACGGGTACAGCACCACCGACGGCTTCATCGCGTGTTCGTCTTCTTCTTGGCTCCTCGATTCTGGAGGGATTTGGTAGGACGAGAAGGAGAGCGGGAGAGCTTGGGGGTTTTATAGGTGAAATAGCCGCCATGAAACACGGTGATCATTTCCACAACGCAAGGCAGGCAAGTTGATCAAAGGCTTACAGGCTGAAACGTGATTTACATTTAAGATCGTTTCAGCCGTTGATGGGTCATAAAAAAAGACAAGATGTAGTTTTATCAAAAAAATAAATAAATAAATACCGTGGAGTGATCAAAATATGGGCGCCTGTGATTGTTATAATAACTTTATTTTAATAACTAAATTGTATATATATATATATTTTGAGATTTATGTTTACTATATGTATATTTAATAATTTATAAAATTTATACTTATAGCTAGTCAAATTAATAATCTTATGTTAAAAATCAAAATTATTTTTGAATGGAAAGAAGGATGCATGCCATTTTTTTTTTAATCCGTAGATGATTATTATATCACTTATTATTATTTTGGTCATTTTCAAAATTTTTCTAATATGATATTTGAGTCCTATTTAAAGTAAACATTTTGACAATGTTCTATATTGTTATGGGTTGAAGTGTTGGATAAAATTAAATTTTAAGAAGATTAATATAGATTTTTTCAAACTATTGAGTATAAACATATATAATTTATCCCTAACCTAAAAAAAAAATTATCATTTTTTAATTTCAATAAAGATAAATCCATCATCCAAAACAATTATGCTATACCAGTAATATTGAGAATATAGAGAAAATATAGAATCATTAGCAAAAATTGGAATCAGGAGAAATTTGTTATAAATAGAACATGAAAATCATTGGACATGCTAAAAAAAAAAGGATGTTCAAAATGAATATTTTGATATTTAATCTGATCGATCATATGGCATATTTCTATTGATCTCATTTTAATGGTTTAACTACTAACAGTCAACTAGATCAGACTAAACAAACATTAAGGAATAATGATTTGAGAGGAGGACGTTTTTATTTTCTTTGGGCAACTTTGTTATTGAGATCTTGTGTAGCATACCACAGCTGCGACGATTTTATTTACATGCATGATGCATACAATTTATTACGGATATGGTTGAAATGCCAGTATTTTCAATTATTTTCCTCTTCTAAAGTATTCTCCACTTTGTTGAGCAAGAAATATTAGGAGAGCCATACAAGAAGAGCCATTAATGCCTAAGGTGCCCCATGGCCTACATACCACCCTTGATGAGCAAGGGTTGAACTAGGTACACCACATAATTTAGTGTTCACAACCGAAGCATGATGCACTGAAAGCTGTCCTTTGGTGCAAGGAGAGCTATTTTAGGTTGGGCTATGCATTGCTCTTGCTGCTGCATCGAGAACATTAAGTTTTCTTTGGAAAAATATTTTCATTTGTTTAATGACTAATGCCTTCATTTGTGGTGCCCATATCAAGCTAGGAAAGCACTGCTTTCTACTCTAAATCTTTATTGTATTTAACCCCCAAACACTTGATCTGGTTGTATCACCTTGTGCTACTTTGGGTATGGAGATCAGGGTTCAATCCTGATCGAAGTTAGCCTCCAAGGAGCCGGGTGGATATAGGGTAGAAACGTGAGGAAGATCCCCTCTTGATCTATCTAAAAAGAAATAAAGTCTTTGCCATGTTTGGTTGGAAAATAAAAATGAGTATTTTTTCATCCATTTCTCAGTTGACCATTCATTTTAAGTATTTGCTTTTAATTGCCTTTTAGAAGGGTAAATGGTTACTTCTAAAAAATTACTACACAATAAATGCTTCGTATCCGATCTCCCCATTCTCTCTCTATTTTGGGTGTATGCGTCGCATTTTGGAGGATAATTGTCAGAATTGATTTTGGGTGTATAAAAAGGTCTATTTGGTCATATAGCTGGTATCTTTAACTATGAAACGTGTACTAAAAATATTTTAAAATCTACATGAATGGATGAATGAAAAGATTTAGAATGCTTTAAAAATTGTACAATGGATGATTCTTAATTATAGATCATATATTAAGAATGCTTTGATATTTATACAAATTGATGAATGAAGAAGTTTGGAGTGCTTTGAGATGTACATAAGATATTCCTTAACTATGGATGAGGATGCTTTAAAATCAGGCACATGAATAAAGAGGTGTGAAGCATTTTAAGATTTGCATGGTCAATAATCTTAACTATAAATTATGTATCAAGGATACTTTGAGATCTATAAAGATGGATGAATGAAGATATTCAAAGTATTTTGAGATATGTGTAATCGGTGATTCTTGATTATGGGTCGAATTTTTTAATATCTATATTAGGACTCATCCTATAGATAATTGATACAAAAGATAGTTTGATCATAATATAATATAACTAGTCAAAGATCCGTACGTTGCATGGGATAGATAATTATAGTTTATAATTATTAAAATTTTTAATAAAAAATATTCATAATAGATATTTTTAATTTTTAAATATTTTATTTTATTTTATTTTATTTATTATATATGATATATTTTTTTATTATTTTATAAAATAATATTTTATTTTATATTTTTTCTTCTTATTTTCATACCTTCTACGTGTCCATCGGTACCGCTGCACCCTTCTATTGCCCCATCACGGCTTTCTTCTCTTTCGATAAATATCGATTTTGATCGCACCCTCATCCCCTCTCTTTTTCTCATACCATTTTTGCGCCTACTATTGCTGCCTCACTCCCTGTTGTCCCACCATCGCTTTTCTTCTCTCTCGACAAACGTCGATTTCGATCGCACTCTCCAGCGCTTCGGCACCATCACTGAAGGAAGAAAGAGAAACTCTCTCTTTTTTTTTTAATAAAATAATATATTATTATTTTTTTCTTCCTTCATATTCTCATATCTTCTCCATGCCCATTGATGCCATCCCACCATGGCTCTTCTTTCTCTCGGCAAACGCTGATCCTGATCATATTTTTGTGTCCTCACTTCTTCTCATACCTTCTACAAATTTTTGGAGGCTTTTAAATACAAAGATTTGACTTTCAAATCGATGAAATACTGTATTCTATTTATGGATAATTTATTAGATTTAATATGATATGATCCGATAGATCGATTCAGATCTCGAATATATTATTTTTAAAAATAATATATTTTAAAATTAAAAAAATGATATACTATTTAGATTATTTTTAAAATATTTTTTTAATTTTTAAAATATTATTTTATTATTATTTAAAAATAATATTTAAAATTATTATAAATAATAAAATAATAATCTACATGACATAATTAAAATTACCTAAGATGCTGAGGTATGGCAACACTACAATACTTCCCATAAAGTATTATTATTATTATTATTATATATATAATAGATATTATCGTGTAATGATCATATAATATTATTATATTAATTGAAATGTACAGTAGGGTCATTTTAAGAATCAGTTTGAAACATTTTAGCATTGAGAGGATATTTTTGAAAAAAATCTAAAAATTAAAAAGGATGTCACTATAATTTTTCTAAAATAATACACTAACTGGTTGCGTTATTGAAAGGAGAAATGAATGAGTTGCGTACCATGTGCATGGCTTTTCTACACGAGATTATCGTGTTGCTTCAGCATTCATTACACCTAAGACGCACCTCAAAAATTTATTCTCTACATAGTACCGAAAGAGAAAGCTGGATCGACCGGTGAAATAAGGAGAGCAAGCTAAGAATTTTGCCTCCATAAAAACATCCGGACCGATGATAGGGGAATGATTCGAGGTTCGTACTCCGCGGTGGATGCAAGTTAAGCTGTCAAACGCGCCCAAGCAGGAGCAGGCATTTTTTGAACATGAATGATGTACGGCTCCAAAGTCCAAAGTCCAAAATTGACGGAAGACTGCATGAATGCTCGATTTCTGATCCATGTTAATTACATCAGTGCTGACATAAGCCGTGTTGGCAATATTTTATTCAAATTGATGCAATGGTTGGTTCTAAGATTTATTTATGTTATTTATCTTATGCCTGTTCCGCTTTGAAAATACTAGTTGGATTCCGCACCAACATATCTATCGTAAGGTGTGACGCTAAACTGTGTGTTAGAAAAAAACATATTGGTTGGATTACACCGGCCAACTCAAAAGTAGACCAATTCAACGAGACGCGAAAGAAATGGAGTTATATATGTGATGCGGCATTTGTGTGCCGTTTTTATGTTGGACTGGCTTACTATTGAGTTAGTAGATTCGATCCAACCAATAATTCTACCATTCCATTTCAAAGGTTCTAATCATCGGACAAAAAAAAAAAAAAAGGTTGCATTTGCAAAATTGTCTATCTCTGTCTCATGCAAGTTTCTATTGCAAGTGAATCTAAAAAGGATCGGAAGGGTTGTTTATGCTGAAATAGAAAGATAAATTATGTATATAAGCATACGAGAATTGGAGGCAAAAGAGAGAGGGAAAAAAAAATAAAAAAGAAAAACTGAAAATGGTCAAAAACTGGATACCAGGGAAGCGAGGCCAATAAGCCTGTCGGCCTTCTCAAATTTCACCCCCATGTCCCCCTTTCAATTCCATTTTAATTTTTTTGGTAACAATTTGTTAAAGGTCAAACATAGGATCTCTACCCAGAAAGTATGTTTCCAGCTCAAACTGACCTCAACTAGAGCTTCTCAACCTACATCCAACCCAAGCTCACAATAGGATCGGTTCAGATTAGGTCAAGTCATATTGGGTTGGATCAAACCGATTAGACCAGTTTAGCCAAGTTACCTAGCAATGCTCTCATGCCAAATGAATACTATGTTGAAGTAAAATAAAATGAATTAGGGATGGCAATGCGTGAGCATAGACATGGGCATCAGATTGTGCCTGGTCCGGCCCGATCCAAGCCTAATGGGTTTGGTACTATAGCGGGCCGTGCCAAGCAAGATCCATTCCATAAATAGGCCATGCTGTGCTGGCACGGCAAGCATAAAACCCCCACTCGGTACGGTCCTAAGATCAAAAATTGACAGGCCGGGCCTGGCACGGCCCGTTGGTCCGTCAGGCTCATCTTTTTTTTTATAGCCTTAACGGACCGTGCCTGACATGGCCCGCAATGGCATAAAATAGGCCGAGCCTGGCCCGGTCCGTAATGACCTAAAACAGGCCAGGCCGGCCCGTAATGGCTAAAATTAAATTTTTTTAAATTTTTAAGGATTAAAACAGCTAGTTTTCTTGTTTTTACCATTTTAAATTCTTCAACAGTAAAAAAATGGCTAGATTGAAAGATATTTTGAAAAAATAAAAATTTGAAACTTCTATAAATAGAGCCTTCATCTTTTATTCTCACCACATCAATTCATCAAACCAATTCTCCCTCTCTAATCTCTCTACTTCTATGTGTTCTCTCTTCTAGCAGTTCTCTTTTTATTAAATATTTAGTATGTAGCAATTATAGTTTAGCAATTCAAGAATCATACAAGAGGAGAAAGTATCTCATTTTTGGAGGTCGTAGTTCAAGGACAGCTCCATAAATCTGGCTCTTCGATGGTCCGACCCTCTTTTTCTGGCTCTCCAACTCTTCACTCATCCGACTATCCGACCTCCGACGGCCCGGCCCTCCTCCTTCGGCTCTCCAATTCTTCAGTCTCAGCTTCACCTCTTCTTCCTCTTTAGCTCTATAATTTAATTTTATTTTACTAGTTACTGGTTAATTTTTATTCTTTTACATTTACTAAGTTTAGATGGCAAGTTATGATGATGAGAGTATAGCTAACGCCACTGGGCATGCCAACATTTCTCTTCCTATTTCGGAGGAGAAAGAAACTCTTCATGCTCCCTCTGAATTTTCTTCTGGGAAAGCTAGATCCTCTTTCTGTAAGAGGACTAGCACTGTGTGGAATGATTTTGATAGAGTTTTGATGGATAGAGTCTATAAGATAAAATATAAAAAAATATGTCAAATTATATAGTTGTGCCAGTACCGAAGGAACTGACTATTTGAAGAGACATCAAGAGTCTCATAGGATAAATGATTCTCGTCTTTAAAGCACTCTTAATATACAAGGGGGTGCTCTTGTTGAAACTTTTGCCTATAATAATGAAAATTAAAGAAAGACACTTGTAAAATGGATAGTTAGAGATGAATTACCTTTTAGCTTATGTGAATCTTTCAATTTTGAAGAATATGTTTAATTAGCTTTACAATCCACTTATAGAAAAATCAGTAAACGTATATTTAGAAGAGTAGCTATGATAAATTATTTAGCAATGAAGGATGATTTAATTAGTACTTTTTCTACTTTAAATGCAAAAGTATCATTAACTTATGATATATGAACTGCATCTGTAGGTAGTATGTGTTTTATTTCTATTACTGCTCATTATATAGATAATAATTGATAATTAAATAAGCATATTCTTGCTTTCCATTCTTTTGATTATCTCCATTCTGATCAATAAATTTTTAATATTATTTATCAAACTGTAGCTGCATATGGTATTAGTAACAAAATTATGTCTATTATATTTGATAATGCATCTAATAATAATATAGTTATCCAATTATTGAAAGACTCTTTTCATTCCATTATTAATAGAAAATTATTTCATATTAGATATGCATATCATATTTTGAACCTTTTTATTTAAGTTGGAATGGGCATGGTTCAAGATATAATTGTAAAAATTAGGAATACGGTATCTTTTATTCATGCTTCAAGAGCATGATTATAAAAATTTAAATAATTATGTTTAGATCATGATAAATATTTTAAAAAATTTAAATTTGATGTAGTTATCCGTTGGAACTCTACATATATGATGATTCATTATGCATATCCATATCAAAATTTATTAAATACATTTATAAATAATCATGGATTAGAATTTATTTTGACTAAAAATGATTGAAATTTTTTTTTTTTAAATTTTTTTTGGTTGGTTTTTATAATGCTATAAATACTCTTTCTGGTGTTTATTTTTCAACCTCTTGTGCATTTTTATAACAAGCATATATAATTTATGGTCAATTTGTACAATATAGATTTGATAATATTTTAATATTTATTATTTATAAAATAAAAAAAAATAAAATCAGTATTGAGATATGCTATGTTTCATATATAACTTAGCTGCTGTATTTGATTTACGGATCAAATTAAGTGACGTACATATTTTACTTGATAAAATTGGTAGATATATGAATCATGATTCTAAAGAATCTAAAGCTGAGGTAACTTAGCTACTTCATGATATTTTTGCATTATATGATGAAAAGCTTCGTGGATCTAGACAGTCCACGTCATCTTCATAATCAACTTCTAGTACTTCTCGTTCATCATCTATTTTTTTATTTCTTGCACATATGAGACATTCACATGCATTTTCTTTATCTACATCTTCTTCATCTTTAAGTAATGAATTAAAATTTTATTTATGAAATAATATATCTTCTACATTAGATGAAAATCAGATAAAAAATTTTGATGTATTGGCCTGGTAGAAGAATGTAAAAAATTAATATCTTGTTATGTCTGCAATTGCACGTGATATTTTAGCTGTGTTGATGTCCATAGTAGTATCGAAATTAGCTTTCAGTGCAGGTCGGTGCGTTTTGGATGAAAAGAAGAGCAAGATGATGGGCAAGACAATTGAGATGTTGCTCTGCTTTAAAAATTGACTAGATGTGGAGGTGAAACTTTAGAACTAAGGAGGATATGATACTGGATCTGATGATGAGGATGACATAAATACAATAGATAATTAGTAACACTACTACAAAAAAAAGCTACGACAGCAGTTCGTAACCACTGCCGTAGTCAAAAAAATCACTGTTATAGGCTATGACAGCAGTTATTTAACTGCTGCTACTACAGCTGTCATTGTAGCTCTATGACAGCGTTTGTTTGAACCACTGCCATAGATAGTCTGTTGCAGCGGTTTATGAACCGCTGCAATAGATCGATCTATAACAGCGATTATTTAACCACTGCCATAGGTAATCTATAGCAGTGATTTTTTTAACCGCTATCATAGGTCTAATACAACGGTTGACACTGTTTGCACTAGGGACCTATGGTAGTGGTTGGTACGGATATGATAGTAGTTATAAAATCACTACTGTAGATCTTGAATAATTAAAAAATTAAAATTTTTATTTTTTATATATTTTACCTGATAAATACATATATATAATACAAAAAAATATAATAAATATAAAAATTATTCTAAAATACTAAAATTTTATTATCGAATAAAATTTATTTTAATATTTTTTTTTAAAAAATAAAATACATCAAAAATTTTCTAAATCTACATCGTCGTCGTCGTCGTCGTTCGGAGCTGGAGTTGGAGCTGATGCTGGAGCCATAGTCGGAGTTGGAGCTGGAATGCAGGCCAACACATCTTCGAAGCCTGTGACTCCAAAATGCATGTTGAGCGTCGACATCATGTCTCTCACGATGCCCTTCAGATGAGATGCGCGCTCCTCAGCCTGATCTGCCCATGTCGTAGCATGATCTATCCGTGCTAATGCCTCCTCAAGTTTCTCCTGGCTGACGACACCGAAAGTCTATGAGGAGATGCTCACCTCGAACCAGTAGCTCGTCGGCATGTGTTCGGGCCTGCATCGGATCCTTCCAGAGTGCTCAAGCCCCAAGATCTGAGACAGATGGTCATGGAGCCTAGAGGTATCCGGACCATCACTCACGAGCGCATCTAACTGATCCTATAATTATAAATTAAAATAAAATTTTATAAAAAATACTATAATACTAATCATATATACTAATATATTTAATACTTATAAAAATATGTCCGATCGTGGCGTTCATCGGCCTGTCCGTCTTGTCCGTGCGGTTGGATCGGAAGATCTCACTACGACTGGGCATTACTCTATCTCTCATTAACTATAACAAAGAATAAATTTATCAGAAAGATGATAAAAAATATAAATTTAATTTATCTAGTAAGATTTAGAATTAATTATCTCTCTATGCATACGACTGGTCATAGACTTGCGGCTTAGAGTGTGCGTATACTCCTGGGTTACGTGGTTCTCCCAATTTTGACGAAAAATAACCTAACAAGTATTCAAATAAAAAATAAATATTTAAAAAATATTTAAATAAAACTTTAAGTATATTAAAAAATTTAAAAGTTAGAAATTTTATCTCGAACTCCTAGCTCCTCTAGTGTCTAACCATCATCTCCCACTGACTCGGAGGACAGTCCTGTATCTAGGGAACAAGCTCCTCCAGAGTATCTCATCGGTGCTCGAGCCATCATCTGTGAAGCTTGACCTTGTAACCCTGGTACAACTCTCCGATCTTCCTTAGTTGGGCATCTCGAGTCCTCTCGTGATCGAGAAAGTCGTATATCCTCTACACAAAGTTATCAAAAATCAGTTACAATATTATTCTAATCAAACATATATAGTGTAAACATATAAAATAAATAAATATAACTAAGATACGCATACTTACCCGTATCTTCTTTCATACTCGGTCCCTAACGGCAGCATCCATCAAACACCAGTTTCTAAGCTCTATGGGAATGATGTTCGATCGCCTCACAAGCACTCCAAAAAAGGAATGCATCTTCCGCATGATCTCCCCTACCGACCTTCCCTCTACATCGTAATAGACCATCACCTGATGCTGGCGGTTCCACGCGTGCGCCATACGTATGGGACCGCAAAATGTCCGGCTGGATGATGCACTTGTAATGCAAATACATTATGTAAATATATAAGTGTACAAATACTATATAAAAAATAAAGTTATGCTAATATAATAAAAATGTACACCCAGATGCCTGCGTAGTAGCATGTGTCTCAGATATGGATGATGATAGAGGCTCAGCTATCGATGGAGTAGATGCCGTTGGTGGAGTAGATGTCACCGATGGAGTAGATGCTGGCGATGGAGGTTCTTGAGTAGCTGATATCGAGGTGGATGGAGTATGCTCCTACTGCTCGGATGCTGAACTGCGCGTAATCTACTGAGGGGCAGGGGTGAAAGATAGATGGCATTTTGGTGCCATCGTGATCTACAACGTTAATAAATATTAATCAATATAATATGTTGAACAATAATATTAGTATAGCATCAATAAATAGTCTCTAATATGTACACTAATCAATTGACGGATCTATCATTATGCAATGCAATAAACAAAAGCAACAAGATATAAACATCCAGAAAATGTTATGCAATAAATTCTACAACATGAATTATATTCATAAATAATTAAGGATGAGCAACAGTCGTAGATCCGATCTCTTGCATTAATCTTGGTGTTAATCTAGAAACCTGAAAGAAGAACAAAGTAGATGATTGTGGTACCTTAGGGCTTAAAGTTGGAATCTTAGAGAGACATATCAAATTTTATTCGCTCAAAAGCTGAGCCGGCTCCGTGCCTGAGACATTCGGCTCGGATCCTCCCCCAGCCAGCTCGATCATTGTCCGAGCCGGCTCGGCTGCATATCTGAGCCGGCTCGACTGTGTTCCATCCCCTCGATCACTCTCTCTCTCTCTTTCGATCTCTCTCACCGACGATGACGGCGAGGCCGAACCCCTCCCTCCTAGCTTTTTCATCTCTCGATCTTCCTCTCTCCCTCTCTCGATCTCCCTCACTGGCGAGGCCGGACCCCATCCCTCTCTCTCTCACTCTCTCGATCTCCCTCGTCGGCAAGGCCGGACCCCATCCCTCCCAGTGATGCCGGCGAGGCGGACCCTCTCCCTCCCTCTCTCGCTCTCTCGATCTCCCACTCTCCCTCTCTCGATCTCCTCGAGGTCAGACCCCCTCCCTCCCAATGATGGCGGCGAGGGATCCCTCCTTCCTCTCTCCTCTCTCGATCTCCCTCGTGGGACGGCGAGGCCGGACCCCCTCCCTCCCTCCCTCCCTCCCACTCTCGATCTCCCTTGCCGGCGGCCGACGAGCGACCGGCCCTCCCTCTCTCAATCTATCGGATCTCCCTCTCAGTCTCTTCGTTTCTTAGTTTCGGATCCGACCTTCCGGGATCCATTAGGGTCCAGGTCTGGTACTTCAAGTACAGATCCATCTGATATTCGAATTCGGATTCGGTATCAGTAATTAAAATTGGATCCGAATCTAAATATCCAGATTTCAATCCGAATCCAACTCATTGATAGATCTAGTCCACAGCCGTCGACATGGCACAGTCCAAGGCTACCGCCACGGCGTGATCCAAAAACTATGGCATGCAGATAATTATAATATTTATAATAAATATTTATAATATTTATTATAATTATTTTATAAATTATTATAAATATACATGATTAATAAATAATACTATAAAATTATTAAAAAAATTATACCTACGGCTATAGAGAGTGGGTCGCACCGAAAGCTCCGAGGGATCGCCGACGATGATGCTAGAAGGAGGACGACGGCACTAGAGGTAACCTACGAAACAAAAGCAAGATAGTGAGATAGAGAAGAGAGAGAAAGAGGAAAAGAGAGAGAGAGGGGCGGCCGGGGGGGGGATGAGGAGGAGATAGGCAAAGTGTGAGCGAGGGTGGGTAGGGGGGGCGGTTGGCGATCGAAAGGAGGGGGGTGGGGGCATGGGGTGCAGAGGGCGCCGGGGGGGTGCTGGGGGGTGGTGGGTAGGGGCGGCCGAGGATGGGAGGAAGGAGGGATAGCAGGGAGGAGGGTGGCGGGGCCGGATGGAGGGTGGCGGGTGGCAGGGAGGAGCGGTCGGGGATGAGGCGAAGGAGGAGCGGCCGGGGATGAGGCGAAGGAGGGGCGGCCGGGGGAGGGGGGGGGCTGGGGGGTGGCAGGGTGGCTGGGAGGGGTGACCGAGGATGGGGGGAAGGAGGGGCGGCCGGGGGGAGGATTGGGGAGCTGGGTGGGGGTGGCGGGTGGTGGGGAGGAGCAGTCGGGGATGGGGGGAAGGATGGGTGTTGGGGGAGGGTGGGGGGTGGGGGGTGGCGGGGAGGGGCAGCCGGGGATAGGGGGCAGATGGGGAGGGGGAAGGAGGAACGGCGCCGATCGAGGGGGAAGGAGGGGCGGCACCGATCGAGGGGAAAGAAGCCTCATTGACGATGGAGAGGAGGGAGAGAGACAGAGAGAGATCGAGCGCGCACGGAAGAAAAGCTGAAAAAATTTGAAGATTTTTAATCTAACCTACGACAACGGTTATCCAAAATCGCTGCTATAGATCTACGGCAGCGGTTCTATAATCGTTGCTGTAGATTTATAGCAGTGATTTTTGATAACCGCTGCCGTTGGTTGAAAATAATTTTTTTTATTTTTTTAAATATTATATAATTTTAAAATTTAATGTCCATTTTCATCGTTCATTATCTAAATAATTATCATTAGAGTATCGTTGCAAAAGATCGCCTCGATCTGATGGCCCTAGCTTCATCATTAGAAAAATTTGATTTCGATGATCACGAACGACGATGTGATGATCTGATAGATGGAGACATTCGATTGATTCAAAAATCTGCAACGATGATCTCAATGATATTTATAGCATACTATCAAAGTTTTATTTTAATCGAATATCGTTATCATAATCAATTTAGTACAGAATAATTTTGGCTGTTAAATTAAAAATAAGCGATCAAAGGGTTAAACGGCATCCGATTATGAGATAATTTTTTAGTTAAATGATCTTTGTTGTAACTTTAAACATTTTATATGACGATGATAGTAAAATTTAAATTATTCATGTTAAGCAGATATTGCAAAAGCACGAGCATAACAACCAGTGAAGTTTCAGAATGATTATTAGGAGACATATAGTTTTAAATCATTTTTCATCTCACGAGTTGAATTTTATATTCACCATCATAAAAAATGATTAAGTAGTAGTCAAGATCATTTATAAAATAAATTATCTCATAATCGGATACCGTTTGGTCATCTGATCACTCATTTATCATTTAACGGTCGAAACTAATCTATATTAAATTGATCAAGATAACGATATCCGATTGAAGTAAAACCTTGATAGTACGCTGCAAACATCACCGAGATCATCGTTGCAGATTTTTGAACCCATCAAAGGTCTTCATCTATCGGATCATCGCATCGTCGTTCGCGATCGTCGAAATCGAATTTTTCTGATCGACGAAGCTAGGGCCATCGGATCGAGGCGATCTTTTGCGATGACACTCTAATAATAATTATTTAGATAAAGAATAGTGAAGATGAGTATTAAATTTTAAAAATATATAATATTTAAAAATATATATATATATAACGATGGTTATAATTAACTGCTGCCATAAATAAGCTTATAGTAGCGGTTAGTACTGCTGCTATAGGTCGACAGTGATTTCACTAACTGCTGCTATAGGTCCGACCTCTAGCAGCGATTATAATAAACCATTATTATAGGTCGACCTATGGCAGCCATTTTTTGTAACCGCTGTTATAGGTCTGACCTACGGTAGCGATTTTTGTTAACCGCTGCTATATGTCGGACCTATGGCAACGGTTAACGAAAATCGTTGTCGTAGGATTTATGGCAACGATTTCGAAAATCGCTGCCATAGTATGCGCTGCCATAGACCATTTTTATAGTAGTGTAAGATTTATTTTCAATTCTTAATTTTTTAAAATTATATATTTTTATTTTTTATTTATTAAGGTGAGTCACCTCTATTTTCTTATCAATTCTCTCTCCTTATATTCTAGAGGTTAGGCCTAGCCCCCCTCCATCTTTTGTATAATTTTGATTTATATTAATAAACTAGTAGGGGTCCACGCCAAACCCTCCACCATTATAAGATAATTTTTATTTTTATAAAAAAAATTAATATCTTATATTTTTTTATTTATCCATCAATTTAATTTATTTTATAAAAAATATTTTTTAAAATAAAAATTTTAAAGAGGCTATAGCCTGCCAAATGGGCAGTGCTAAGGCCCATATAGGCCGTGCCATGGCACGAACCATATGGGTTGGCACGGCGGGCGGCCCATGTGGGCTAGCACGCGGGCCGTGCCGGTCTAGACGTATGCCGTGTCATGTCTGGCCCAGCGGACCATGCTAGCCCAGACCCTGGAGGGTCGTGCCGAGCCTGGGCCATGGGCCACCAAATCCTAACCCAATCCGATCCTCTATTTTAGGCCATGCCATGGCACGACCCGCTATATAGTGCTAAGTTGGCCATACCTGGCATAACCTAGTTCGTGTCGGATCGGGCCAGCCCATGGGTGGCCCGGCCTGGTGCCCACCTCTACACGAGCATTACTTGAATCCTAATTTCAGTTGGTTAGATAGATACTTATGACATCTTAGAAATAGAAACACATCTGATGCATAGTTTACGGGCTTTAGGTCAGGTTGCCCAATATCTCAGCATCAATGCAACCCAAATTCAAGTCCAGTAGGGATTTTCAACCCAAAACCAGCATGGGCCATGCCTAAACCCACCCAAGGCTTACCAAATTTCAGTTTGAGTGCGGGCCGACATGCCTAATTTCTACCCACATTCATAGCAAGAACCTCATTCTAAATATTGCCGCTACATGCAGCAGCTCATATCCGTGCAACATGCTACTTGGAGGTGACAGAACTCTCCAATGATCCAATCCTTCTCCACCTGAACTCTTTTCGGCCCTCAGAACCCGGAACATTCGATCGGGCCCAATTATCTCCTGGAGGAACGCCGTGGAGGTGTCGGCAATGATTTCAAAGAAATAATGCAAAAAAATATTTTGATCTATTATTAAGAAAAATATATAAAACTCTTATATATATTTGTAACCTACTAACCATCGATGCCATCGCGAGGGCATTTCCCTTGTGCGATCTAGAAGTCCCCGTCATCCTTTCTCCGCGACTTGTCTCAGGGTGCCGTGCATCCGGACGGACTTGGTCCCTGGCAGCTCTTTCGAGATCAACAAGCTTAGAGCTTGAACACGGTTGACATCGTCTTCCTCTCCATCCGCGGAATCACCTTTCCTTGCTGCTCGACGATGTGCCATTGGACTCGACATGGAAAAGACACAGGAGTGGAGAAAGAAATAAAATAATAATAATAATACTAAAATTGTAACTGGTTGCAATTGTTTGCCTATGAAATTCCCAGAAAAACCTCTATAAATCAACCACCATGGTACATTCTTGCATTTATTAAAATGTAACATCATAAGATTTATCTACCATAGCCGAACCTTTACAATAAACGATGAATATTTTGATTTGTGCACAAGATTCAAAAGAGTCTGTCTTAGATGCTATATATATACGTAAACGGGAAAAAAAGTAGTTCTGAGACATGCGGGCCCGACGGATATCAGATTCTACCCAACATCAGGGAGTCCAACTTTCAAATTTGGCGATTGAACAAACTAGAAAAGATCCAGAGTCCATCTAAATTTTCAACATCGTTTTCGTTCCGAGGTATGGCAGGGTTGGCAATTTGGCGCACCAATATAATGGAACAGACGCAAGAGGAAGGCATCCAGAGGATCCCACGAATTTAATGGAACAGCTAGAGCTAGCCTTCCACCGAGGGGAGTCCTGCAGCCCCACTTCCAGCTAATCCAAAGCTTACGGCACTCCATCTCCGGGAGACTCACGGGACACGGGAAGTACGTAAAATCCAAAACCCGTGAGTGGGTGGTACCGATTCCAACCCATCTGACACATCACCTACCACTCCACGACGAATGACACGTCATATTTCCAATTTTCCCTCTCCCACCACCCTTTAGAGATGTCAACGGGACCGGTGTCAAATATTTTATCCATCGTCAAATCGAGCGGAACGATTTTAACTGAAATTAGATGAACATAATTCCGATGACAATTTTAAAAATTTAAAAATTATTAGATTTTCGTTGTGTTGATCCAAAACTGAATCCCATACTTAATCCAATACCAAACATTTCAGATATTGAATGTCCTTTATATTTGGCGTAAATTGGAATTATTAACTTCATTAAATTAGCCATCAAAAAATCCGCGAAAGCTTTTTTTTAAATAAATAAAAAATTTAAACGATTTTTGATTTTCTGGTTTTGATTTTATAGTTTTTTTGGTGGTGGTTATTATTATTATATTTTTTTCATAAATGTTTGGTTTTGGTCTCAATTTATAAAGTAGCGGTAAGTTTTGGATTCAATTTTGATTTTTCCACTAAGAATCCACCCTTTTGGCATCGTTACGGTTTCTTCCCATCTGCTTTCAAGATTGGAAGCTCATTGATGGAGGTAAGACATATACGCTTGTAGAACAACAAATATATAATTTTGGATAATATAATTTCCATGCATATAACCAATGGACCAAATTACTTATTATTTCAGTTGCCTCTCAAATTCATGAAGTTGAAGAAAATCCGTTTAACGGTTTCATCTCATCCATTTGACCAATCAATTTTATGATCACATAAGCTAGGTGTTGGTTCATGTAGGAGTTTGTGGATCCTAGATGACTCACTCTACTTGCATTTGTCTTCCTAGAGTACACCTTATCGCTAGCTATATTAGATGACGAGTCTGGATTCTCCATGGTGCATGTTTAATTTGTTCTTAAAATGGTTGTGTATATTCTAATAGCCACTATGTTATTCACCTTGAAAATGAAGAGTTCTTACATTATTTTTTTATTTTTTTTAAAAAAATAAGGTCAAGAGTTTATACATCGATCTGACATAAATACATCCAATAAAATTATAAAGTAAAATATCACGTAAACTCATGAACAGGTGAATGGTCGATCCCTCCAACAAATAAGAGGTGATCCAGTTCATTACTTGCTCGCTTCCTGATAAACATAATTTCTTAATCATATATTATAAAGGCTTTGATTTTTCTTAGTCAGTACGTGTTTTAAGGAAAAAAATGTATCAGATCTTTTTATATTGAAAGTAGAAGATTGCCATCATTTGTGTATGAACAAGCCAAATTCTACTATAAAGAGAATACTTTCTATAATTAACTTTAAATTAGATAATATTTATAATTTAATTTATTTTATTTGATCAATATATAAAAAAATCTTTAGTAAATATTAAGATGAAATAATACTATTTAATTAAAAAATAAATTAACATCTATACCGCTATATGATGTGTTTTCAGCAACAACTAAGTGAGAAAAAAAATATAGAAGGTACTCTAAGGTTCTCTATAAATTATTAGATAATATGATAAGTCTAATTATTAGATAGATGAATCCAACATTGAATCAATTTAATAACTATCCATCATACCATCTTTTAAATTTAAATAATAAAAAATTATTAGTTAGAATTATTCTATCACGTATCTTAAACGAAGGAGTGAAAAACCATCATATCATCTAAAATATATATATATATATATATATATATATATATATATATAATTCAAAATAATAAAAATTATTAGCTAACTAATTTTAGTTAATAATAAAATTTTATTAAAAAATTTTAATTAAATTTGAATAACAGTATATATTTTTTAAATAATAAATAACATGATGTTTTTTTGTTGATTGGTTTAAAATATTGGCGTAGAATAATTTTAATTAATAATTTCTCTCAAATAATTCGAGGGATACCTATCATCCACCGTATAAATGTCCTACGACTTGGACTGATCCACCGGATCTGGTCCACGTAATAATTTTTTTGATGTGATAGTCATCTAGATAGCCATCGCGTCGTACAGGCGGACCTTCGATGCTATCAGCAACAAAATTAAAAGTAAATGTAACAAATTAAAGAAAAAAAAAGAAAAAGGAGAGCTTTCCAACGGAAATTCTTGTGGAATAGCTGAAATTAAAAAGAAGCATCTTAATCTTAATGACAAGCAATATCAACGGTTCGGAGACGACCACATGGGGTCACCAGACGCACGACATCTTACCTAAATATTCCATCGGCGGCCGATCCTAGCTCCATGCACTTACCTTATGATCGATCATTTCTTGGCTCTAGACGCCCTCCTGGTGAGCACGATCCAGTAGAGGGAGCGGTAGAAGACAAAGAAGCCGAAGAGAACCTGGAGGTTGGCCCACCTCTGCCCCTCCCTCAGCCCCCTCCTCTCCAGCACGTCCCTCCCCGTCACCGCGCACTCCCCTCCCTCCCCCCACCCGAAGCACCGCCCTCCCTCCGCGCACCCAAACTCGTTCGCCAGCAGCGCGTCCAGCGCGTACTTATACGGCGACAGGTAGTGCACGAACAGCCAGTACTCGGGCATGCTCTCCTTCGCTATAAAGTATCCCGAGAAGAGAAAAAAACCAGCTAAAGAGATGGTCACCAGCGACGTCCCGGCGATGTAGTTGGGCGCCAGAGAGCTCATGAACAGGACGAACGAGTTGGCGGTGAGCACCACAGCCCAGACGATGAGGACGAAGCAGGCGAAGGCGGTCCAGGAAGCGCAGAGGCCGACGAGGAAGTAGACGGCGATGCAGTAGAGGAGGGCGATGGCGAGGAGGTAGGGAAGGAAGACAAGGGTGTTGGCGGCGAGGTTAGAGGAGAGGCGGTAGAGTCCCGAGGAGGTCTCGCGGAGGAGGATGGGCCGCTCCACCACGAAGATGGGGAGGGTCTCGGTGGTGGAGGAGAGAAGGAAGGTGAGTGTGAAGGCGAAGAAGCCCAGCCGTTTGTGTATGCCCTCCTCGTCGTGGCCGACATGAATGTAGATGCTTCCCAGAAGAAGTCCCACACCGAGAGCTTCGAGGGTGTTGGTCAGAAGAAGCTGTTTGGTCCGGTAGATGATCTTCAAGCAGCGGCTGTAGAGAGCCAGAATTTCGCGAGTCCGAGAGCTTGTGTAAGGGATCTCTTCAATCTTGGTGGCGGCGGCGGCGGCTTTCTTTTGGTCAGATTTAGAGTTAGAGAGAGGAGCGGTGGTGGTGGGATGGGGGAGTTGGTGGAGGACTTCCAAGGCGTACTCGAGGGGGTTGAGCGGAGGGGGAACGGAGAAGTGGGAGTCGAGGAGGAAACTGTCGAGGGAGGAGAGGGTGCCGTGGTGGAGGACAGAGCCCTTGGAGAGGAGGAGGAGGGAGTCGAGGGCGGAGAGCAGGCGGGAGCTGGGCTGGTGGATGGAGAGGACAATGGTGGTGGAGCGGGAGGCGGCGACGGAACGGAGCGACTGGAGGACGAGGAGGGCGGAAGCGCTGTCGAGGCCGGAGGTAGGCTCGTCGAGCAGGAGGACGGCGGGGTCGCGGAGTAGGGAGAGGCCGATGGAGACACGACGGCGCTCGCCACCGGAAAGGGGGCCGGAGAGGCGGGTGGAGGCGAGGTGGGAGAGGCGGAGGTCCGCGAGGAGGGCGGCTACGGCAGCGGGGACGGCGGAGGGGTCGGGGAGGAGGAGGCGGGCGGCGAAGGCGAATGTCTCGGAGACGGTGAGGAGGGGAGGGAGGCGTCGTGCTGCGGGACGTGGGCCGAGAGGCGGCGGAAGGTCGGGGGGTGCAGTGGGGCGGAGTTCACCAGGAGGCGGCCGCTGGTGGGGGCGGTGCGGGCGGCGAGGATGTCGAGAAGGGTGGACTTGCCGGCGCCGCTGGGCCCCACGATGGCCAGGATCTCGCCAGGCCGTGCGGTGAAGGAGACGTCGCGGAGGATGTACGTCGGCGGTGGGGCCGGCCTGCATGTTTTCAACAGGTGTTTAAAGGAAGAAGAGTTCGGCTTGCCGTAGAAGATGGAACATGCCATCAACTCGTAGGCCTTGGGCTTTGGTTTTGGCGGAGACGGTGGTGGTGGTGGGGATTGGTCGGCCATGGGAATGGTGGAGGGAGGGTGGAGGTGGTCGTGGGAGGCGGGCAAGGAGGAAGTAATGAGACGGTGTGAGTTGGCCCTGCTACCATGCTATTTGGATGCGAGTGGAGCTGGGTGGATGAGATAACGGTAGTAAACGGAGAAGAAAAATAATGGATCTTATAAAAAAAAAGAAAAGAAAAGAAAAGAAAAATAATGGATAAAAAGATGCACGCATGCGTTTCTTGGGTTCGGTTTGCATCTTTCGCTCGAAAGAATGAATCACCTTCTTTCGGACGTCAACCGTTGGATCGCTCATGTATGCTTAGACGGATCGTAGGGAGAGGTTGGAGAGGTTGACATCCAACGGTCGAAGTCGTGAAAGAAGATCGATCGATCATTCTTTCGGCCCAAAGAAACAACCCGGAACCGTGTTTCTGACCGACGACGTTGTTGGAACGCTGAAGAAAGAGCACGACTCGTTCCAGAACGTTGTAGCGGTTATGTAACGAGCTGCTCGGATGCCGAAGTTTTGGAAGGAAAATAAATAAACAAACGTATAAGTTTAAAATGACATTGTTATTAAACAAATTAGGATTTGGATAGATAAAGGCCTTGCACCCCAAAATCACATAGTTTATTATTTTATTAGGACTTAATTTGATGCGGTTTTGAACAGATTGAGTAAAGCATGACTGGCTTACGTTATTTATATATACATAAAACTAAGGGTCCTCGTATGAAAGTTGTTAAACACTTCAATCCACAAAAAATATTAATCTGCATCTTAATACTTTTAAATGAAAAAAATAAGAAATAATTAAATTCGTGAAATGCTAAGCAAACATACCTGGTCAGTCTATCTCAGTCCTAATCGAGATGGAATCAGAATCTCATCCATCCATGATTTTGTGCAATGGTTGTGCTTAAAACCGGGACCAAATCATGATAATACTAATAACATACTTAACACACAGCTCACCCCGATCGTGTTTGGTACATGGAGCGAGATCTTCGTAGATATAGCGACTATATGGCATGGAAATAGCCTCCAGGCCTCCTTTATAAATTAATAAGGGAGGCAGGGGATTCAAAACTCCCTTATACTTTCTCTCTTTCGTTATTCTTTGATGTATGACTAACTTGAGCATCGAGATTCTTGTTGAAAATAACTACAACAAAAAAACTTTTTTTTGCAATATTCATCTCTTTTCTTGACACCTCTTCAATTTAGTGATGATCTTAGTCTATCTTGAAGTTGCCAACCTCAACTTTAGTCCAAAAACCGGTAGCAATAATGATTAATTTAAAATTTTTTCTTATAGGTAGCATAATTGGGATGGACCAAACCTATTTATGCAATTTGCAATCAACATGATGCTTTGTATGCAGCATCATGTTGTATAATAGCAGTAACTGACTAACAGTATTTTTATTATGATACTTCTGAAAAAAAAATATAACAAGTATTGCTGCTCGATCTGATTTAGATCGAAAGGCGAGCGACTTGATGCTCAGATGATGCTGGAGTGATCAGCAAAATAAGTTTAAATTAAAGATTTGTACTTCAGTGGGGACTTTCCGACGCTTAAATTAGAAAACAGAAAACGATAGAAACAGCAACTAGTTTTCGAGAGAAATTTGGGACTTTAGGTATTTGTAGAAAAAAGTAATCATAGAAATGTGTAGTTCTAAAAATCTTGTACTAATAATCGTACTGTTGTGGCATTATAATCCTCTTTCACTCCAATAGAATAAGAAAGCTGTTATTGACAAGACTATATATTATTGGCAAGACTTGAATATTGTTTATCTACTCTTGCAAGATCATGAAGAGTGGATAATAGTTTGGCTACAGCTGAATGATAGTTTATTCATAGGATGGATTGCTTTACGTATCGGAAAGTCAACTGGCTAAGCTCACATGCCGAACAAGTTGTTGATTGGAATGAAGGTAAATGGCTTAGAATCATATACTTCAGCTTAGCATTTGGATTTAGAATCATATACTTCAGCTTAGTATTTGGATCGGTGACCACATAGATAGCTCGGGTGGTTTGAAGTATTCATGATGGTACGTTACTCCGAGATATTCATGGTACCAGCATGATCTATTCAAGGTATTTATGTTGCTACCATAACGATAAGCAAAATTGATATGCAACTGTATTTAGGAATGGTTGTGTGTGGGATCGTGGTTGAAGGTATACAATTTGGGAGCGTGAGAGGCTGCAAAATCGTGATCGTATTGACGTTTTTTATTTAATGATACGTACGTAGCAAGGTTGTTTCTTTGAAAACCAGCCATGCCAACACCTATAATGTTTATCAGGATCATATATAGCTGGCCTGTTAAACTGCCGACTTATCCATAAAAATTGTTTAGGCATCATAATCTTTTCACTACGAAGAATGACCCGTAAATGGGCAACCAGTATCACATGCCCTTTGTCTTCTTCGTCTGGGACCACGGAATCCCTTCTGAACGCATGTGATTGGGCCTGGATAATAGTACTTCACTTCACGGGACGTGACGAAGGGTCGGGCCAGCATTCCCACCAATTGCACCTCTACCAAGCAGTCACGAGATCGGTGTAGCAATTGCCAACTCAAATAATTCCTCCTAGGTCTACGGAGTTGATGCTCAAAAGCGCCTTTTTTTTTTTTTTTTTTTTTTGGAGGCAGAACGTTCATAAGCTCTTTATCCACGGAAGTTCTTCTTCGTTTTCGCTCGTTTTCTCTAAAACTACGGGGAGGAAGGAAAATTCATGGACGGAAGGTCCAAGTGTTTTTTTTTTTTTTTTCTGTTTTTTAAATTTGGTGCAAGGACTCCAGTTCCTATCTGCTCCACATGATACTACGATTCGAAAAGGGAAACTCTAGTATATTATGTGTTTTTACAACATTTAGTTTTATTTTCACCAAGTACCTTGTTTTCTATCCTACCTTGGATTTCAAGCGATCCCTGCATTGGCGTCATGCGTTAGGGCTGTTTCTTTCATGCGAAAGAAGGATTCACTTGATCCGCTGTTGGATCACCAATCAGTCACTTTGAGATCCACGTGGGAAGGTGAATGGCCGAGTTTAGAGTGCTTTGAGAACTATGAGATGGATGATCCAATAGGGTTCACGAGAAGGAATATTAATTCTTTTTCCATAAAAAGGATGCAAGAGCACGTATCTGTTGTGGTGCGTAAGCTGCATCATAAATACTGTGCACCGCTGATGCAGTGGATCTTTTATCTGATTTCGATAATAACCGAAGTGGAGCCACCTTGATAATGTCCGAGTTCATTCACCTTGGACGTGGATGAATCGAAAGTTCGAGAATAGTGGCAATAATTACGCCCACTCAATTATCATTGCAGTAGTTATAATTAACTACCAAATACATTACAGTGTATTTAAGCACAATTATAACCATTGCCACAACTTAGCTTTATATGGTAGCTCGGGAGAAGACCAACCTGTCTTTTTAACCTTACCGATCTTGGCCCAATCTCAAAATTTCGCAGCAACAATCATCATCAAGAGATGAATGACCATCAAGTAAAATAGTCCACGAATACATACCACATCATGTACGATGTGACGTGACGATCGCCTATCTTTTTGATGGCTGCTATTGAGAGATGCAGGGGCACTCTAGTGTATTGCTCCCCACTACTTGAGGATCCTCTCACAACATACAACCTCTATTACAGTGTTATCAAGCAAACTCCTTGGTTTGGATACCTAGTCTTGTACCTTGAAAATATGCTTTTCTCTTGGCCAGCCCTTTATTTTTTTTCAAAAAGGAACTTCTTCAAATTTTATTTTTAAAAGAGAAGAAACAATTACAGTATTTAAAAACGAGAATTTCTTATATATTTGTATATAAAGGAAAAGGAGAGTTGCTTTCATCACGAGAACAAGAGAGCTTTTTAATTGAACGAGAATTCGAGCCATTTATGTTGCCCTACTTGTGTAACATGAAATGAGAATAATGGGTCTTCCTGATGGCCTTACGGTGCACATGAAACCATTAGCGTTCGGGCTGCTACGTCTGGTCATTGCAACCCAAAGTTTTGAATAGTAGAAGCCCAAGGCCTGTCCCGACCTATTGCAGAAGCTGGGCCACAGGATCCGTTGCAGAACTTAATGTCCTTTTTTTTCAGGCCTGGATTGTAATTGGGCCTCCTACATAACTTCATGCATCATGTATGAGATGATGTTTAAGAACTTGGCTTGTTGTTGGGCACCATAAAAAAATACGGATGGATGGATTCAAACTTCAAAGCGAAACGTAAAAACATTAACATGCAGTCCCATTGGTCACAAAAGTTAAACCAGGTTTAGATACGAGCGTTATATAACAATAAAAACTCTATTATGAACTTGGCTTTTAGCCATTAATAAGAGGACCATAACAACCGCACGGTAACTCAACCATTGGTCAAGTTAAACCAAAAACTTTGAATCTGATATTTTAGCACACCCAGCCTATAAACACCAGACTTGAAGAGCTTAAATGGTTAGAAAATGGAGACAATATTAACTTACATCGACGGGGCATTAAAGGCTGGTCCAAACTACGGATGCGGGCATTAGACGTTATGCTGAACATCGTAGTATTTGCAATAATTTCAACATCCAACGTCTTGTCTGGACTTCAACCCATAACCTGCTCCAAAATATATTGGGGAACCGGCTAACACCTCCACTATTTTTTCCAAATCCGTTCTATGATTTAAGTGATGACATGTTAACAAATAGATATATGTGATTTAAGTCAGATTTTACATTCCTAAATTAATAAACGGAACCATTAGTTTTATACAAATGAACAAGTGATAAAGAAAAGGAAACCTGGCTCTTCTATTGCCTCCTACTCCCCTCCAAATTTCCATCGGCATCCTCTGCCATTTCTCCACGGTGCTTTTCCATCATTACCTCTTTGCTTCTTCCTCGATACAAAAGGGTATGAAAATTTATTGGCTCCTGTTATTTATATATATATATATATATAAAATAGGACAAGATTTAAATAAGAACTAAATTTGAGGGGGATAACAGAGTCGCGGAGTCACACACTGAGAATGAGAATCAAAATTCTGAGGAATTGATGGGTGCTTCTTGAATCCTCAAGCTAATAATATTAAAAGTTTAAAACCTTATCTTGTTTGTTTAGGGATTTGTTAGTACGATATAGTTTGTTCGCTTAAAAATAACTATAAATACCGAAGAAAACATTAAAGCCTATAGCTTTTCGCTGCCGACCCCACGTCGGAAGACCTGCTTGCTCCGGGTCCGCTCGTCTTGACTCGCCTCTCTCCTCCTCTTGTAACAGGAGGCTGCGGCAACTTTCATCTGGCATGTATCCTGTACCGTATTTTTTTATCGCCCTTTTTTCAACCTGACAGCAACTTCTCATATCAGCTTAATTATATATAATCCCAACCTATCCTGTTTACCGGTCACGATGCCATCATTAATTGACACCACTGCCGGGTCCAACTCTACCAGCCAACGTACCACATGCCCTTTCTTAAACCCATTTTCGCCGATGGAGAAAAACAAACCCATCCAGTAGAAGTGAGAGAACACAAACCGAATCACTACTGGTGGTCATAAACCCCACCATCCATTCCCCAAACTCCCCACAAATTATTAGAGTTCCCACTGCCCTCCCCACCGCCATGTCCGCCGAACGAGAGCACATCACCCCTCTCGCCACCGCCGCCGCCGACCGCCCAACCAGCGACGAGGAGGACCCCTCCACCACCAGCCCGACTCCCCCTCCTCCTCCCGCCACCGCCACCGCTGCCTCATCTGCTGCGGCTCCTGCACCGCCCTCGTCGTCGTCATAGCCGTCGTCCTCGTCGTCATCGCCCTCACCGTCTACAAGGTCAAGGAGCCGGTCATGACCATGAACTCCGTCTCCATCAAGAACCTCAAACTCAAACTCGGCTCCTCCCTCAACATAAACATGACGGTGGTCGCCGACGTCTCCGTGAAGAACCCGAACGCCGCCTCCTTCCGCTTCGGGGAGAGCGCCACCGCCCTCTATTACCGGGCGCGGGAGATGGGGGTGGCGTACGGGCCGCCCGGGACGGCGGCGGCCCACAAGACGTTCCGGATCAACGTGACGGTCGACGTGATGACCGACCGGCTTCTCTCCGATCCGAACGTGATGGGCGATCTGGCGGCGGGGAAGCTGGATGTGACCACGTCGACCAAAGTCGGTGGCAGAGTGAAGATTTTACTGATCATCAAGCGCCATGTGGATGTGATGATGAACTGCAGCATAACGCTGGCCGCGTCCAACCAGTCGATTTTGGCTCAGACTTGCAACCAGCGCGTGTGGCTATGATTTATCATCATTTTGGCACGGATTTCATGTCAATAAACTTATAGATTTAAATAGAAATATTTTGATCGGTGTTAGCTCGGAGATAGGTGAGATGACATTTGGGAGCATATATATATGTATACACACGCATAGAAACCATTATGCTTGGACTTGTAGGTATGGTCATGCGTCTGAATTTATAAAATTCGTGCTTCTCTTTGTTTTATGATTTTTTTCAAAAAAAAAGTACGAAATACGCAATGCAACTAAATATCCCCTTCACGGTCGTGGTGTATATGTCTTACTCATCAGTGCCGGTGCATGCCGAGCGTACCGATACCGAACCGGTGGTGCGTATAACTAATTTTTAAGCGTGCATGGATTGATTTTATTTATTTTAGATGTATCAGTCACATGTTTGGATGTTAGAAGCAATGATTAATATTTATTGGGACCAACTACTCAGAGGAATAGACGAAGATTATATATTTTTTCACATTGTTGTTGGGTGGTAGCATCGGTGTACATAAGAGATGCTCCTATATATTATAAGGTTAGGTAGAAAGAGGGAAGCGGTCATTCGAATGTATCGTGAGATTAAATAAACGGACAAAGTCATGTGAGAGGTATGATAGAGACAATATGTATATTTTTTTTAGACATTTTAGGAGGGGATGTCTCATCGCAAGCAATTATATTAGATCAAATTATGGAATTTAGGGATAAATAAACTACTATGGATTTGTTTAGATATTCTTACACAATTAAGCTGAAAATCTTATAAGAATTGGACATGTTCACATGTATTTTTTAAGAGTCTAATCGAACCCAGCCTAAATCCTAGCCTTTATGCTATAGAAAATATAAAAAGATCACTATTCTTCCTGTCGGCGGAAGACACTCGATATTTTACATTTGGAGTATTACCGACCATATTAGCAAAATTATCAACTATTTCAACAATATTAAACTAATGATCGAATAAAGATTGACTAATTATATTGGATGAGAACCAATGATTACTCGAGCACATAAGACCATTTGTAGTATGCCCAATGGACTATGTTATTTGGTTTCAAATCGAGTAACTTATTAAATTAAATATCTATGGAATACGGTTACGAATGACCTAGAAGATCGATGATCAAAATAGTTATCAAATTTGGATATTAATTGCTCATAATTAACTGAATGTAGACTCAGTCCATCATGGCCCACGATTGATTCAATAACTTTCACGTTTTAATAACTGAAAAGACAGGAGTTACACGGCAAAAACTAGCTCTGTCCTTATAAAAGGGTAGACAAGTAGGGGATCAGAATAAGCTTTTTTATTAATTTTAAGCTCTCGCTTTTCAGTTCTTCTTAACTGTTTGCTAAAACTTCAGCTAATTTTAGCATCCGAAGGTTCTCCATCGGCAATCATCGATAAGAGGACTTTATTTTGTAGGATTCTTCTCAGCAAATTTGAAGGCGCACTTACTCAAGCCGGCCATCTTGTCGGAGTCTCAGTGGCAATACTTTCCATAGAATTTTGGTTGATATAAGACTATGCTTAAATGAATAATCCAATCTATAAATCCTATAAGAATTTTAGTTCAATTCTATAGAATAGCTAAACAGACTCTAAAATATATTTAAAAGATTTTTAAAATATGTCTGCCAAATGAACCTACAATGATTTTGTTGTTGCTAAAAATTATGTGCTTCAGATACTACTCCCTCGATAGTTTCTCTCCTTGTCCCGATTGATACAAGGAGAGATGATCCTCTACCAGTGAGTGATTCTCAGAATCCAATGAAGAATGCTGAGGTCAAGCCAGTGGATTCGATGATAGAGGTCATAGATGCGGCGGCAAATCCGATAATGGAAGCTACTGTAGAAATTGTCCCTATAATTTCTTCGATGTACGTGCCATCGTATAGATGGAAGAGGATATTCTTGGAGGAATGATAGAATCTATGGAGAAGGCCGATCCCCTTTGTTCAGCTGAAGGGATTGAGGTCGTCAAGCCGCAGGGCCCAGAAGTTTTTTCTTCTGGTGTTCGTCCAATAGAGATTCGGATGGAGATGGCACCATCAGCCTCTTTTTCTTCTTCAGCTGCAGACAGTCTTAGAATTGCCGTTGAGTTTTAGGGGAGCCACCTCGCCCCTGAGGATATGTGAGCTTTGGATGGAGAGGATGCTCAACACCAAATGGCGGATGCTTTCAAATTTTTGGCTTTGATTAGCCACTACCTGGCAAATTTCGTCAGAGCTACCTCTGGGTATTCGCCTCTAGAACTTGTTGAGGTGAAAGAGGAGCTTGATAAATTCAAATATTATTTAAAACAAGAGAAGGCTACCAATGCCAATCTAATTAAAAAAATTGACTGTTCTGAACAAGGCTCTTTTCGAGACTAGGGAGATGATTAATCGACGAGATGACGAATTAAGTAGAGCTCGTCGAAGGATTGAGATGCTTGAGATGCAAAGGTCTGAAGTTGATCGGGACTGTCGTCGGACTCATGATGTTATTAAACGCCTGAAAAGGATGCTTGTAGAGAGGAGAGGATCTTCATCAGAAACTCATTTTTCTTTAGAGTCCGACATTCGGCCGAGATCCTCCAGCGAAGATCATCACAAGGAAGAAGCATCTCAGAGGCCGAAGTCTCCTTATCCAGAAGAGGGCCTACAACTCAAGAATCTTCAGCTGAACTTCAGGCGGTGAGGGAGAGACTCAAATGGTTGAAAAAAGCTGGGACTAATTTCGTCACCAAGGCTTGCAAACTAGGATTCTACGCAGGCTTTCGTAGATGCAAGAAGATGGTTCTACCTCATCTTTCTGAGGGTGATATTGAGTTCCTGCTTATAGATTGATCGGATGTAAACCTAAGGTCTGTGATACGTGTCATGCCTTGGTGAGTTTATGAATGCATCTGATATCATCACGAAGACGAATAAAGTGGACTCGAGCATACAGGCGAATGGAACGGGGATTGAAGAAGGTCCTTCTAAGATGGATCGTTGAGGGATCTTGGATGTACATTTACTCATTTTTTTAAAAAAAATTTGTAAGCCATGTATGGTATTTTAAATCTATGAAAAAAAAATTTCTTCTGCCGAAGTGATTTGCTTCTTCTTTTTGTATAATGTCCCAAGCTGTCTAGCCTATTTTCCAACTCAAGTTGCATTTTTATCATTTTTGGTATGTCCAATGGACAATTCGAAGGAACCTAAAAGAAATGAAATTGAAGCTACCATTCGCGTGCTGACGCTGCGGCATATTTTCGTACGTCTCTTCATGAGTGGAGTGGAGCATAATTTTGGTTATCCATGTTGATTTATCATATCAGTGCAGAGACTGCATCTAATCTGTGGTAGCCACGTGTCTAGGTCATTTCAATCTCTGTCTCTTACATTCAATGCTCTAAGAGGATGAATCATTCGAATTTCTTTCGATTCGCATATAAAGCTTAGATGAGATAAAAATTAGGTTTGTTATTTTTTCTTTGTCGCAGGTCTTTCGCCTATCTATCTTTTCTTTTCTTTAGCTTCTGCTCACCTTCTCTTCTCCATAGAAGATGGCTCACTCTGGGGATCTCAGGTTTGCTCCATTAGCTTTTCGATCAGAGCTGATGGAGGAGAATGTGATAGCGATTCATAGTCAATTTAATATTCCTCCAAAATTCCAACTTGAAGTTTTGAAGCTAGAGGAATGTATTTGTAGTCCTCCTCCTAATCGAATAGGTATGTATGAGGAATATTTTCGATCCAGGCTGAGACTCCCTCTTTATCCCTTCTTTATCATTCTCTTTCGTTACTTGGAGATGTCGTTCTGTTCGATGGTACCGAATTCATGATGGTATATTTGTGGCTTCATTGTGGCGTATCTTTTAGTCGGGATAGAGCCGATCGTTATCCTCTTCCATTATGATTTTATGATCAAGAGGCATCCTGTCGCTCTTGGCTAGTGGTACGTGACCTTCAGGATTAGAAAACATGTTCCTCCACTGATTTGAGGTGCTCCTTCCACTGTCCATCACTGAAAAACATGATTTATGTTTGTCTCTCACACTTCGGGCGAAGATTGGAATTTTGTTGATTGGAAAGAGCTTCAAGAAAATTTATTGAAAGACTCACCACTTGGCCCATGCTTGAAGCAGGACCTAGATGCTTTGCGTGGTTTTGAGATTCCAGAGTTGAAGAAACTTTTATCCGAGCAGATCTTATTCAACATGGGGATTAGCCAAGTTAACCCTGTGGATACGTACTCATCCTTTATAATGATGTTGATTTAGACTTTAAAATCTAATGTTGATAGACTAATGCTTTGGATTGCAGGGCAGGATCTAAGTCCGCCCAAGGCATCGGGTCTAAAGGTTCTCCGGAAGAGGAAGGCTGATGGTATTGGAGGCAGGTCTATTCATCCTCAAGTTGAACTCATTCCCGCACCGCCAGCCTCCAAAATTGAAGGATTCGATCCTTGCAACATTGAGGATCTTTAGATCGTGCGTGTCCCATGCGGCTTGGACCCTTCGGCTCTTGAGAAAAGTTGCGAGGCCTCTGTTGAATGTTTATTCAGCGAGATGATTTTGAGTTTGCCGACTCCTAATATCTTCGATCATTTTTTAGAGAAGGAGCCATATAATGGAGAAGAAACCATCGAAATCGCAGTAGATGGAGCACCATTTATTGAAGGCGTTGAGATTTTCAAAACTGTGCTGGGTGGTACTTTTAAGACCACGCTGTGCAAAGAGAGTATTACCAAAGTTGTCTAAACTTCTAGGACTGCGCTCGTTGGAGTAGAGGTCCAAGCTTCTGCTCTGAATGATTATAGACTGGCATGTGAAGCTTTTACCAATTTTTTTTACCTCGCCGATGCATCCAAATTATTGGTCAAGCCCCTGAAGAAGAGAAGATGAAAGGCTTTAGATTGTTTTATTCGGGTAAGCCAAGACTATAATTATCCCATTCCATTTTTATCTTTTTATTTTGGGGCTTGTTTGTCATGCATCTTGTGGAACACTTCGATAGCTCGCCCATTATTTGAATGGATTCATGAAAAATACTACTGATCTTTCATTCAAGGCAGCAGATTTTGAAGTGAAAGTAGCAATACTTAAGAAGGCCAAGGACCAATTGACAAAGACGGTTGGGGAGGCTTCTGATAGAGCTAAAGCTATCGAGAAAAAGTTCTATGATGTCGAGGCGGCATTAATAAAATTTGCAGAAAAGAATGTTCGGCTACTCAGCATTAACAAGATTTTGGATGCTGAAATCGAGGAGCTTAAGGCTCGAGTTGTTAAAGCCAAGGCATCTGAAGTTGAGGCCCTACACATGGCGAAAATAGTAGAGGAGAAAGCTTCAATGTCTGTTGATGATTTTCGAGCATCAGAAAAATTCAGGAAGGAGAAAGCTTCGTTTGCATTGAATGCTTACGATGAAAGAAAACGTATTGTCCATGAAGAAGTGACTTCTAAGTATTCGGGATTAGATTTGAATTTTTTGGACGAGGTTTCGAAAGCTTATGCTTTCGACTTGGAAGATGATCCCTGAGGCTTTTATATGTTTTGGCATGTTTGAGATTATTATACATAAGAAATTTCATAAATAAAAAGTTTTTTTTGTTTTCTGTTATTTTCTTCTTTTGATCTTGTCTTTTTGTTCTACTTTGATCTGAGGAGTCGTTACTTCGGCTCCATAAGCGATATATTTTTTTATTTTTATTTGAAAATCCATAAATCAATCTTTTCATTTTTCGTGCGCATATTTGATGGGATGTACTCATTTTTCTACATGGCATTGAATATGCATGATTCTAAAAGCATCGTAATCGTAAGTCTTATGCAAAATCCGAAGCGCAGTTATGGGATGACAGAAACACTCAATCTACAATTTATACGTGGTGCAATTTGATGCTTGGTAATAATGGCAGGTTTGCCTATTTATAGCAACTTTTTGCTCATCAATTTTTTCATCTATGATATCGAAAATCATTTTATGAAATGCCTACAAGGTTGTTTAATCCTTTAGAGGGAGGCGAAGCTCTTTTTCTTTATCGTAGCAATTGTCATCCGACCGAAGGGGTTGGCAAGCACTGGCTCACTTCAACTGATTCGAGGATGCCGATGAGGGATATTTCGTCGTCAGGCTTCTTATACTCTCATTTTTGAGATTTTTGTCATCTTACTCCACTTGTAGGGGATGGTCTCTTGCTCGGCCCTGAAAGCTTTATCATAGTTTTTCTGCCCTGAGAGGATAGGATTTTGGGACTTTCTTAAAGGGGCCTGAGATTATGCCACACTCGCAAGGAAGCAGGAAGCAGTTGAGCCACCACCGGAGGTACTGATGAAGATTGCATTTTATGCCTCGAAGGCTCTCTTAATCGTGGTATCATCCAAGACCATAGTTATGAGGCTTCGAAGGATGCTTTGATGTAATCCTAAGATGTTTCTCCGGTTATCTATCATGCATCTGTATTTGATAAAGGAGTTTTTTGTTCCGAGGTTGTGTACTGCCTCAACCTCAATGGGATCTCCTCCGTCACTTTCAACTTGCGACTCTGTCGATGGCGTTTGAGGTTGTGCCATCTTCACAGAGGGGAGCGGAACCAATAGAAGATTTCCTAATTTCAAGTTGAGAAGAATTGGATTCCAAGCGGACCTGATCCTCAATTTTGGTGGGACTTTTATCACCTCTAGCTTGCCATTTCCCTCGATTTGGATATCCCTTATGGGATCCCAAAGCCTCGGAGCTATAAAAGAACAGGTTTTGTATGAAAGCGACTTCAACTCCATCGAGCTTTCTGATCATATTTCTTTATTTTTGATGAAGTGAAAATGATAGATAGGATCTTTCGTAGCTCCTATTGTAACTTTGTAATAGAATTTTTATTATTATTTCTTATAAAAATAATAGCATTATTGCTCTTGTAAGAGTTCTTTTTTAATAAAAAATTATCTTCTTTTTTTTGAATTTTTTGGAATTGTTCTCAGCTAATGTCATATCTCTTAATGTTTCATTGACTAGAGGGACACGGTTCCGATCTAAGGAGTCCGCTGAGCCATAAGAAGATTTTATTTTGAAAGGACTTCAATCCAAGGAATTCGTTGAACTATGGTCCTGAATAAAGGGATCTTGAGTCAGGGCGGTTCCGATCTGAGAAATGCACTATAATCTATCTCATTTAGAGGGATCTTGAATTGAAGTGGTTCCGACTTGAGGAACGTATTGCTGTTTATCCCAATTAAAGAGATTTTGAATTAAAGTAGTTTCAATATGAGGAACATACTGTAATTTATTTCAATTAAAAAAATTTTGGATTGAAGTAGTTTCGATTTGAGGAATGTACTGTAATTTATCCCAATCAAAGGGATCTTGGATCGGAGTGATTCCAATCTGAGGAATGTATACCTAATCAAAGGGATTTTAGGTTGAAGTTGTTCTGATATGAGGAACGTATACTCGATCAAAAAAATTTTAGATTGAAGTAGTTTTGATACGATGAACGTACTATAATTTATTTCGATCAAAGAAATCTTGGATTGAAGTGGTTTCGATCTGAAAAATGTATATCAGATCAAAAAAATTTGAATTAAAATAGTTTCAATCTGAGGAATGTACTGTAATTTATTCCTATCAAAAAAAAATTGGATTGAAGTGGTTCCCATCTGAGGAACGTACTATGATTTATCCCGATTAAAAAGATTTTGGATTGACTTCCTTTGAGTCTCCTTATCATACAAGCATCTAGTGAGAGAATAAGAAAATGAATTTATAAATTTTTTATTCATCTGATCTATTGATAGTGGCCTTGGAAGTGAAATCCCATTGAGTTGCTTCAATTGATAAGTTCTTGATTGTATCATCTTATCGACCTGATAGGGGTCCTTCTAATTGGATGAAAGTTTTTCTTGTTCGGTGGGCTTTGAGATTTCGGCTCTATGAAGGATGAGATCACTGGCTCAAAATTCTTTAGCATTAATCTAGGCATTGTAATATCTGACTATCCTCTGTCGATATGTAGCCATCCTCACCACTGCTCGCTTTCTACTCACCTCGATTAAGTCGAGGTTGGCTCTGAAGCAATATAGGATTTGTGTTTTCGTTATATTCCTTGATTCTGATAGAAGAAAGTTCAAACTCTACAGGTATGACTGCTTCCATCCTGAATGCCAAGTTAAAAGATGTCTTGCTGGTTGGGACTCTTTGGATTGTTCGATAGGCCCAAAGGACATGATAGAGTACTTTCTCTATCCAAGACCCCCCGCTTTGGTCCAGTCTAACTTTGAGACCTTATAAGAGAGTCCACTTAGTGACTTTCACTTCTCCATTTGTTTGCGGATGGCCAACCGAAGTGAAGCATTGTTTGATCCCATGGTCTCCATAAAATTCATGGAATCAGGCACCGCTGAACTGTCTTCCATTATCGGAGATTAATACTTTGAGAAGGCCATAGCGGCAAATTATTGACTTCCAAATGAGGTCCTAAACTTTTATCTCTATGATTCAAGCCAAGGGCTTAGCTTTTACCCACTTTGTAAAGTAATCAATTGCTACTAGTAGAAACTTATGCTAACCCGAGTCTTGGAGGAATGGGCCCAGGATGTCCAATCCCCACTGAGCAAATGGATATGGGGCTTCAATAGGGGTTAGAAGCGTTGTAGGTTGATGTTAAATTCAGTCATTACGTTGGCATTGCTCGCATCTTTGGACGAAGTTTTGTGCATCCTATTGCATGGTTGGCTAATAATATTCTTACCGTAAGATCTTATAAGATAATGACTAACCCCCCAAGTGACTTCTACATATTTCTTTATGGACTTCTCGTAAGGCATAATCAACTTTAGATGGATGCAAGCATCTCAGGAGCGGCAAAGAGAAAGACCGCCTATATGAGTCATTATCGAGCAGTACATATCTAGTGGTCTGATTTTTTATTTTTCGAGCTTCTTTACGATCAGGGGGCAGTTCTTCTGTCCGCAAGTATTTTAAGATATGATCCATCCAGCTAGGTTCTTCATTGATTTGCTGAACATTCATGGACTCCTCTAAGCTTGAAGCTTTCAGGACCTTAAAGTAGGTTTCTTTGCTTAAGTCGATGGGCAGCAGGGATGCTAACTTTGATAGAGCATCAGCTCTGGCATTCTTAAACTCTGTTGGTTGTTATGCTAGTGCTTTTATAATATCTGCTTAACATGAATAGTTAATATGAAAATAATTTAAATTTTACTATCATCATCATATAAAATAATTAAAATTATAGCAAAAATCATTTAACTAAAAAATTATCTCATAATCGAACATCATTTAACCCTTTGAGCGCTTGTTTCTAATTTAACGATCGAAATCATTCCATACTAAATTAACGATGGCAATGATATCCGATTGAAGAATATATTAATAGTATGCTACAAATATCACCAAGATCATTATTGTAGATTTTTAGATCGATCGAAGGTCTCCATCTATCAGATCATCGCATCATCATTCATGATCGTTGAAATCAAATTTTTCTGATCGATGAAGCTAGGGTCATCAGATCGAGGCAATCTTTTACGATGACACTCAAATGATAATTATTTAGATAATGAACGGTGAAGATAAGTATTAAATTTTAAAATTATATAATATTTTAAAAAAAATAAAAAAAAAATTATTTTCAATCTACGACAGCGGTTACTGAAAATCGCTACCATAGACTTATAGTAGCGGTTAGAAAATCACTACTGTAGATCTATAGCAACGGTTTTTAGTAACCGCTGTTATAGATTTAGGACAGCGATTTGAAAACCGTTGCTGTAGGTTAGGTTAAAAATTTTTAAATTTTTTTCTTCCATACGCGCTCTCTCTCTCTCCCCTTCTCTCCGTCGTCGGTGAGACTTCACCCAAGTCTTCCCCCCGACCGACGTCGTCCCTCTCCGACGATCTTCACCCACCCTCCGCTCGTCTAAACCCCTGATTGTCCCACCCTCCGTGCTGCACTTTCCATCCCCGACGACCGCTGCCCCCTACCCTCTCCATCCTTGGCCGCCCACCCCCTACCCTCCCCATCCCCAACCCCGACTGCCCACCCCTACCCCCCCATCCCCGACCACCACTGCCCCTGCCCTCTCCATCCTTGGTCGCCCACCCCCTGCCCTCCCCATCCCCAGCCTCGACTGCCCACCCCCCGCCCTCCCCATCCTCGACCGCCCACCCTCTGACCTTCCCATCCCCGACCGCTGCCACCCTTACCTTACCCATCCCCGGATGCCCTCCCCCTCTCCCTGTCCCCCATCCTCTTTCTCTTTCTTCTCTTTCTATCTCACTATCTTGCTCTTATTTTGTAGGTTATCTTTAGCATCGTCGTCTTTCTGTAGCGTCATCGTCGACGACCCTCAAAGCTTTCGATATGACCCCTTCTCTATAGCCGTAGGTATAATTTTTATTTTAATTTCATAGTATTATTTATTAATCACTAGACTAGACTTATCAACAGATTGGATTTGGGTCGGAATCTAAATATTTAGATCCGAATATGATTTTAATTACTGATACTAGATCCAAATTCGAATATCCGACGGATCCATATTTGAAGTACTAGACCTGGATCCTAATGGACCCGAGTATCCGAACCCAATTTCGAGATCCAAAACTAAGAAAGGGAGAGGGAGAGAGGAAGGGAGGGGTTTGGCCTTGCCACCATCGCTGGTGAGGGAGATCGAGAGAAAGAGAGGGAGGGAGGGGTCTGGCTTTGCGACATCACTGGAGGGAGGGGGTCCGACCTTACCGACGAGCAAGATTGAGAGAGTGAGAGAGGGAGGGAGGGGTTCGAGCTCGCCACCGTCGTCGGTGAGGGAGATCGAGAGGGAGAGGAAGGGAGCAGGGTCCAGCCTTACCATCATCATCGGTGAGGGAGATCAAGAGAGGGAGAGAGGAAGAGAGCAGGGTCCGACCTTGCCATCATCATCGGTGAGGGAGATCGAGAGAGGGAGAGAGGGAGGGAGGGGGTCTGACCTCACCGACGAGGGAGATCGAGAGAGGGATCAGGGAGGCGAGGGTCTGGCCTGACTAGTGATGGAGATTGAGTGGGAGACGAGCAGTCGAAAAGATGAGGGGAGGATAGAGACAGCCAAGAACAAGGGATGGCACACAACTGAGTCGACTCGGATATGCAGTCGAGCCGGTTCGTGCTGAGATCGAGCTAGTTGGGAGAGAACCCAAGCCAGATGTCTCAGGCATAGAACTGGCTGTCTCAGACATGGAGCCGACTTGGCTTCTAAGCACGCCAGCTCAATGGATGCGAACAAAATTTGATGTCTCTTTAAGGTTTCAACTTTAAGTCCTAAGGTGCCGCCATCATCTATTTTATTCTTCTTTAAGATTTTTGGATTATATCTAAGTTCATGCAAGAGATCGGATCTACAACTGTTGCTCATCCTTAATTATTTATGAATGCAATTCATGTTGTAGAATTTATTGGATAATATTTTTTGAATATTTATATCTTATTGCTTTTGTTTATTGCATTACATAATGATAGACCCATCAATTGATTAGTGTACATAATCTTCGACATTCGTATAATTTTATGTAATTATATGGATGAAAAAATTATGTATAATGATCAATTGATTATCCAATTCGGATAGTTTAAAAATTATAGATAATTCTATAAGCAGTTACAGTAATCAAATGGTATGCTAAAGATTCAGAATAAAATTTTGGACAGTATTTTTTTTTATTCTTCCTATATGAAAAAACTAAAAAGAAATACTGTCAAAATTTTATTCGATTTCTGTTGCATATCGTTTGATTACTGTAATGAAACTATAGAATTAATGTAATTTTTGAATAGAATAGGACCTATCTTTACTTATTAGTTGATGATAGGATGTATTTATTACATGTCTGAAAATGATATTTAATATGAGTTCTGCACATGATATTTATTTTAATCCTTATTTATGATGTATTTTTATTTATAATGCATATTTATTTATAATGCATTAGTATATAATTTAAGTTTCATATATGATTTAATTGCAGTATCATCAATTTTAAAATGGATAAGGAATGGATAAAGTTTAGTAGACTCTCATCAAAATATGAGGCTGGACTTCAAAAATTTTTTGATTTTGCTATAGAAAAATTTGGGGATCATGGACTAATCCAATGTCTTTGTAAAAAGTATATGGATGGACCGTGGCTACCTCGTCAAGATATAAATGATCACCTTACTATTTATGGCTTTAAAGTTGGTTATGAAATTTATTGGAACCAACATGGTGAGGGCAGACCGCAAGAAGGTGGTCAACATGATGAGAGAGTGGAACAAATAGTTCGTGATATTTTTTTATTGGTTGGCCATAATGATGGCACATCTACGTCCATGCCTGATCCTATGGTTGGTGGAATGACAAATAGTGATAATGTAGAGAAGGTCTATAAGTTGATGGAGGATGCTAATATTTCATTGTATCTTAGATGTGAAAAGATGGTAAAGCTGAAGTTCGTAATCCGGTTGTATCATGCAAAATGCTCCAACGAATTCTGTAATAATGAAGTGAACTATATATTAGAGCTTTTAGGGGATATTCTTCCAGACGATACATAAATTTTGAAGAATAATTATGAGGCATCAAAGATTATTGAACAGCTAGACTTTGCTTACACCAAGATACATGCATGTTCTAATGATTGCATGCTTTATTGGGAGAGGGATGTCAACCAAAATGAGTACATGAGGTACAGTGTGTCAAAATGAAAATAGAATAAAGATGACATATCGACTCATGTACCTCAAAAATTGATATGGCACTTTTCTTTGATTTCGAGACTATAAAAGTCGTTTATGTCGGCAAGGACATCGAAAGACATGAGATGGCATAAAGAGGATCGAACAAAAGATGATGCATTGAGGCATCTAGCCGATGGAGAAGCATGATAAAAGTTTAATAAATTACATCCTGACTTCGCACATGAGATACGTAATGTGAGATTGAACTTATCGTGCGATGATTTCAACTCGTTCAAACATATGAATACCGTCCATAGTGTATGGCCAGTATTTATTCATATTTATAACCTTCCATCGTAGATGTCTATGAAAAAATTCTTTTTTTTCATGACAGTGTTCATCCCTGGACCGATGGAGGTAGGTAATGATATTGATGTTTATTTGCAGCCTCTTATTATCGAGCTGAAATAGTTATGGAGCATTCAAGATGTTTCAATTTTTGATGCTTTGTCGAATGAGTCATTCTTCATGCACGCAATACTATTGTGGATAATAAATGACTTTCCAACCTATGCCCTAATGTTGGATTGAAGCATCAAAGGTGAGCTAGCATGTCCGATTTATGAAAAAAAATATTCGATCTAGAATGTTGATACATTGGAGGAGCTTTAGCTATATGGGGCATTGACGTTTCCTCCATCGAAATCATCCATATAGAAGGAATGCATGCTCCTTCGATGGCACTGTTGAAGAAGGTAAGGCATCTGACCGGATGTCTGAAATTGATGTACTTAGAGAGTTGGATAATCTCAGTATTAAATTTAGAAAAGATGATCCGATTGGTGGTAAAAAAAGAAAGTATCGATCAAAGAAAGATGACATATACTTTAATTGGAGAAAAAAGAACATCTTCTTTGACTTACCATATTGGAAGATAAACTTATTACGTCATTACTTAGATGTAATATATATTGAAAAAAATGTGTGCAACCTCCTATTGACAACAATCTTAAATATCAAAGATAAGACTAAGGATGACTTGAATTCTCGATTTGACTTGAAAGAATGGGGTATTAGAAGATTACTCCATCCAGAGCTGGTAGAGGAAGAACAGTGGAGGCTCCCTCATGCATGCTTTATTATGAATGCCTCCGAACGGTCCACATTTTCTTGTATGTTGGAGAGTATAAAAATTTTTGATGGATACTCAAGCAATATATCAAAATGTGTAAATAGTAAGGATGTCAAACTTAGGGATTGAAGACTCATGATTATTATGTGCTAATGCAGGAATTGATTCTAATAGCTATTCATCGCGTATTGCCAAAAAATATCAAAATGACTGTTATTCGTCTTTGCAACTTTTATAGAGATATTTGTGTAAAGAGGTTGCTTAAGAAAGACGTGAAAAAAATGAAGGCAAAGATGGTGACTATATTATGTGATCTGGAGAAAATATTTTTACCATCATTTTTCATGATTATGATGCACCTCACCATACGTCTTGTCGAAGAAGTTGCACTTGGAGATCCAGTATTCTGCCGATGGATGTATCCTACTGAGAAAAATATTCAAACTCTGAAATCTTATATAAGAAATATGAATCATCTGGTGGGATCCATAGCAAAAGATTATTTGGATCAAGAATGTATGAATTTTTGTACCATATACTTAAACAAGCTTGAGACACATCGTAATCTGTCAATGAGAAATCAGGATGATCAGTATGATCCGATTGAACTTGCATTTGAGTCTATTCCATAGTCAGATAGACTTTCTACTTCATATCGCCTCACTGATTTAAGCATTGAGGAAAGGGATAAGGCACATCGCTACGTGCTCTTGAACTGTGATATCATTGAGCCGTACATAAGGTAAGTCACTCAGTCTTATTTATTTTATAATAATTAAAAAAAATATTCAATTATACCTAAATTTATTCTTTGTACATACAACAAACATAAGGAGGTCATAAGAGTAAAATATGGTGCTCTAAGTATGTGGAAGAAAGAAAAAATACACAGCAAAAAATTTTCTAAATGATTCAAAAATCATGTAAGCGATTATATATTCATGTCTTGTATAATTTATTTGAATATGTTTACTAATTAGATGTCATCTTTTTAATTAGGTGTGGAGATTACCGCTCAATGATGTGAGCCTTAAAGTACGTGCTCTTTCAATGGATCATAATCATACCATACGTGAGTATAAACAGCTCGTCATTAATGGCTATAGATTTAATATTCACAACAGCTCCATAAATATGATAACATAAAATAATGGTGTTATGTTGAGCACTACCACTGGATGTTATGCTAGCTCGAGGGATTCACAGCCTCGTACGGAAGATTTGAACTTTAATGGTGTGGTGGAGAAGATTGTCATCTTGGACTATTATTCTACAAGAAGGATTGTATTGATGAAGTATAATTGGTTTGACACCTTATCACAGTTTGGGATGAAGATTGATGAGTGTGGTTTTACTCTCATTAACATGTAACGCCATCTTCACACTGAAGAACCATATATACTTGCCTTCCAAGCTAGTCAAGTCTTCTATGTTAGTGATCCCTTGGAGCCTCAATGGGATGTTATTGTGAAGATGGTGCCTAGGCATATTTTTGATGATACCGAAGTCGATGACGATGTTGGACCATGTATGCAAAGTACTCCTCTAGGATAAAACTTACCTAGTACTATCGAGGTCCCAAACATATTTATTAGGAGCGATGGTGATGTCCATATTGTAGATGCCACTAGGTGATGACTTCAACATTCTGGTATAAATTATTAGAATCTATTTATTGTTGTGTTGCTAATATTATTGTTCAATATGTTATATTGGTTAATGTTCATTAACGTTGTAGGTCACGATGGTACCGAAATACCATCTAACTTTCACCCCTGTCCCTCGATGGGTTACGTCGAGTTCGATATTTGAGGAGTAATCAGAGCATACTTCATCCACCTCCGCATCGGCTACTCAAGGATCTCCACCGTCGGCATCTACTCCACCGATAGCATCTACTCCATCGGCATCTGAGCCTCCACCATCACCTACATCTTCGATACATACTACTCCACCGACATCTGATTGTATATTTTTATTATATTATTTATTTATTTTTTATATAGTATTTATTCACTTATATATTTGCATAACATATTTTTATTGCAAGTGCATCATTGAGTCAAACATTTCGCAATCCCACACGTATGGCGCATGTGTGGAACCACCAGCATCAGGTGATGGTGCAGTATGATGCAGAGAGAAGGCCAGTAGGGAAGACCGTGTGAAAGATGCATTTCTTTTTTAGAATGCTTGTGAGGCAGTCAAACATTATTCTCGTAGAGCTTAGAGACTGACGATTGATGGATGCTGCTGTTAGGTACCGAATGTGGAAGAAGATATGGGTAAGTGTATCTTAATTATATTTATGCATTTTACATGTTTACATTATGTTTGATTAAAATAATTTTATAACTGACTTTTGATAATTTTATGTAGAGAATGTACGACTTTTCTGATCATGAGAGGGTTCAAGATGCCCGATTGAAGAAGATCGAGGAGTTGTACTGGGGCTACAAGGTCAAGCTTCATAGAGGATGGCTCAAGCACCGATGAGACACTTCGGAGGAGCTTGTTCCTTGGATACAGGACTGTCCTTCGAGTTAGTGGGAGAAGATGGTTACATATTGGAGGAGCCAGGAATTTGAGGTAAAATTACTAACTTTTAAATTTTTTAATATGCTTAAAGTTATATTTAAATATTTTTTAAATATTTATTATTTATTTAAATACTTGTTAAGCTACCTTCTGTCAGAATCGAAAGAATCGGATAGTCCAGGAGTATATGCATACTCTCGACCGTAAGTCTATGGCTAGTCGTATGCATAGAGAAGTAATAAATTCTAAATCTTACTAGATAAATTAAATTAATTTTTTTAAATTTTTTTTGATAAACTGATCCATTGTTATAACTGATGAGAGATGGAGTGATGTCCAACTGTAACGAGATCTTTCGATTTAGTCATACGGACAAGAAGGGCAGATCGATGAATGCTGCAATCGAAAAAATTTTTGTAAATATTAAATATATTAATATATATGATTAGTATTATAGTATTTCTTATAAAATTTTATTTTTTATAATTATAGGATCAGTTAGATGTGCTCACGAGCGAGGGCCCGGATACCTCTGGCCTCCATGACCATCTATCTCAGATCTTGGGATTTGAGCACTCTAGAAGGATCCGATGCAGGTTCGGATATACTCTGATCAGCTATTAGTTTGAGACGAGCGTCTCTTCATAGGCTTCTGATGTTATTAATCGGATGAAGCTTGAGGAGGCATTGGCACGGGCAGATCATGCTGCGATGTGGGCAGATCGGGCTGAGGAGCATGCATCTCATCTGGAGGGCATAATGACAGATATGGTGTCGACGCTCAGTGCATATTTTGGAGGTTTTTTCATGGACTTTGAGGATATATTGGTCCATATTTCAGGTCTAGCTCCTCCAGCTTTGGCTTCGACTCCAGCTCTGACTAGCTCTAGCTCGTGCTCCATCTTTCGGTGATGACGATGATGTAGATTTAGAAGATTTTTGATGTATTTTTTTAAAAAAAATATTATAATAAATTTTATTTGATAATAAAATTTTAGCATTTCAAAAATATTTTTATTTTTATAATATTTTTTATATTATATATCTCTGTATTTATCAAATAAAATATATAAAAAATTATAAATTTTATTTTTTTTAATTATTTAAAAGATATGACAGCGATTTTATCACTGCTGTCGTAAACGTGCCAACCACTGTCATAGGCATGTGTCAATCGCTACCATAGAACCTATCGTAGCGGTTCAATAACTACTATCATAGACTCTATAGTAACGGTTATGTAACCGCTGTCATAAGTCAAGATATGACAGCAGTTACATAACCACCGTCATAGGTCAAAATATGGTAGCAATTTAAAAATCACTATAATAGACAGTCTATGGCATCGGTTCTCATAACCACTGCAACAATCGTTGTCATAGACCTACGGCGATGGCTGCAATGGCAACGATTATATAACCGTTGTCATAGCCTATAGCAATAATTTTTTGGGCTACGGCAACGATTACAAACTGCTGTCGTAGACCTATTATGTAGTAGTGCTTGTCCAATAAGTAGGTAAACCAAAAATCCTGCAGACTCTGCTTCATGGTCAAGATGGCTACGTCCTCATTGATATTTCAGACCTCAAGCGTGGCGGCGTTAAAATGCATCATGAAGGCTCGAAGAGTTTCTTCCTCTCCTTGCTTGATGTAAAAGAGGATGTCGAAAGTTCGTGGCATCCTTCTGCTAGTACTGAAGTGAGCCATAAAGGAGTCTTCAAGTTGCTCGAAAAAGTCGACGCTTCTCGATCGGAGCCCAAAATACCAGGCTCGAGCAATTCTTCAAAGGGTAGCCGGAAAGTCGATACACATGAGGACATCGTTTGCCTCCTGGATCATCATGAGAGCCTTGTAGCTCTGGAGATTATCAACTGGATTGATGGAGCCATCATATGGCTCCACTTGCGGCATCTTGAACCATGATGAAATTGGTTCGTTCAGGATGTGCAAGGAGAAAAGAGGAGTAGTCTGGATGTGGAGTCCCTCGGAGGACCCCCCTTTCGCATCCTCTTAGATCCGAGCCAGTCAACGATCAATTTTTTTGAGCTTTCGCTCGTAGGTATCGAACCAATGCTGGCGAGGTGTCCCCACGGTTGATCCTCCTGAGGAGCTGGTTGAGGAGGAAGTGGTTGAATCCTTAGGAACTTTTTTCTTATGCTGGTCTCGACGAGAAGGTGAAAAAATGGAGCATCATGATCGATGGGTGGTTCCTCGCGAACGATGGGGAGATGAAGTTTCCACTCAATGAAAGCATTGAGATGGTCATTCTAGTGAAGAGGAGGTGGAGCACCTCGATACACGGCGGCTGTCTCTAGATGGCACTGCCTGTGCCATCGGTCCTTCAACCACCATGCATGGCTGTTGCTGAAGGCTGTGTACAACCTCCGTTAACATTCGGACCTAGTGTGTTAGTGCAGCTAGTTGCTGGGCTTATGCATCCACCGTGATCGCTGGATGCGAAGAGCCCGGTTCTGCCACTGATGGTGGTGGAGGAAAAAGAACTTCTCGTCGGGATGACTGTCCGATGGAGCTGAGCGAGTTGCGAGCGCATATTTTCATCATCATAATAGATGACAAAGATTTACTAATCATTTTTTATCTTTTCCTACCTGGCGCGTCAATATGTTGCGGCCAATCCACCTGTGCCTGTGAATCAATACCGAAAAATCTACAAAGATAAGTCCACACTGATCGAAGTTGACTCCAGCGAGGATCCTTCGATGTTTAGGTTAGTAGGATGGATTGATCGAGTAGAAATCTGAGAACAAAGTGATAGAGGTTGCTCTAAAAGTATTAGATGTGTCCTTCAAACTGATCAGGTTATCTCTCTTTTATAGATATCAGAGTGATAACCGCTAAGTACGTGAATTCTTTTTTTTCGGTATAGTATGATCGTGGATAAGTAATTAAAACTATCCACTAATCATCATTGTCCGCTCTTCTTGGAGGCAATTTTGTAGGGTCGATCAGGAGTCGGATAGGTTGTTTGGAGAGCTTCCATCGATTAGTTGGTTGATTTAGGGTCGATCAATCATTGATCAATCGATTGATTTTGTACAGACAGATCGTCGATCGGCTATCTTTGTGTCCACCAGTCATCGATCGATTGACTTTGTGCCAATCGATCGTCGGTCAAAAGGCTTTAAGTCGATTGTTGCTTTAATGATTTTCGACAGACGATTAGTCGGTCGGAAGAAGCAATCACTGATTATCGGTTGTTAGTCCGATTATCCATCGGATAGTCATATGTCAGCACTTCTATTAATGTGTCGATGGGATAGTTGATGGATCGATGAGTATTAATCTTTTCGGGCAGCCTTCTCAGTAACGATGATTGATTGGATGTTAATTATCGTCCTTCAACTAATTGATCAACAATCAGCTGGGTTAGTGAAACGTTGATCATCGAGTTGATCGATCGGTGGTTCATCAAATAACTCATCGACCATCCATCATCCATCATCGATTATCAGTCGGTGAACATCCATCGGTGTCCGATGGTCTGTTGGCTGGGTTGGTGAGTCGGGCAGCAGATTAAAAGCCCCCAGCAATATTTAATGAACATATAACACTAGCTGGCTTGATTAATTTGTTTAATAAGTAGATAATCCGTTAACTCAATCCAGACCTGACTCATTTAACTAATATGTTTGTTTGTGTACTCTCTTGTCTCTTCTAGAAATTCCTTTGATGCACATTATCTTCGACCTCAACAATCACTAGTAGTCATAGTGGCGGTAGAGCAGACCGGCAGGGCATCTTGATGAGCAAGATCCACAGATGATATGGTGAGGCAGGATGGTGAAGTGGGTGGAGAAGTTGCAATAGCCAATGGTCCCTTTTGGGGCTGTCACCATGTCATGGTTGACTAAAATCTTAATGATTGCATCCACATAATGTTGCCATCATGCCAAGGGTTGGAACTGTCGGATGAGGGTCTTCCATCGAGGCTCGATCACAAGCTCCAACTACTCATGATCCTTCATCATGGCCCTCAGCCCCAACTCCACCACCCTCCCCTATGCTCAGGCTCAATGACTCTCGACACTGTCCTAAGGATGGTGTCATAGCGGTGGCACACGAACAAGAAGAGAGGAAGGAAAAAGAAACTTCGACCGTGATGGGATATTAGAGTGGGTGGGATCATAGGAATCCAGAAAAAAATAATATCAATTATGACTATTGGGATAGGCATCAATCTCGAATAGGAGGAGCAAATAATTTTAATACAAATTCAAGACATAATTTAGTCAGTAGCCTATTTAAATGAATCTATTTAAATGGTATAATTCGAATATTAAATAGATTAAATCGATTAGACTCCTAAAATTTAAATTTAATTTAAATATTAAATAAATTAAATAGATTGGTCGATTTATGATTCAAATCTAAATCTATTTATGATGAATTGAATATAACCGGATTGGGAATTAGATTATAGCTTGCCATTTCGGTGGACTATGCAATCATTTATCATCAATCAGATACCATAGGAAAGGCGAGGCCATTCGCCCTAAATCTATTTTATCATATAGAGGAAAATATATAACAACTAGAAGAGAGAGAACACTAATCGAATCACCGCTTGTAGTGATCCAGTCCCCATCCCCTTCCCATATCCCCCAACAAATATTCGAGTCCTCAGTGCCATCCGCCGCCGCCGCCGCCGCTGCCGCCGCCGCCGCCGCCGCCATGTCCGCCGAAAGCGAGCACAGCACCCCCCTCGCCGCCGCCGCCGCCGACCGCCCCAGCAGCGAGGAGAAGGACCCCTCCACAACCACCCCGACTCCTCCCTCCTCCCACCGCCGCCGTCGCCGCTGCCTCATCTGCTGCGGCTCCTGCACCGCCCTCGTCGTCGTCATCGCCGTCGTCCTCGTCATCATCGCCCTCACCGTCTACAGGGTCAAGGAGCCGGTCATGACCATGAACTCCGTCTCCATCAAGAACCTCAACATCAACCTCGGCTCCTCCCTCGCCCTCACCATGACGGTGGTCGCCGACATCTCTGTGAAGAACCCGAACGCCGCCTCCTTCCGATTCGGTGAGAGCACCACCACCCTCTACTACCGGACGCGGAAGATAGGGGTGGCGTACGGACCTCCCGGGACGGCAGGGGCCCACAAGACGTTCCGGCTCAACGTGACGATCGACGTGATGGCCGGCCAGCTTCTCTCCGATCCGAATCTGATCGTCGATCTGGCGTCGGGGAAGCTGGATGTGACCACGTCGACCAAAGTCGGTGGCCGAGCGAAGATTTTTCTGATCATCAGACACCATGCGGATGTGATGATGAACTGCAGCATGACGCTGGCAGTGTCCAACCTGTCGATTTTGGCTCAGAGTTGCAACCAGCGCGTGTGGCTGTGATTTATGATCATTTTGGCACAGATTTCATGTCAATAAACTTATAGATTTCAAATAGAAATATTTTGATCGATGCTCGCTAGCAGGTAGGTGAGATGGGATTTGGGAACAGAAACGTATAGAAAATTATTATGCGCTCAGGCTTTATTCCGGGCTCGGATTTGGAGGCTGGTAACTCCGTCCATGATCGATTGAAATAGGAGGCAACAAGCCCCCTGTTTATTAGAAACAAAGCGGATACGGTATCAGGGAAGAACAGGGTTGTGAGACAATATGAAGACAGCATACAAGGAGGAGAAAAAGGAGACCATATCAACAAGTTTGAAGTATCTTCTCTTCTCTTCTGGGGTGTTGAGTAGAACAGTCTGAGCATTTTCTTTCTTTCCCCTCCAAATCTCCTAACAAACTGCAGAAATCAGCCGCCCTCCTGTCCAACTTGATTTGAATCTTCCCTCTCCACCCGGTCCAGATTTCATGAAATGTCGTTGGTTGCCCTCGATCTTAGATGCAATTGAATCTTTAAGGTGGTCCAAAGTTTTTTTTTTTTTTTTGGATGCAACAACACGTTGGTGGGATATGGTTATACATGTAAATTTATAAAATATGTGCTTCTAAGCCTATGTTTTTTTTTTCCTTGTACACCATGAATCTAGATATCACCTGATGCATATTTTAAACGCCGGTTACATATCGAACCGGTGCATGGTGTGAAGGATGGATTCCAATATCGTAGATATCATCGGCAATAGGAAGAGGTGTGCATAACTTACGTTTGAGTGTGAATGGATTTTGCTTATTCTAGGCACGTCAACCTCATCCTTGGTAGTTGGAGCATCGATCATAATTTATTGGGACCAGCTACTCAAAGGATCAGAGGGAGATTATATATTTCTTCGTGCTTGTACGTTGGGTGGTAGCATCAGTTATGTTAGAGATGCTTGCATTATAGGATTAGGTATGAATGAATCAGAAAGAGGGAGGCCGTCATAGGAAATTTTTTGGGATTAAATAAGCGGACATGAGAGGTAGGATAGGGACAACATGTATATTTAGATATTTGAGGAGGGGATGCATCATCACAGCTTTTTAATAAGTCATATTATTGAATTTAGGTTGAATAAACTACTAAATATATCGAGAGGGGTCATGGAAAGTCTTTGCCAATTTAACCGGCGATTCCACAACTTTAACCCCGGCATCATCCATGCGCCGCGAGATTTCCAAGTTGAACCACCGTATTTTGTAAAACCATGTAGAGGTCTCCTTTGTGTAGTCTTGTGCGGAAGAAGGATTAAAAAAATCATAAGGAATAGGTACTACAGCAAAAATAAATAAATAAATTAATAAATAATTTTTAGAACATAATATTGATGCACGATAAGATGATACATATTTAATAAATTACTATTTTTAAAACATCATGTTTACCGATACATACAAAATAGTTGATCCATTCTTATCAACTTTCTGATACACACCGAAACTTATTTGATGCATATCTAATAGTTATCTAATACATATCTTTAAGTAAATTGATGCATAGTTTTGAGAATATTTTTTTTATCTAAAGATGTGTATTAGATGATATTTATCAAAAAAATTTATAATATGTATCAAAAAAATTGACAAAAATATATTACTCGATCATATAGTGTGTACTAGTAAATATGATATTCAGAAAACTATATATCAATTTTTATTTGAAGGTGCAAATTAGATAACTAAATGATTATTTTGTTAGTGCATGTGATTTGGTCGTGTACTCTATATCAACAAATTTTCTGTTTTGCAAACTATATATTAGTTTATCTAAAGATGTGTACTGACTTGCTGATTAATTTACTTGATATATTTTATCTGATTATGTAATATATATCGATAAAAAGTATGTGATGAAAATAAAGAAAAAAAATATCATATTATTTTAATCATAAAATTGATGACTCCATTAGTTCAAAAAATTTTAATTTTTAAATTTTTCTTTATGATGAATATTAGAGAAAATATGATAAAATCATAAGGCTGCTCCATATTTTCTTCGATAGTATCCTTCTCATAGGATTTGTGTTCCCTTAATACTGGAAAGATAGCCGCAACCAAGCGAATGCCATGAATTGAGCTTCAGCAAACAAACGTGTCAATTAGAAGGATTTTGGGTTCGCAGCTAAAATCAAAATCGAGATCGGAATGGATTAAAATTAGAATTAAAATAATCAAATCTTCTGAAGTATTTAGTTCGTAATCAAAATCAAAATTGAAATAAAAATTTAAATTCTTAAAAAAAGAGTAAAGTTGAGTTTTAGATAGCTTAAACCATTTTTATTTCATCCGAAATTGGAATCGGAATGGAACTCCTTCCAATCAAATGGTTGGAATGGAAGTTACCCATTTTCGTTCCAATTTCTGATTCCAACTTTTCACAACCAAACACCCACTTAATAGATTGGGTAAATCTAAGTCCATTAACATCCCAAGATGGTTGAAAGTAGCTTGAATTAGTTTAACTTCATTTCTTAATTTCAACAGGAAAAACCAAATTACCGCGTATGTACTCTTCTTACTTAAGGAATTTAAGAACTCTTACAAAATTTTGTTGTACCACAATCTCTACTAAGTCTACCTTCTCTCGAAAATCTAAGCTAATTAAACATATACTAGTAGTGGGCACTCGTAACGCAGGTACTCGGAAGCATGGATGGCTAATGACGTCTCCGCGGCAGTCTCCATCATGTTAAAAACACAGGATGCATCAAGACTAAAGCAATGCAATAGTCTACAAAAGTATGCTATGAAACATCAAAGCCTCTCTTTAATGTTTTGGAGATACGCTCTTCTTCCCCTTTGATCTTTTGGACTTCTTGTAAAGGTGTGCAATCGAGCTACAAAGGAGGGGGTTCAGCCACAATGTTCAGAGAGAGAGAAGGAAATTAACTACTACAAGTACAGACACCTTCATCCTTATGGGCCAGGTCCGGTCTAATGCTGACAGGTTACCAAGTCGGCCATAACTTTCGAGGCCCAAGATGAACGCGACCCACAATCGGGCCTTGCCCATCTAATGTTTGGGTTCGGTTACACATGCCACGGGCTGGCCAGACCAATGTAACCATTGTTTAGGTTTCTGTAGTAGTTAATCATGGTTCCAACCTGCTTTATGGCATTTTTTGGCAAGATCAATAACGCCTTATATAGAATAGCCGTTATCTGACATTCTATCCGTTCCAAGCCTATGAGGTTAGTAATACCTAATAATTTCATAGATTTTTCTTATAATCTAAACCAATACAGTACTAGTTTAGGAGTCTATCATGATTTCCACAGCCACTAAATATTAAGCATGGTGTTCAAGTGTTAATAAATTGCTCGGGCTGCTGCAGTTAAATACCCGGCTATTGATTTTTCCTTGTCCCCCTTTTCCTTTTTCACATTAGTGGAGGAAATAAGGTTATTGACCAGTCAGACCTGGATTTGGCTTCGTGCGTCAAACCTGAGACTCCTTGACTTCAAAATAAGCCTCTCTCGTTTGGAGCTTCTTTAGGGGTCATTGACTGAGTCCTAGAGCTGATGAGTCCTGATGACCATGCGCTCAGAGTGCTGCTTACGTTCATCTCACCGGAAAGAAGGGTTCAATCCTGGAAAACGATGGACTTGATTTGACCCTCTTAACTCTAGAGAATATCCCATGATTAGGTCGGAAATCACATTAGAAGCTTCCTCGAAACCAAAAACATTTTAGAGTACCGTATTAGCCAGTGCATTTTACTTTGAGAAACAGAGGGTTATCCAATTCATCATTGCATACGAATTTTAAAGAACTATAACCAGCTAGAACTGGAAGAATAATCATGTAATTTTTTTAGATAATATATATATATATATATATATATATATATATGAATAGCGAGTGGACTAACAACTCTTATATTAGTTCTTGTTTTTGTTTTTTTTTTTTTGGTGGGGGTGGGGGGGTGGAGATCAGAGGGAGGCAACCCTCAGCTGCATTACTTTCTATATTAACTCATATCAAAAACATCCTTGAGCATTAAACATTTAAAAAATAGCACATCTTGTTCCTTAACCAGCTAAGATCCCCGCCTGATTCCTCTCGGTAAATATGTGCATAGGATTCAGCTGATGTTTACGCGGAGCAGCTTCATTAACTCACCAGATGACATCATGACAGTCCCTGAGTCCCCTTCAAGGATTCATGGAATACAAATATAGTTATAAACTCGCTAATTATGCCCGAAATCCCGAATCATCATCTTACAAATATGTTGAATTAAAATTCTTTTCAGTTCTATCTTCACCCATCCATGCAATACAATTATATAAACCTCTCTCTAGAAGCCGTGCAGTTAATTAATTAAAACAAAAATGAGAAGACAAAGCAAAAACTAGTTATGTTATTATATTGACGGATAATAAGACAAGGCAAACTAGGGTGCAACAATATACTGGTGTTGTTGGTATTATGAATCCTTTTTTGCCTTTTCTTGAAGTCTTCAAAGTTCTCATCTATTGACCACGCAACAAATGACTTCCCGTTTTCCACAAGCCATGGCCTCTCCTGATCCCACACGCCAATCTTTAGTCCAGAAAATGGAATTCACCAAACCGTGTCTCGGACTCATGATGTTCCATGGTCAACAATCAGACGTGCAAGCTCAGTTGACACAATAATTAATAAACCAAAATAAAATTACATTCTCCTCACCATCCCTTTTTATATCAATGGAATCCATGAAACAATAACAATTACAGACACAACTAAAGAATCCTCTCCCTCCCTCAACCCCTCATCTCCTCAGCCTTCAATGGAGGAATTGGAAAAGGATCAGGCCAAGCCCCTAGCCTATCCGTCGACCCCGGCCACCCCCTTCAATGGAACCATCGGCGGCGAAGAGGAATCCAGCAGGTGGAACTCCTCCCAGTACCTCCGGAAGCGCCGCTGCCTCCTCTTCTGCTGCGGGTGCTGCAGCGCCGCCGTCATCCTCCTCGGCTTCACCATCCTCGTCCTCTCCCTCACCGTCTTCAGGATCAAAGACCCCACCCTCACAATGAACGCCATCCACGTCCGCGGCCTCGACGTCGGCTTGGGCACCGACCACCCGCTCTCCCTCAACGCCACCCTCACCGCCGACGTCTCCATCAAGAACCCCAACGTGGCCTCGTTCGGCTTCGAGAGCAGCGTCACCGAGTTCTACTGCAAGAGGAAGACGCTGGCGGTCGCGTACGCCCCCGGCGGGCACGTGTCGTCCCACCGGACGCTGAGGATGAACGTGACGGTGGACGTTCTGGCCGACAAGGTGGCGGAGCTGTCCAACATCACGAGCAATTTTCTATTCGGTGAGACGGTCAACCTGACGAGCTACACGGACTTGAAGGGAAGGGTGAACGTGCTGGGGATCTACAAACGGGACCTGGACGTGATGATCAACTGCAGCATGACTTTGGATTTATCTTTGATCGACCAAGAGGTGGCAAATAAAGTATGCCAAGCTACGGTCATGTGAGTCGGAATTTATATATCATGCTGCGCTTTTGGTGGAGAGCACCGGGATCCCCTGTTTGTGCGCTGGCCGGTTTCAATTCAAAGGGAGGAAGATTGGACAGTGTGGAAAAAGATTGCCGGACGCACAATTAAATTTATTTTTGGTTACAATTATTTGGCATGTTAGGTGAAGTTGAAAACAAGCATAAGATCTCATTGGTGATTACTGCAGACTTATTTTAAAAATATTTGATATGTAAACCGAACAAATTAATTAATGCTCTTTAGTAGGATATGTATAGAGAGAGAGAGAGAGAGAGAGAGAGATTGCATGTGTCAGGTGAATACATTTGGTCTTAAATACATTATAGTGGAAATCAGTGATATTCCTTTCAAAATAAAAAACTGACACCGTTGATCATCACATATGGTGTATGAAATATATAGAAAATAGAGAATATTTCTTTAGAGATACATATTGCCTATGCATCCAGCAAGCAATATATCAATTAATTTGAAGTATACTATGCATTATATAATTTGTAGATCCAAAGCATTGATCTTCGTATGTATCGAATTCACATTCATTTTATAAGAATAAAGGTGTTCGGCCTAGAGAAAGATATATACGTATTTTTTACTTTAGAAGATAAATAAAAATTATCATTTAAAATACATTAAAATCTTCTTAATTATTTATGTCATTTCATATACCAAATCATATTTTTTATGATAATTAAAATGTAAAAAAAAATGAGGAACTACTTACTGCTGTTTTCGCAAATCCATCATCGACCATCCTGTATCAAATCACGGGTTGGACTAATCCGTCGTGCCATGTGATAAAGAGATACTGATGATCAATCTTGTAGGATTAAAATTTTATTTTATTTTTTATATTATATACAGTAATAGTTTATAGATTTGAAGCTATTTACCTTCTTTGACGATTTCATGGAGGCATTTACAATTTTTTCTTTTTAGTCATCCAATAAAGTGACTGTAGTTATAACTGGGACTCGTATGTTCTAATGTTGGCCGCAATGGATGCATCCAACCCACTTTGAATTGCATACAGAGCTGCTTAACGGCAAGCGGTACATTTGCAAAACCAAAAACACTCTTGCTTCCAAAACCAAAAAAAGAAGAAAAAAAAAATCTGAGTAAAAGAAAATCTTTTCTTCTTTGCTTTGCCCATCTTGGATAATATTTATTGGCAAAAAAGACAGATGAGTGGATTGTGCTTTGTCACAAGCATGTTGGGCCTGGACTGAGGCGTTCAAGTTTGTCCATTTAAATTTGGGCTCACTGCCAAGTCTGGGGAGATAAAATTAAATCACTTGTTTCCACATTATCCAACTTCTCAGGTAGTCATGTGTTTGGAGAAGTGATTCATGTGGCGGATTATCTGGCACGTTCAACAAGCTTAGATCAAGATCAACGAGTCTGGCACGAGGATTTTTCTTCGATTCTAGCTTAAATCATTATTGCTAATATACAGGACATTCCCCAGACATATAAATTTTCTCTCTCTGTTATCAAAAGTTAAAAAAAATAAAAAAAAGATTAAGTCTGAAAAATAAAATATTTAGCTCTCCAGCATGCCATTTTTCAGTGAAGGCTCAATGTGGAGACCGTAAGAAAATGCTCAATTTTACCCGTATCACTTAACCAGCCACAAGGACCGAGAAAAGGACAAGCCACAAGAGGCAAGTTTACCAAGGATTAAATAATATGTCCATATCCGTCGAAAACCCCATTGCAACAAATATATATATTAGTCCCCGGACACATGGACCACCCATTGCCAAGCATTACTGTAACTTATAATACTTGTCCCAGAAAGAAACAAACGAGCTAACGTACATCTTTGTTTATTACAAATGCCTCGCGCATTTGCCATGGAACCCCTCTATTTTGATGGTACCACTCTAATTATAATGTTGAGACAGCCCACCATTAACATTAGAATGAAGATTACAGCTGTTAAAGAGAAGCAAACAATTGAATGACCCATGGCTTTTTCAAAGTCAAAGAACGACGTACTAAGCTTTAACTTACGCAATGCTTTGGATTCTAACAAAAATTGGAGTCAGGAGGCCGCAAGAACGCTACCCTTGAAACATCCTGGCGTCCCCTACATGACACAACACATCATGTGTTGGGTTCACAAACAATTAGCTTCTGGTCCTGTGCTTGTTCCATGATTTGGCTCCATTTCCCTAATCATTTATGTTGTGTCTCCATCGAAAGAAATGTTCATTATTCTTAAACCTCTTTGGGGAAATCGAGTTACATAAACATGTCATGTGACGGGACTTTTAGGATCTGGTGGATGGTCCATGACATTATAACTAATTGAGTTTCACATTAGGTGCTCATTTGGAGTTGGTGGTGGAGCGAGCGTGTCGAATATAATTAAAATTGTTTTTTTCTTGGGAACATATGGTTGAAATTTACTATGGACCAGACTTTGTGCTTAGCCTTGTTTGTTTAGATTTGGTTGCATTTCAGATCTATCAAGTCTTATTTTTATAGGCTGAAAGCCTAAACTCGACATTTGAAGCAATTTTCTGCTGATACCAATTGGACAAAATCAGGTATAATGAAGTTTGATCATAACCTGGCTTTTATTACTGAAGAATCCGGTCTATGCCTGGGCGCGCGGCACTGAGTCCTTCGCAAGCTTAAGCACAATTTATGATATTCTAAGACCTTTTTTTTTCCCACGGTTGAGATTATGGAGTAGTAATTCCATTTAAATTTGAAAGGAGGTTCCGTGTTTGAATTAGGAGGTTCTCGGGGTTCGAACAGGGTAATTCTCCATCATTGCAGCAAAATGATTGGATTTTAAAGCTTTATATTGCCGTGATATTTTTCTAAAAGAATGGCAACAAGCGAACCGTCCTTAATTGTTTTTCCATTTCTTAGAATTTTCCTACCGAACTCTAACAAATTACAAATTTCTTGTTGTTTTACTGTGATGAAAGAAAAAAAAAAAAACAAACAAACAAGACTTTTTATATACTTCAGTACCGCCGGTCCCATGCAAGTAAATCATCCCCCCTGTCGGGTCTAAATTATTTCAGGGAACTGGTTCTCGGTCACCTTCTGAGCAAGGATGGTGAAGATGCCAGTGGCATGTGATCTCATTCAAGGCCTTCACATGCCCCACCTCTATCTTGTTTCCTGTAGCATCACACAAGTACCATAGCATAACCTATTCCCTGGTCTATCTTGATGACAAGTCCGCACACAAATATTTTAAGTCATAAGGATCAGGTTGAAGCCCCCGTTCTAACAAATTTTTTGTAGCATGCACGGGATACATGAAAACATAGGTTGACTCTGTCATCAATAAAATAATCGTAGCATCCAGTTCACAATCACCTGCACCGAACGGTGCCCATGTCACGTAGATTGTGAGTGAATTGGATCAAATCAAGTCCAACCTTCGCCTGCTTGGATGGAGCCACCCTCTTTCTCTTTGAAAAATTATATCCTACACAACATGATCCGTACATAATATCAATCACAACTGCTCATTTTTATAAACTCTATTTATCAAAAGCTTATCTCAATATATATACCGCTATATATGCAGCATGCGCTAAAGACATAATTAGTGCATCCAGGTATGAAACCTTCTGCACCGTGTCGTGTAGAGATTTGAAAGAGTCAAGAGAAAACTTGTTCCATATCCACGTAGCTCCATATCCACTTTTGGATGATGAGACCTCTAGTAGTAGTAGAATCTGCGGTGGCAGAAGAGGAGAGTTAAAGTGTTGCATGTTCCATTATTCAATTCATATTGCTCCAAAATTTGATATCCAACTATTATTAGGGATTTTCAGTCCTTGTCACTGTTTCAGATAGTTCATGTTATCAAAGTCTCTAATTCTTACCAAAAAGAAGAGCCTCTAACTTCTTTAGATCTATGTGCGCGCTATGATCCATCCGGCCTCCAAGCACGGTGAAAAGGCCGGAAGTTCCGGCTCTTCCGGGCAACCTAATAATGGCAAGATTAATTGGGCATTCAAGCTTTGGGACACTTCCACTAATAAGCCAATAAAAAAACTATTATGATACATAAGTCAGTCCACTATGTCCGGTAGAGACAAAAATATATCATCCCTTTCATTTTAGAATGATAGCAGCATCGCACCAACCTTCATCCCATCTTGGTGATACCCCCAACAGCGCTCGATTTTAGCATGAAACAAAACCCGTCCACAGGTACACTACTTGACCGCTCTACCCCGGTTTTTTTTACCATTCCACCACGTTGCTGGAGAAGCCCAAAATGATTTTAAAATAATATAACAATAGAAATCAAATGAGAATGGTTGCCACGTCTACGAGCCGTTGAGACATGAGAATCGGTGGTCCAGTCCATGGGCCTCGTGTGAGGGGACCGTTCCTTTCCCTTCTGGTGCCATAGGGTGTAGGAATCGCATCGACACCCCCCATTTAAAACCAGAGCATAGGATTCGTTGACGCCCGCGCGGACAACCGAATTGAATGCAGAACAAGACGAGTTGGGTCGTGTTTTGGCCTGATACCTTCCATCGGCGCGCCTTTCGAGTTGGCGTGAAGCTCGAGCTCGTTCCATGCGCAACAAGCAAGCGGACAACTTGCATCCGGGTCGTACCTTCTTTGCAGTCACTTAGTGTAGAGAGAAAGAGAGAGAGAGAGAGAGAGATAGATGAGAGTCGCGGCAAACGAGGAGAGATGAATCCAAAAGAAGGATTGGATGGAGCTCCTCTGCTACCCCCAACTTTTGAAACAAGAAAAGGTGAGAACGATAGAGGGGGAAAGAGAGGAGCTTTGGACCATGCTCTTGCTTTTTCTAATCTCACAGGTGGCATGTCAAAGCTTTTTCAGGTTTTCCTTTCTGGCCCTAGGCAGCTGCTTTCACTTTCCCACAAACTAAGAAAGGCCCGGATTTTCAGGTTCCTGACGACCCACCCAGCCAACCACGCTAAGAAAGACGGGAAAGAGAGGGAGCTAAAGATGTATAGGACTGCGCCAGGGCTGCTGCAGTATTGCATATAAATGCTCGACACTATATCTTAGGTGTTGATGGTTAAAGAGATAGCAGCAGAGTTCCCTATGCCGTCGAATCTTTCACATCCATGTAATTGTCTTCTCCGCATGAGAACGAGAAAGAAAAAGAAACTGCCCCCTTCCTCTCCCCTCATCTTCCGTGTTACCAAGACGACTACATGCAACACAAAGATGAAGTTCGAATAGATATAGAATAGAAGATATATAATTACACAAGCACCACCATTTAAAATCTTGAAACCATGAGAAAGAAGCACAACTTCACCGCGGCCTAAAGGGATGTTTCGCCGCTCTAACTATTTACTACAGAACCACAGATCTAAATACATCTGACCTTTTTCTTTTCCTCTCGCGTCCCGGACCAAAACTCCAACGGTGAGGATCAAATCATCAAACACGGTCGCTCTTATCGGACCTCCCATCGCTCGGATCGCTCCTGGACCGCACCAACGGCGACTCGGACCCTGCCAGACGCCCAAAGCCAGCATGAGAGACCGAAACCTAAATTTTAAAACCATCACCAACCGCTACTAACTGGTCGTGACCGGATCCGGACCGTTCGTACCTTTGGCCGCGTTGAACGACTTCTTGCAGTGAGCGATGGCGCTCTGGATCCCGTCCTGCAACTGAAGCAGTGAGTCGTCCCGCCTCTTCGGAGGCGGTGACGGGACCGCTGCGACGGCGGCCGACGCCGACCGGCTCTTCCCCAGCCGCTTGCAAACCACCTTCAACCCCGCCGGCACGTTCACCTTCTGGCCCTTAACGCCGCTCGCCGTTCCGGTTGCCACCACCGCCGCCGCCGCAGGCGGAGGCGGCGATGGCGGCTCGGCCCCTTCTGCCTCTGCGTCCGTCTCCTCCCCTTCGTTCTTCGCCGCCGCCCCACCGGAGGTCAGCTGCCCAGAGAACCTCAGCTTCTCCGCGTACCTCTTCGATACTCTAATGTAGAGCGGCTTGATTTTGTTGAGGTACTTCTGTACCACTTCCTTGGAGAACTTCTTCTCCTCCGCTGCTGCAGACGACGGCGCCGCCGCGGAGTCCAATTGGGGTTTCGCCGCTTTACTACTGCTGGAGTTTCGGGAGCTGTTGTCGCGGGTGAAGAGCGAGATGATCGGCACCTCCTCCACCTTAAATTTAATGAAGAACCTGCTCTGCTGCGGCTGAGATTGCTGCTTCGGTGATGCCACCACCGCCTCCGTGGCCGCAGACGTGGTCGGGGCGGCGGGAGCCCCATTTGGCTCTACCGGTGTAGATTTTGCCTTCCGTAGGCCTAACATGAAGACCCGTAACTTGGTGGCGGATCTGAGAAGGGAGACGGCGAACTGGGGCTTGGGATCGGCCTCAGAGGAGGTGATCACGATCGAGGATGGCTCCAGCGGCACGAGCTCGCCTTTGAAGAAGAGATCGTCGGAGGGCGAGAGGGTATCGGAACGGAGGCCGCCGTCGCCACCACAGCTACCCTCCGAAGACACCGCGAAATTGAACTCCCTCTCGTCCTCCTCGTCTGCCTCCCCCTCCACCGCCACCGCAGAGCCATCCTTCTCTTCTGCACCTTCCTCCTCATCCTCCTCCCCCTCGCCGTCTTCTTCCGGCACGGCGAACTCGAGATCAAAGAAGGGGCCATCGTCGCCGTCACCGCCGTCTTCGTCGTCGGTCTCGGCAGATGCGTCGAGGACACAGGTGGCGACGGTGGTTGTGGTGGCGGCAGCGGCGGTGCTGTGCATGCTAGCGGCGGCGGCTGCGGCTAGAGCCGCTCCACCACCGCCCCTCCAGTACTTGAGCAAGTTGAATGATTCCATACTTGGGTGAGCCAGAGGCGGAGCTAGCTCTCAGCTATTTTGCTCTCAGTTTTTGAGTCCTTTCTCTCTCTCTCTCTCTCCGTCTCTCTCAGTTTACTGCGTTTTAGAAAGAGAGAGGGATATGGAGAAGAGATGGGAAAGGAGATAAAATAAGAAAGGGGAGGAAGAGAGCGGGAAGGGGAGGAGAGTAAATCCGGGGAGCAGCAGACGCTGCCAAGGCCGTGTGATGGGTCAGAAGTCAGCAGTGGGTGCGGTCTCGGAAGAACAACTAAGGCTTTTTCACAGGACGGACGAAAGTGAGCGAAATTTAAACTTACTGCGATATTTTTTTTCGAGTCCGCTCGCTGGCCCTGCTGCAAAGCATATCGGATGAACCGCACCTTCCAATCAATCTCATCCCATACAGCTGGACTTTTGAAGTTCTTGATCACAAATATGATGCCGCTCACCCCAACCGGTGGCCATATTCACAAATTTGTTCGGGCTGAAGTCGGTTTCCCAATGCCCAGTTACGGATGGGTCACGTGAGGAGGGAAAGGAAGTGTTGTTGAGAGGTACATGTGTACCAGGGTTTGGGTTGTGATTGATGGATCTTGGCCGCGAGTGATGGTGGAATGCTGTCGTGCACCGTCTGATTGGTACGGGGCCCTGGAAAGGAAAAGACATTTCGGTAAAGCTGGGTTTTTCTTTTATCCTATTTCAACTTTTTACCGGCGGAGCGGGGAGCATATTGAGAAAGCTGTTGGCGGGGTATCCGACTGGGACGCTTCCCCGTTTTCATTTATCGAGGGATGCTGGCGCTGCGGCTACCAATGTTTGGCCTGGCTACGGGCTTGTTTTGCTCGGTGAATTCGGGTCATATTTCGCAAGTGATTTTATGGAATATGGCAGCCGGCATCTGCCAGCCACTCTAGGGTTTTAAGCCTCTTTTTCACTTGCACTGCTTCAAACCATATTACCACTTGTAAGTGGTAGCCCTCTAATCCACTTGCCCTCATGTCTCGACTTTGCTTGTCTCCTGAGAAAAAAATGTTGTATCTTTTGCTCCAAGAAAGAATTCATCTTCGTTCGCATGAATTATCATTAGATTACATAATAATTGCTTTGAGATTCATGCAAATGATGGATAAAAAATTTTCAAATATTTTGAAATATATATGATGCAATTTAATGATCGATATCACAAAAAAATATCAATAATTCATTTGTGCGAAACATACCATCCGGATTGGCAATCTCTTCGACTTTCCTAGTAATTCGCTAGTCTCTAGCAGCAACTCTCAACCCCATTGAGTTAGATTGCCTAACAAACTCCTCCTCCACACTTGATCTGAGATAGCCTCAACGAGGATGAGGGTCGACAAGCATTTTCTCCTATTCCACCCCAAGTAAATCTTATTTCGTATTTGTGATCAAAGGTTTCCTATATTTTTCTAGATTTTTGGTTGAATCCATGGGTTATTCACTTGAACTTATTATTCAAATAACTAGTAATATATTTGATAAATAAAACTACTTAGGTTCCTTATTGAAAGTGACTAGAGTTTTTAATATTGAAAACCAATGTAAACTATTATCTGAATAGTATTAAGTGTATTTATAATAAAATAATATTATTTTATTATAGAATACATGATTATTCCCGTAATTCTATAATACAGATTAGTTTACATTAATTAGACATTAAGGAAGTTGCTGTTTTAAACAATATTATTTTATTCAACCAAGGCATGATAACAATAATTAATTTATTAAACACATGCTTGTATAGGATGATAGTGTATGTATTTAGATCTAATACTCACAATTACAATATAATATTATTTCAATATAATATAAATTATTGATAATATAGCAATATTTTAGTCTATCTCTACTGTATCTGTAATATTTATTTTATTTTATTATTGATAAAAGATGCATGATACATACTACGTGCTAATTTACTAAAATAAAATAGGGTAATCTTGCCACCCACTTGGGGTTGACCATATCTCCCCACTTTTAGGCTAAGCAAATATCCAAAATATTTGCCGGCTAACTTCCTGCACCATACCACCAAAACACCCATCAGTCATAAAGATGCACTTCCACCATCTGTGCTTCCCAGAAAACCAAATTGCAAAAATTGCTCACTTTCAGAAAGAGAAAGTCCCGCCCGATCCACTCGCCCAACCAAACAGGTGTTGTGATGAACTACCATCTGGACATCTATGGTCGAAGGAAGTTCTAGATTTAACCCAAACATTGACTTGGGCTGGGTGCTGCACTGCATCAGGGAGAGATTGGTCTTGGATCTTGTCAAACGCTTAAATTTGATGTTGGATTTTGTAACAGTTATCAGTGTAACATGGGATATTGATGCTACAATTTTTATGGCGCGGTAAAATATCAAAAGTTATTATCTCATTCAATTCCAAAAATAAAAAAGATATATCCTTGCCGCAACGGAGGCTGTTAAAATATTTATAGAAAAAAAAGGAAAAAAATAAGAAAAAATAATGGAGAAAACGATTTGAACCATGTTGGGCTTTCTCCATGTAGGTGTGATCGGTGCCTCCTGCCACGCCTTGTTTAAAGGCATCGATCACCTTTGTCGGAAAATATATCCTAAGAGTTCGTGTCATATGATATTAAATATCATTCTACTCTCTTCTTACTGCTTTATTGTAAGTTCTTTTTCTTCCGTAATGAACTCATTCATCAAAAGAGACCAAAGGCTGGGTACCCTTCGCAGGTTATAGTCTTAATCGAGCTATGCTAAATTGCACCTAGATTGGTTCGCGTGGAGAATGTTGAACAAAATCAATTCATGATAAATTTTGCACAACTGCAGTTCAAACCGTCGCGGTAACCAATCCACATCACACAAAATCAAACCAAACCATGCAAGCTCCCAGGCAACTGTGCATGGTAGAAAAAATGCACTTCAAAGGATGCATACGTGCTGTGCAAATTCAAAAATTGAACCTCCCCACACCAATCTGGAGGTATGTGGAAGTTTTCAGATCACCTACAAGGTCTTAGGACTTGGCTCTCACGCATGATAACAAATTGCAAGTTCGCATCCAGACAGGAACCTCTTTCCTGACTTACCTACTAATATACCCTTCACCGAACCATTACTTCTGAAATGAAGTTCGCAAATATTGACTTATAACAGCAGTGACCAGCTCACCTGATGCAAAACAGCCAATAGGACCATATGTCCGCCCCTTTCTCTGAAGATGGTGGTGTTTGTGTCCCAAGTAATGAAGCAGAAGAGCTATTGTTCCTGTGTCACACTCACGATGTTCTGACAAGCTAACCATATCAACAATGACTCACTAAGATCATTGGCTCGACCTCCAGAATTTTGATTCCACCAAGCCAAGAGGTATCACATCTATTGCAGACATGCATGGTTTGCCTTGATTTCTGAATGACCATCATGCTCCAGCTCTCTATCAGAGTTGGTTCCCTGCCAGCCTCGTGGATTTTAACGTATGTCTCAACGGCCAGCTCAATTGTTTTCTTCTAATTTTTCCAAAAAAAAAAAAAAACATTATCCAAAAAAAAAAAAGTTCTGCATGATTCTTCTCTCGCAAAAGTTTCAAGAAATTATAGTCTGTAGTTTCCAAATCTCTCACAATATGATGGTGCGAATCAGAATCCAGACCGCTCAAAGTGCAAATCTTTCAACAATCATTGTTCAGCATTTGGGCAGTGTTCTTCTTTAAAGCCAAGGATGAAATCTTATAGTCAAGTTATAGTCTTCCATATATATGACAGCATAACTGACATCACTAGAACATATCGTCTTCCATTTGAGAGTAGTGACACATACTTTTTTCGATTTTTTTAATGTCAAGAACAAAAAGCTCTACAATTTTCAGGGTGGTTCACAGGTCACAATGTGGTCACTCTTCAAAATCCATCAGCAACTTTTTAAATATACTCAGAATTTCTAAGTTCCATTTTGGCATGCAGTCATTGCTGGGGAGAACAAAACATGGCCAATAACTTTATAGTACCTGACCTCTTTTACCTTTCATGTCAGCCATTGGAGAAAGTTTCTAGTTTCTACCACTCAGTGTGGAAAGTTTCTAGTTTCTACCACTCATAGTGGACTCTGCAACTGGTGGCTGAATTCTTTTTGATGGAAGTTAGTGGCTGAATTCAGCCGTAGATGACATGTCTCCACATCACCATATCCCTCAGCAGTCAGCACCACTTGGACAATAGCCAAAGAGCAATTCCAATTATCTCAACCTCCATGGTCTTCCCACCAATGACTGCATGCCAAAATCTTCTCAAATTCTAACACTAAGGGTTACCCATCTGCAAACCTGCACTGCCTCAACCTATTCAATATACTTGTTTGATGCCTTCGAATTGATTCCTAGTAGGCATCCAAATCTTTATCGACAATGTCCCCATCAGACCCCAAGTCACTAAGGTCACCAATGATGTTTGTTTGACAATATACTGCAACAGAATAAGCTAGATTATAGCCTAAGACATCTGCTCTTTTTAATTCTGCCAAAAGAAAAAGAAAAAGAAAAAAAAAACACAGTAAGAAAATCGTCGAACTTAATGCCTAATTCTTTAAATGGCACACTGCATTAAGATTGCAAGATTGATAATTTCGTACCTGTAGAGCAGCTGTAGCTAATCATACAAACACAAAACTGCAGCTTAGGCTGTGAAGTATATATTTGTAGCTGTGCAATTGCACGTTAAGGTGTTGTGCAAGACAAAAGGGCCTTAATGCAAACCCATCTAAGAACCTCTCAGGGGAAGGACACTGCCACATGCAATGCAACCACCAGCATGGGGACGGTCAGAGGCCTTGCCCAGATACTGCCATTAAGTTGAAACCAGTAATGCAGGACATATACCTGAGAGCGTATTTAAGGGCTGCCACCAATAGAAATCCATATCACTTGTGGACCAAGTTGGTGCTTTCTGGAAGTATGGAAGAGTGAAATATTAACTTAGTGCATCTATTTTCTACTTAGACAAGCGGGCCTATCAATTGAATTGGCCTACATGTTGGACCAGTTCAATCACTGACGCACTCATACATGAAGGGGCGCTGGGAAAAGGTAAAAAAGGTTTTACTGCAGTAGCGTAATTCTTCTTGAGCTGCTGCTCCATGCATGGTGCCTCCGGCATCCACATCTCATCATCGGTTCATCTTGGCGTAGAATAATTTCGACACATCATCCTGCCAGAGGACTGTAAGTTGGATTATGAGAGATGCACGTACACGAAATGTCATACGAAAACAGATGCATTTTATTATGATCCGCATAACTTGGGACCTCTGAGATGCACAACTGAGTAATGGCTGATAACTTCTAATTTAAGATAGAGTTCACTAAGAAGATATCGAGGACTCGCTAATGGGAACATTGATTAGCTTTCAACCATCTACAAGCACATGATTGAACCTGTAAAGCCCTACTGAGTTATGAAGTACTTGGGCAGTGGGGCAGCCAGGTAAGATGCTTCTCAACATTCATATGAGACGAAATGGTTTTTGTGCTTCTAACGTTACAGAGAGAACGCTGTTGTGGTGAACAATAAAGTCAGGCGATCCTAGATCTCTTCAGAGAGTACGAACCCAGACTCATTCTCTAGTTTCATTTAAATATTTCTACATGTCAGAGGCTGTCCTGATATCACAACAAGAATTATGTCTTTTTGTTCATGATTAAGAACTACTTAAGCATGTACCGTACTCTTTGGATTTTACAACTGAAATATTTGTCAATATTATATCTGAAAGGCCATTAGTCATCCTCCAAATAATCAATATATTCCAAGCCTTCCCCCAACTTCCCCAGGAAAAAAAAAATGAGGTTCAGGAATGGAACCCATAAAAAATAGGTTCAGAATTGGAGCATAGCTCTAAGTTCGGAAGGCTCCATCAAAAGATTAAGCAAAACTTTTCGAGGGAAAGAGGAAGCGGATTTTTACGACTAAATACCAACTTGGTGCCAGCCTCTAATCTTGGGGTCATATCTGGGTTAAGGCAACTATAAGCATTAGGGTCATGCCATTAACCCTAAAAACCTAGTTGGTGCGTGAGAACTTGGTTAAAAATTATTGTTGAAGCTCACTCAACAAAAGAACAAAGAGGAAAGATGACAATAAAAGCAGGCTGCATTCGGTGTTGCCAAAATGAGGTTCAAGTAGCACAACATGCACATGCTTAGACTGGATCTGATCATGGATCAAATCACAAATCATAGGATCATTATGAAAGAAAATCGATGCATTGCTTGTTCCCTGTGACATATAAATGATCGATCAAAGTCGCATCATGCAGCTTATTGGAGGAAGATTCATTGGCCATGATGAAAGATCACTTGTATATAGTGTGGGAGGGAGGAGCAAATAAGAAGTGCATCTTAGTTTCCACCCGTGGCTTGATACCATGTGAATTTTTGCAAGGACTCTTGTATATATCCATCATGGTACTCACCATTATATATAGTCCATATACAATTAGAACAAAATCTCACAAATAGGAATTCCATGTTGGGTGGTCGAGAAATTCCATGTAAGGCTAGCTTCCATACTAAGGAATTCCAGACCAGATTAACCTCTAAATATTTCTTCTTTTTCCTTTTTTTGATTGAAGGGAGGCTCAGCCACCCATTTTATGGGTAGAATGATGGGTCAAATATTTCAAAATTAGTCTCTCCTTAATCTGAAGCACTAAGAAGAACACTTGCTATATAAGCATGTACTGCAGTTATCCAGCATTACTAGACGGTTGATCTCGCAATAGAAGAGTAAAAACAGAGTGCAGAATGCTGCACCACTGAATGGATTTCCAAGTGCACAAGCTTACGTGAATAATTGCTGCGAATTCCCACACACCAGCTAAGAGATCTAACAATGTTACGATCTTGCCAGCTTCATGTAATGGAGACTTGGATTGGTCAGATTGTCATTTTGATTGGACTTGGATCAAGAAGATGGTCTGAGGAGCAAAAACTAACATTCAGTGAGATGCCTGCCGTAACAAAAATGAACAAGATTGAGTACTGGAAATTGGAACAAGAATGAGATCAGGAGATCTGGTGGTCAAGTTATGACTCCTGTCAGATCATTAAAACTCCATACGATCAATTATATATAATATAGAATGGAGAGGCAGAGGAAGGGAGAGAGAGAGTTCAACAAGATGAAAGCACCGTGAATGATCATGTAATGAGGGTCAACTCATCCAACAAAAAACGAACATTGCAACAATGCCATTATTGAAATGGATCATAATTGTCTTCATCAAAAGAAAAGAAATGGACGATAATTGAAGCCAAGCAGAAATTGGCTAGAGAAAATGATATAGGAAGCATAGTAGTTTGAAAACCAGCTGCAATTAACTTAATATGAGATACAATAAGATGATATGAGCAAGTCCATTCAGGATTTGGAGGCTCAATATAGAGAGTTTAGCTTAATGGTCATCAAATGAAGGGAAAAACAACCTTAAAGATATTGCCTTGACAAGTACTAACCCAAAAGGGACCACGTATAACAAGGCATCATTTGTACCAGCTTCTAAGCTCCAGCATGCCACAATCATGGAGAAGAATCAGAAGATAGATAGTGTCAGAAGTTCCTTCTGCAGCTAAGTGTTCCTTGTTAGCAATATGCAAACCTCCAATGGATCCATGGAGAAAACTAGGACTAAGTACTTGGAAATTGGGGACTAACCATCAGAAAACTTCAAACAATAGCATAACATCTGCGCGATTCTTTGATCCCTGACGAGAATAACTTCACTGATCTTATGTTCAGACCTACAGCAGCCATCAAACGATCGCCCAAAGAGAGAACAGAATAGGTATAGGAAGAAATGCATGAAATTAGTATAAGAAGGAAACGGGAATAAATAGGATATTGACAAAGGAAAGGGAAGTGGTAAATGAACTTGGTGATCAGTCCCTGCACCCACTTACAAGACCAGCCAATCGCCTGTGGACATAGTTAAAATGCCTCAAGGTGATCTGCTGCTAAAGTTACATCCATTAAGTTGGAGAGGCCAAAAATGAATGAAAGGTTGATCCTGCTCATACCTCCGTTGTAGCATTTTGGATATGTCCTTGTTTAATAGTCCAACAATTTGGATTGACAAAATTGGATCACGTAGTCCGAATCCAAACCAACCAAACTGGACACTGGTATATTGCCATGCATACACGGAGCTTACGATCATTTCTTGTTGACGTAGGTTTGACTCTGGCTCTGGGACCGCGGATGTCGTCCCCTTCGATCCTTCTGACTTCGAATGTGCGTGGCCACTGTAGACACGACTCACGGACTGAGGAAGGCAACCAAACTCCAATTGCTTTGTATGTGCACAACTACGGTGTCCCACATTTATCTTGCTGTAGCTGAAACCAACAATGGGAAAGTTAAGACGACCATCATGGGGGCTCCATATTACTCAGTAGATGTTCAATTCCTCCTCCATGAGAAATGGCAGTCGCATAGAAGTAAAGCCTGCGTTCTTTTGAGCAATTAAAGCAAAATTTAGTAAATGGTTATTTTATAATTGTCACTTGGGAAAAAAGGAATTTAAGAATCATCAAGAGCTACATAAATTTAGAGATGCATCCAGTTCTATCGAAGACAGAGAGATCGACTCTGTCAACTAGCAAATATACAATTTATAGAGATGTATCTGTATAGCATTCAGCTCTACGCAAGTGTCAACCATGCTGCAACTCCTATTTGCTGAATTCTACTCATTTCTTTTCAAGTTTGAAGAACAACAAGAACAGGGAATCTCTAATAACTCCAACAGAAGGAAAGGGGAAGCTCAAAGAAGGGGAAAAAACAAATAGGAACTAGGTCCAAGAATCTGATTAAATGAAGCCACACTAGCCCACCTTGCCGCAATGAACACAAGCAAGAGCCGACCACCTGTGGAACGAAGAGAAATGAGAGATGGTGTATTTGCCATTTTAGGAGTTCGCTGATTGGACAGAAATTTAACATGCGGCCCAATCGTTCAAATTAGGCCCAATCTTAAGCGCAGCACAGAGTAAGGGAAATTCTTCTACGAACACCGCCCACGGTGATTATATCAGAGCGAAAATTTTTTTTTTTTTTGGGACACCACACTCTGATCCTGTATGAGAACCAATCATCATGGGCAGTATCTGTTGAGCTACACCATCGATAGTGTAGAAAATATTTTCTCATAAAGTAATTCTTTATACATGGCATGTGGTGTAAAATTAATGTGGAGCATACCGTCTAATCATATTGGATCACATAGCACAAGTAATAACAAAATAATATTTAATATGGTTCAATTTTTTTCAATCAAATTTTTACTGATAAAAATATTCATTCTCTCTATTTTACATCATGATGCCTTATATTACTTTCTATGAATAAATATAATATTCTAAATAATATATATAGCTTTTTATATCTTTATATGATATCTTATAATTATTATGATTTATTGTGAGTATATTATAACTTTTTAAATAATATATATAATTTTTTGATATCTTATATAATTTTTTATGAATAATTATGATATCTTAAATAATATATATTATGTTCTATGAATATATATGACATCCTGAATAATATATATGATTTTCTTATATCTTATATAATTTTTTATTAATATATATAATTTTTTATAAATATATATGACATCCTAAATAATATGAATGACTTTCTGTATCTTTATATGATATCTTAAATAATATATATGGCTTCTCGATACCTTATATGATCTTTTGTGAATATTTATGACATCTTGAATAATATATATGATCTCTTATGAATATATATGACATCATGAATATTATATATAACTTTCTATATCTACATTCTGAATAATATATATATTGCTTCCTAATGTCTTATATAATTATATATATATATATATATAATATATATATATATATATATATATATATATATATATATATATATATATATATATATATATATATATATATATATATATATATATAAATAAATATATTTATAACTTTCTGTGAATATATATAACATCCTGAATAATATATATGGCTTTCTGATATATTATATGATTTTTTATTAATATATATGATATTCTTAATAACATATATTATTTTCTATATTTTTATATGTTTTTTAGTGATTATTATGTTTTTTTGTTATCTTATTATGATTTTCTATTATGTTATATGGCATCAAAAAATTATAATATTATTTTTTTCATTATTCTACGGAAGGAGAGAATATTTTTGCCAGTAAAAATCTAACAAAAACAAATAAGCATCATTCATTATTACTTGTACTATATAGTCTAATATAATTGAATGGTGTGCTTCATATTAATTTTTCTATTTTGCGTGGTCTATGAAGTATTACTCAAAATCCAAAATTTCCAATTCGCATCCCGGGCTTGAACCCGGTCCAAAGCTCAATCGGATGCACTTGGAATGGGCCTGTTTGAACGGAAAGGCTGGATTCGACCGAAATGGTCGTATTCTGGAGATCTTGGCCCACATGGCCGAAATCTGGGGCCCAAGTCGTGTGAGTGACATGTCTTCACCGTTCAATCTGCACGTGCCACAAACACGATCCGTCCAGAGGATCTACTGCCGGACAGCGCTAAACGCACCCACCGTCAAACCCACAATCATACGGACTTGAAATGCATGTAGGTCCCACAGGTCCCTGAATTCGGCGATCACCGGTAGGGTGCTACTCCGATGATCTGGACAAGTGGGTGCGTCAGGCGTTTTATTTAAAATCCCGTAGCAAGGCTTAGCACTGGGATACGTGCGGCGATAAAGATTCTCTTGGTGGGTCCAACAAGCATATGCAAGGAGTTCTCGATCAAATACCGCACACCAAAACCCTCCAACAACATATCGCCAGGTAGAAGCAGAAGCCGCTGAGCAAGTCATATTGTCTGAAAACGGCAGATAACGTGACGGCGCTTTGGAAAGATATGGACCCTCGAAGGAACCGCCGTCAACTTTTGACGGCCGAGTCTACCTTAGGGACGGACTTTGATCCATCTCGGTCACCCGGCGCCGTCCCGCTTTCGAGCGAAAGGGGGCTCGATCACCGCACCGATCCGACGGTCGGGATCGCATCTCGGAGTCCTAATTCCCCATATATAATCCCCCGATCGTTGAAGATGCTTCCCCCAAAGGTGAGCGAGGGGGAGCGCTCCTTTGGTTGTAGCCGATCCGGTGTCCCTGCGGAGGAGGATTAGGGTTTCGTGGCGACGATGGCGGAGCACTCGGAGGAGGCGAGCTCGAAGCCGGAGTCTCTGATGGAGAAGATTGCCGAGAAGCTTCACGGCGATGACTCTTCGTCGTCGTCCGATTCCGACAACGAGAAATCGGAGCCGTCCGCGTCATCCGTGAAGGCCAAGATCTACCGCCTCTTCGGGCGGGAGAAGCCCGTCCACAAGGTCCTTGGCGGCGGCAAGCGTACGGATCTACCCTCTTTCCCATTTCCCTTTTTTTTTTTCCATTCATTTCTTCATCTAGGTTGAGAAAAAAATTTATTTTTATCAGTTTTTTTTCTTTGTTTATAAATGTATAGATCGGATCCTATGTTGCTGGGTATACTGATTTGCTTCGAACTGGGATCTATGGCGTGAATTATTATTTTTAATTTATTTATCTCGATCGCCTAATAGGGTTGCTCACCTTCTGCTATTAGAAAGTACTTGGATTTTCGGGTTTTCGGAAATAGTGAAGGAAACACATATCTTGCCGTCTTGAGAACTGTTGATCTGTATCTTGTTCATTTCTATCGATTATTGTGGATTTAAAATTATAAACCCTATGTTGGTTTCGAGAGCAATTGCTGTTTATTCAAATCTTTTGCCTCGATAATTTTGCATCTATCTTTATTAAAATAAAATATTATCTTCGAAAACTTGATTTTTTTCCCCTTAAATTTACTATATTGAGACGTGTCACCGTTGCAGCTGCTGATGTCTTCCTCTGGAGGAACAAGAAGATCTCCGCCGGCGTGCTTGGCGGGGCCACGGCTGTCTGGGTTCTGTTCGAGCTGCTCGAGTACCATCTGCTCACTCTGGTCGGCCATTGCCTCATTCTCTCGCTGGCCATCCTCTTCCTCTGGTCCAATGCAAGCACCTTCATCAACAAGTGGGTCGTCCTTTTAAAAATGTAAATTTGGATTGATGGAAATTTGTGGACAAGATTAGATTTTAGCTAATTTTCCTTTCCCTTTCAGGACTCCGCCACACATACCTGAGGTGAGCATTCCTGAAGACGTGGCCGTGAATGTTGCGCTTTCCGTGAGGTATGAGATCAACAGGGCCTTTGCTGTTCTGAGAGACATTGCATCAGGGCGGGACCTGAAGAAGTTCCTTGCTGTATGTTGACCTGACTTGCGCCCTCTTTTAAAATATAATGAGATTTTCAGAGCTTTTGGATTTTTTTTTTAAAACTGATGTTACACATTGTTTCTCAGGTGATTGCTGGACTTTGGGTTCTTTCAATCCTTGGGAGCTGCTGCAATTTCTTGACCTTGTTCTATATCTGTAATTTTCTCTTTATACTTCCCAGTCTCTCTGAATTTAATTCTCTATCTCGTTTTTGGTTTTTAATGTCGAAGTTCTAAAGTTTTTTGTGAATGGAACAAAACAGTGTTTGTGACGTTGCACACCGTGCCGGCTCTGTATGAGAGGTATGAGGACAAGGTTGACTCATTTGCGGAGAAGGCAATGGCAGAAATCAAGAAGCAGTATGTCGTGTTTGATGCGAAGGTTCTAAGTAAGATTCCCAGGGGTCCATTGAAAGATAAGAAGCAGTAGAACGAAGAAGGCTATCAGAGGTTGTAGAATGTTTGCACTCTGCAGGCAGATGTGGTTTTTCTTGGCAATGTTGTGACTGTTTATCCTTTTTTGTCAGTTAGGACATTTCCTTACAACTTATTTTATGAAGTGTTTGGGTTCTCAATTTGGATGAATCTGGCATGCCTGATTCCAAGTTTTTATGATATGGATTGTCATTATATGTGCATGGAGCGTGTGCGCTTGCCTGCACACCTCGTTTGTTGACAAATTATGGGTTTCATACCAACTACTTGCACCATTGTCATGTTTAAGGATGCTTCCATGTTCTTGTTTTCAAAATCTGTGTTCTGACATTGATATAGCAACAATATGAGGTGATTCAGTTCGGTAATTTGTGATTTTTCTGCATGTCCTTTTGCAGTAAAATTTATAATAAAAACAGTGTTGTCAAATGTTCCTGTCATGGAAATAGAAGAAATGTTACATCTCTGTGGATGAATACAGACTGATGTTGAGCTGTAAGTGAAACCGAGTGAAAACTCTCCTATTGCTGCATATATCCCAAACCCCTTTCTCTTTCTGTAACCCCCTCTTGGTGCGGGCTATACAAAATAATTTGATGTGTCATAAGAAACCGACATTCATATTCTTGTAGAGGAGGTAAAAATTTGGATACGGTTATGAGCCCTGCAGCTTGGCAACTTATGTCTTCGCATGCATGCATCGAGCATCTTGTTCATGTTTACAAGTCTGATGTGTTTCGTTTTCTTTGAATTCATATGTAATCAAGCTATTGCTGGATCGTAGATTATTGAACTCTTGTTTTAAAAAAAGCAAAAAGTGTTTTAAATATCTGCCAGCGTCATGCCTGGGTTTCTAATATACGTAGGATCGAGGCTTGTTGATTTGAGCATTAGTCTGATTTGAAATAAGCCGAGTATGAAAGTAGGTTGGAAGGTATTCATATGTCTACATAAATATATGTATATATGCATGTATGTGTATATGTATTCGGGGGTGGGGATCAGGGGAGATGGTGACAAAGCCATCATACCTTGATATAAATGTCTGCGCTAGGGATGGTGGATTAGAATCGGATAATTTAGATTTGGACCATGCCTTGGTACGAAGAACTATCCTTTGCTATATGTTTCTTATTCAACGGGGTATTCTTTGCTTGAAATTGGAGCTTCATGTTTGGTCATTCTGCCTCATAAATTGTCATTAAGAAAAATAAAACATTCTTAAGTGAAATTTTATTTCCTAATCCCCATTTGTTCCACCCTGTACCCATCTTTGTATGGTGTAGATTGAGTTATTACTCGTGGAACCGAGGATTTCCATATGTACAGGGATCGAAGGAGATTAGACTTCCCTGCTACACAGAGCAATGCTGGTGCCATCCAAACTAACGTCCGCTGGTGCCGAGGGGGATCCGAGGACCGAAAATAATATGGAGTTGGACTCTGGCGATGGAGCACGTTGTGATCTTGGACGGGCTGTGGAGCCTGGGTGGAGGGCAGGGAACCTGCTTGCCTTCAAATCTGCAACCCTTGCTTCTCTCTCTCAAGACACCGTTGAGATTCCAATAGGGCGGGTTCCAGTCTCCGGACGTCCACCAAACAGAACTATAAGCATCCTCTACCGGTCATCCAACTGTAACGTGATATAAATAGCCCAACAGTTTTGGATATGGATTTTGCTTGGATTTAACTCGTATCTAAGCCATTTCCATCCGCAGCTCCTTGACACCCCACCCCACTAATATGGTGGCTCCATAACCATGCCTTTGCTGCTGCGAGGAGAACTACTGCCACTCATTATAGCAGAGGTTGATCATAGTTGCAGATGACAATTAATGTATCTAAATGAAACACCTTGGAAGTGAATCATGAAGCTGCTGAAGCACTTAGAAATGCATCATCAAGACATGAAAAACCGCTGGATCCTATATCATTAGCGCCTTAAATTTTATTATTTGTCCAAGTTCCAAATTTCGTACTCATCAAAAGACTTCTGTGGCTAAAAATAATCTGTTTTTAGAGTGAAAAATAAGTTTTTTTTTTTTTTTTCTTTTTTCTTTTTTTTTGACCGATACAATAATGATGTGCCACCATCAGGTTTGAATTCTGTAACTTTCCAAGGGCAAGATCTTAAGAGGGGTTTGCCAACCAGCTGAGCTAACAGTTGTGATCCCCATCTTCTTATTTCACTGAGAGGTTGACATGAAAAATAGGAGACAGAAAGTAGCTAAATGAGAACATGCTCATCCTGAAATATTTCAATCTCATTAGAAAGCGTAGACAGAGTAATAGAAACGCATTCCATCAATTCTTCTTCACGCGCACAAATGTGCGGGCACATGTTTTCATACAGCGGTATATAAGTTTAAATATTATATATTATCTAAGGTCGGTTGCATGTTACCATTAGTTTGAGATTTCCTTCAAAGCAGAAACCATGGCCCCAGGTACAATACCTAAGATTTTCCTGGCTCCAAACAATTGCAGATCAATATTATATCAGAACTTCATTTATAACAGATCCTTCAGCAGGCTTTCTAACCAAATACTCAAAATAAGTAGGCAAAACCCTTGTTTCTGCATGAAAGGGTGAAGCCCCGGTCCCTAATTTATACTAAAATTAAGATGTATGACAGTATTATTAGAGATGGCACAATTAAGTATGAACCATCAGTGCTTATGGATGTTTACCTCAGAAAGGCCTGGGTGGTTTTTCCAGCACTGCAGAAAAGAATACCTCTTGATCATCTTTATCCAGCTTTGGCACCACAACCCACCTGTGCTTCCTGTACCTCAGCATACCAAATGCATCCAAGTAATCATCCAGATCCTCCTTCTGACAGAAGAAGCTATCAATCCATAGTAGACCACCAGGCCTCAGAACCCTATCCCAATCATACAGAACGAAGTCCAAGAGTATGAAATCGATCCAGCCATCAAGGAATCTCGTAGTATGGATGATGTCGAGCGTGTTATCGAAGAAGGGGAGCCTCTGGTTTATAGTCAAGTAGAGGGGTAGAAGCCCTCTGAGTGCAATCATCTCATTGAAAGGAGCCCCTAGATTGATCATTGCCGATACTATCGTCACATCGAACTCTCTCATCCTCGCAGCAAAGGTCCCGGTGCCCACGCTGAAATCCAGTCCAATCCTCATCTCCCCTGGCTTAATCTGCAGAACCTCTTCTATAAGGAAATCTGCAGTCGGATTCGAAGCTGGGTCGACGTAGACTGCTTTCGTCCATCTGGGCATCTCATGGTGGGTGAGGTTGAAGCAATCAGCACACTTGAAGAAGCCCTTTCCGGTGCTGTTCTTCGCAAGGCAAGCAAAAGTGCTGCATCTGTAGTGGCTCCACCGGACGTTCTGGTCCTCTGGGAGCTTCCACATGGACTCATTGATGGGGAGAGGCTTTGTGTATAGCTTCGGGGCCCTCGCAAAGCATCTCCTCCTCGGAAGTGGATCGCAACCGTGAACCATTAGCCTCTGAGCCTGCTTCCAGTCATCCTTGCAGAAGTCCCCCACGTCATAGTCCATGTACTCCTCCAGCTCTTCCTTCATGGAGAAACAGGCATGTCCGATGCTTGAGAATGTTCCATTGGCTCCAAGAAAGTTCTGTTTCCCCAGCCTGTTGGGCTTGATTCTAATATACTTTCGGATCTCTTCCACCAGGAAGTGCTCGATGACTTCGTCGTATGGCTGGTTGCTTCTTGACGATGGGTGAGCCATCCCTGTCTCGGTTTCCTGCCGTCGAACATTGGCTTCGACGCGAGGGAGGAGCATCTTGACGGATGCCAGTTTTCCCAAGACATCAGCAAGGAAAGAACTGCATCTAAGTCTCTCATTCTTCAATTCAGATTGATCCTCCTCTGAATGTGCTGCTAGATCTTTCAGCTGTTCCATCTCTTTGACGATCTTTCTGATGATGCTATCCATGATCCTGTCAACCTCTACTTCGGCTAGCCTATCATCAACAGCTACATGGACGTCGCCAATGGTATTGGTCAGAAAAAGAGATCCCTGAGAATAGAATTTGCATAGCGTGGCTATACTGAGTAGAGCTGCAAACATGGCCAAGAGAAGGGTGATGCCATATACCCCTCTCTTTAAACCAAACATCAGGGACAGGTTATTTGGGCTTCTCATGTCCAACTTCACTACTGGGTTTCCATTACAGTTCTGTGACGAACTATTAGCAGCTCTATAAATCATATAATAATAGAAAATATTCTGGATCTTAAACTAGTAGAACAGCCATCAGCTCAACAGAAAAAAGATATAAAAACTGGTTAAGGGACTGCAGCGGTCGACACGGTTGGGGAAGAGCACCAGGGGAGGTCCGGAAAGTTGACCAAGTGCCAGAACCAGTCATCTCGACTTTATTGGGGAGCGCCTCGACTTTATTGGGGAGCGCGAGGAGGACAATGGGGTACATTGACATTGGTGACTGGGATTTTTATATCACAAGTTGCTTCCGAATGGCTTGCCTTCCAGGTTGGGCTTCCCATACTTTTTTTAGGGCAGGGGCTTCCAAGTTTCCATGCATTACGGTTTTGTATTAGTTACCGTTGACTCGGAGAGAGGGGGAGAGAGAGAGAGAGAGAGAGTTTTGAGCTCACGTGGGTTGGTCCAAGTTTCCCAAAGGCCGATCAAAGGGCACCCTTGCACCAGGCGCCTGAAGCACGGCTTTCCAGCCATCCGCTTGGCTGCTTTCCATAAAAAAATGTCCGTAGAAACTAATGCATCATAAAATCAAAAATAAGAAATTTGTGAAGAAACAAATCTCTCAATTACATAATTAGCACCGATTGGATTTGGAAGAACTGGAGCTTCCCATTCCACGTCAGGACTGGAGAAGATCCTAACTCCGCATCTGAAATCCTACGTGGACTGGCCACGCTTTCTCCTGTCTCTTTTGCCCTTCGAAAAGGCTTGTACGAAAAGTACGGCTTCAAATAGATTGCAACTCTCCCGAGAGTCATCCATGTGATTACCAAAACGACGCCCCAACGTCAAGCAAATGTTAGAATCCGCTCCCATCGCTATCTCAACTGGTAGGACCGTCTAAATATATGGTAGGTTTTCAAAGGCACGCCTCTTTAATTAAAATAAGACTTCGCTAATAATATTGGCGTCCTCCTACACATACAACAAGTCCGCATAGACGTGCATTCATGCATATATCTATCCATCCATCCATACATACATCTCATACATGTTACGAATGCATGCAAATTTTAGTGATTAATGTACAGAATACATTTGCTGATGCTTACAATCCATTGTAAATTATTCATAACGCCTAATGGGACCCTGAAAATTAAGAGCACTCTTTTGCTGTGTTTTGTAAGAAATATTCTGGTAATATTTCAGAAACCAAAACAAATAAAAAATAAAGGCGTGCATCTCGAGTGTTATAAAGGCATGCATTTATAAAATACCATGCAGAGGGACGATGAATCCTGAAATGCTACATTAACTTATGACGATACAACATATCATCATCTCACACTAGTTTTTTAAATATATTAAAACATTCATGGGAAGCATGAGTGCAGGCATAATGCCGAGTACCAATATCATCACAAAGAAATATTACATTCCACTGGAACCTAAATATAGACGATGCAGACAACCTACTAAACTACATCTATTTCTATGCTCCAACACAAATAGAATCTGGCCATAAGCTTGATAAAAGTTCAATTTGTCACACTCCACTAAACTCTAAACATCTTCTCATGAGCTTTAAGCTATTCTAAATTCTCCTCCTGGATTCTTATGAGCAAGAGAGTTCATCTTGTAGCAAGATGTTGATTCCATGCATGTAATATTATCGTATATATGCATGTGCACTTCTATAGGAAGTAAGTTAGCTGTTGTTTCTTTCTTGAGCCTCCTTCCCCATATAATTCGTTCCATTGCTTCAGTTCACTCATTATAGAACCCTCTGGAGCAAAACTTGCCGCCACCTGCATGAAGAATTTTAGGCAGGGGAAATCACACATCCAGCATGTCTGATATAGGTCTTTTTTTTTTTTTTTTTTTTTTTTTTTACACCAAGATTGAAATAGGACAAGGGGGGGAAAACTTATCTTGATATCTATCTGACATGATTATATCAATTTGAGCATAAGACCAACACAGAAGGACACAAAAGCTTGCACCATATCATAACTAGAGACTGAAACAGTGTGCAGCAAGTGTTATTTCTGAACCAGGATAAGTGAGATTTCTAGAGCCTCCGGGGTGGAACTAAGCTTCTCTAGGAAAGCCTATAGGGAAACCTTTCCGACCAAGGTTCACTGGTACAGTATAGGTACCGCCTGGTATAGGTTTGGCATGCTGAGACTCAGTTATCCTACCTCCCGTACTAACTCTCGGTACGGTATGGTATGCCCGGTAAGGGGCAGTCAGCACCAGTACTATGAACCATATTCCCGACAAAAAGAAGGCATTCCAAAAGGATTAGAGAAAGACAGCATATTCTACATACTGTTCTTGCTTGATCTAAAATCATCACTCATCATTCCTGAAACACCATGTATCTACAGATGCTTTCAGAATAACACGTTAACTCACTTTAAATTGATAATTCATCCAAAAAAAGCAATCACTCTCCAGTTCGAGTTGAATGAAACCCATTCAAGTTAAACTAGTATGCTAGATCATACATGACAATTCTGTCGTTTATATGGTTAATGCTTGAAAACAAAATCAGTAAATAGACAAACTTACTTGACTCTTTGCCTGCCTCATATCTTCCATATTTAATGGTCTAAGGGTAATTGATATTTCCCCATCTTCTACCTTAATTTCTGAGGTGTCTGATGGATTCTCTCCTCCTACAGCCTTCTGCTTCCTCTCCTGCAACAAAAAACTAAATGCTGTTATACAACTTGAAACCATTAAGGAACATGTGAATGACCAGATTTACTAAATTGAAGCAGTCACATAAACATAATTCCAAAGTTTACTGGAATCAAAATAATGACATGGAACTGGATATATTTTAGGTAAAACATAATCATCAACCAAAAAGTGACGATCATAAACTATAAAGTGATGTAAAATGAGAGTCAGTATTTTAAAAAATCAAAATGAGGATAATGGCAAAGTTTTACAGAGTTCAATATAAATAAAGGTGCACTGATTAATTAATAACTATAAAATAGCATTAAACATTTAGATAAAGAGGGAAGAGAGAGCCATTCTTCTTTATTGAAGGTTGGTATGAAAAAGAGAACAACTGGACAGATGGATTAAGGGTAAATGATTGAAACAAAAGGATAGAGTTTAAGATGGGTAAACTACTGCAGATAGTACAACTATTGTGCCAAGAGAGTCCCAAACTGGTCTTGAAATCAAATATCTAAGGCTGTTTAATGAGGCCTTACTCATTAAATAGAAGAACTTTTATAAGTACATCAGCCCTTTAAAATAGTGGTGTTCAACAATTTATTACTCTCGCAGCTGAACTGGTTATGGCTTAATGCTATATTTCATTGGAACAAACACTGGAATGGAATGGGAATTACAGCTTTGGTATGGCAGCAAACTAGGAATCAAGATTTCCCTTGGAATCATCATTTCTTTAACTGAAAGAATGGTGATTCCACTTTTAAATGAGAGGAACGGCCACTCCCAAGACAATGGGAATGAATGGGATTTTTGGAAAGTGATTTGATTAGTAATATTTATGGTATAAAAGACTTCCTAATGGCGTGTTGGAAAATGTAAAACACCATGACAAGTACAAAATCACAGTTCTCTTCTCACCATGTCATGAAATACATATATATATATGGCCACTTTTCCTGCTCTAGCTAAGTTACTCATAGTAAAATTCCTTATCTGAGAGTCAGATTGTTGAAGTTATAATATTTAAAACAAAGAAGTAAATAGTCATACCAGTTCTTTCAGTCTTTCTTTTTGAATAAGCTCCCTCACAGGACGATATGCTGCTGTAGTGCACAAGTTCTGCTCTCAACAGTTACCCTTTAGTAAGCTAAATGATTGTTTAACCATGCCAGAGTTCCATGAGACACATACATACCTTGAGATCGCTACCACTATACCCCTCTGTCATAGTTGCAAGCTCCTTGTAGTCAAGTCCTTCCTTCACCTTCTCCTTTGACAAAAGTGTTTTCAGAATTAATTCCCTGCTTTCTAAGGATGGTAGACCAACCATTATTCTGTTCAGCAAAGGAGACATTAGCAAGCAAACAAATATGTTTGCACTTTTTATAATGGAACTGAAAAGGAAAAAAAGAGAGAAAAGCAACCAACCTGCGTTCGAACCTCCTAATGATTGCCTCATCAAGGTCAAAAGGTCTGTTTGTTGCTGCAAGAACAAGGATTCTTATCTCAGGCTTTGTTAAGAGCCCATCCCAATGTGTCATAAACTCATTCTTAATCTTCCTCATTGCCTCATGTTCTCCAGCCCTATTTCGCTGCCCGAGCATGCTATCAACCTCATCCACAAAAATGATAGTAGGGGAGACCTTTGCAGCCAGAGTAAACAAAGCTCTAACATTCTTCTCATCTTCCCCAAACCATTTCGACGTGATGGTGGACATTGAAACATTGATGAAACTTGCTCCAGCTTCATTCGCTATAGCCTTGGCCAGCATAGTTTTCCCAGTTCCAGGTGGCCCGAACAGTAATATTCCTCTGCAAGGCTTTAGGAGACCACCTTTAAAGAGGTCTGGTCTTCGAAGCGGAAGCATGACAAGCTCCTGAAGGGATTCTTTGATGTCATCTAAAGCACCTATATCATCAAATGTTACTCCAATTTCACTAGCTGGGATAACCTCTGGTCTAATCCGCTTTTCGAATTCATTGTCGGAGGCAACTTCCTAGAAGCAGGAGCATAATAGTTGGATAAATTGTCAAGCAAACTTCCATCAACACTTTACAAACCAAATGATTTTTTCAAAAAAGAATTGAAATTCAATGGAAAGCAAATATTTACATTTTACATACAGAGGATTTGTAAATATATCATGATAAAACTCAATCTATGACCAAACAGACTACATAGCATAAGCCAAAACAAGGGACGAACACAGAAAACATCTACTTCTTAAACATCAGCAAAGAGTACAATTTAACCAAAAACTGAATATAAAGTTTAAAAAAAATATATAACTTTTGATATCTCTTACAATTTAAACAATATAATCTAATCTTGTTTCATTTAAAAATCTGAATTTAAATTGTGCACGCATTTCATATTAAAATATAGTGCCATAGGATATATTTCAATTCTCTTTATTTGCATGGTTGCATTTCCTGAATGCTTGAGCTGAAAATAAAACTAACTACTTTTGGGCCCATGAAGTCATTTAACTATATTTAACACAAAATAATCAAAATAATTAAACTTGGCATTATTTGGTTACTCAAAGTTTTTTAAATTATGCAATAATTTTATAATATTACCTTCAAAAGAATTTTCACATTTCATCTGTACCACAGTTTTCTGTATCTGACCATGCCACCCAATACAAGGCATACTATACACTACGGGTAGAGTACCAAGACTCGGTACACATTTTGAACCAAGTGTTGGTGCCAATGCACGTAGAATACCAAATCTCAGTGTCGGTGTACCGGTTGGGCACTGATACACAATTTAGTACAGAAACTGCAAACTTTGACTTGTCTACTTCCAATTTGATGCAATTTTCATCCCTTTTATTCTTTTTAATTTTACATGATTTACATGAATCTTGAAGGGTTGCCCCATGATTCCACAATCTTGAACTGCATCAATAGCATAGGTTTAATTTTTCATACTGGCATTCAACACAAGCCCTCTAATACCCCATATTGTGTTAGCCAGGAGTTTGACACCAATATATTGAGCAGGTGGTGGACTATTGAGGATGTTGGATTGACAGCTGGTCATCAGTAGTCAAACTAATGAACCATACATTAATCCAGAAAGCCAAAATTATACTGATAAATTAAGGATTGTAAGTAAAAATTTCATCAAACAATTTACAATCTCTACAATTGACCTTTGAAAGATCAGAGTACATTTTGTTTATTTTACCTCAGCTGTTTCAAATTTTAAGTCATATATTCCAATATGGACCAACACAAGCCACTACTCATAATAGTAAAGTCTATCATGTTATATTCAATGCAAATATAATTAATTTCTAGTTCACATTACTAGACTATACTGACTATGGAATCATCACCATGCACCTTGAGCACCTACTTCAAATATACAGAGGAAATTGATGGTAGAAAGCAATGTTAGCGCTAAAATTAGGGGAAAAGGAAAAACAATACAGACCAAACTAAAGAGGAAATCAAGAGGAGATTGGTGAACTTTAAAAGAGAACAATGTAAAACAATATCACATCCAGCTTAACTGGATCCTATTAATTCTTTCCAATTTAGGATCACATTCTTAGAATTGCAAGCCCTGAGAGATCCTCTCCACCGACAGCCAGGTTTTCTTCTCGGGCTAACGATTTGCCCTTAATAGAAGTAGAGCCCTTACAAAGGCATGGACAAAAATATCCACATGAAATTATCAGGGTTTCAAATTAAGTTTTCTAATACAGGTTAGTTAAACTGTTAAAGAATCAGATGTCGGCATATCAATCAGTCAAAGATAAAGGTGTGGAAAGAGTCGTAAGCTTACTGGTGCTTTTGGTGGTGGACATGAACCTACACCATCCTTCTGAATTGATTTCTCTGATTCACTTTTGTTTTCTGGAGGCGGAGCTTGAGATTTTGTCTCGGATTTTGCGGAAACAGTTATATCTTCTTTTCCAGCTTCCTATATATATATATATATATATATATATTGTCAGATATGACAGCATGAAGAAACAGAATTTATTAACTCCATCACTATAACAAACCTTCATTGGATCAATGTTTGCCTCCAGCTTTAGAGTATCCTTGCCACTAAGCTCATTCTCTTGGAATATATTTAATGCATGAGATAAACTATTCCATGGAATATATTTAATGCATGAGATAAACCATTCGATGGAACATGTAATGAGTGAATAACACAAGATAAAAACAGAAATTAAAAGAAAAAAATCATTAAATATTATCTGACCTCTTTGAAGATATGACAAGTTTTCCATTTCTATATTCAGGATCCTTGTTATTCATCAGGTGATAAGAAACTGCTGACACCACAATTTCTTCTATATACTTACTAAGAACCATGGTATCTGCAAGGCAGATTGAGCCTAAATCATCACAATCAAGATCATTTGCTGCAAGCACCTCAGTTATGTGGTTTCTGTTATCCTGAAACCGAAGTATCTTCATGTCTTCTTCTATCTGGGCCTTCCAGCTGACAAGGTGGGTCTCATCTTCTGGTTGCTTAATCTCTATATTGTAAGGAAATAAAAGACTAAGCCTTTCATCCACTTCTCTATAGTCACTATCCACTTCTATCACCCTTGAACCAAGTATCAACACAGGGCCTGTTAACTTTTTCAACATTTTCCGGAACAAGGAATACATCCTTTGGGATCTAAACAGAAGCTTCTCGATATCCCTTATGTAAAGGACAATTGGATCATTCTTGGATACTGAAAGCAGAACCTGAAGAGCAATTCCCAATATCAGTGCTATATATGTACTTTATTAAAAAAAAAAAAAATGCATGATTATTGGCATCTAAAGCAGGCTGAGTTACACATTGCATCATGTCTCAGACATATGGAATTTTTTACCAGACCAGGAGAAGTAAAAGTAAAAAAGGAAAGAAATACCTTATAAAGGGCCTGGATTAGAAGTTTCTCATCAAAAGCCCAGCTCCCAGTACGTTTTAGAGTTACTGCAATGAGGCAGAAGCTTGTAAGGAACTACAAGGAATAATTTGGATTATGAATTCTTGACCACAAAGATGCATGAATAATGAAGGCATCAATTTAAAAGACCTCATGATTCAGTTCAAGTTACTTCAAGAATTTCTGGTAAAAGGATTATCAAAATTGCTGTATGATTGCCATCTAGCATTCCAGCTACACTGTAATTATAATTTGTCTCAATCTATGCGAGTATAGCCATAACACATGTTTGAGAACTGCTTCTGGGTGGAGGGCTAAATTACCACTTCCTTTGATCTTTCTTTTGAAATACAGCAGGAAATACCCCACATGCATCCACAACATGGTATAATAGGTTCTCAATTCAGTCCACCAATGCATCATCCTTTCATAGGTTTCCAACAAAGAATCGGCATATACAAACATGGTAAAGGATAATCTGAAACCTCAGCAAATTATAACAAACATGCCCCAGAAAATGTAAATCAGCCTACATCATCAGGCCAGCATATCTTCCTCCATAAATACATATTTGGCTAAAGTAACCTATCTTTTAAAGAATTCAAATATTAAAAAGCTTCTACAACTGTTCAGGGTATATTAAATACTTGAGCTTGTTCTACTCTAACTGGACATATTATTTAAAGAAGCACCGATGAATCCTGATGAAATAGTTCAATATGAAAAATTGGATCCTAGCTATAGCTCAATCTAATCCATTCACTTGATTTCTAGGATAAAGGCCCTCCATCTGTGTGCTGGCAATCGATTCCAGCCAAACCAAGCCTTGAATCTATAAATGCAAGTATGCAGCAACATCTGCTGTTGCACATTAAGAGAAAAGCACTGAAGAAATACAATCCCAGTAATTGAACCATTCTACATCAATCCTTATGTGGATAATTCTAACAATTTGTGGACCTTAGCCAACCACAACGTGATAGGAAAGGCTTGAACAATTATACCATTGAGGGAAATGATGATTTGATATTTTCAATCCATTGAGACTAAGTCTGTCACTCATAGCCAAGGGATTCGTTCTTCACTCTTAATGCAAGAATATTTTAGCATGCTCGGACAGAAAAAGATTTTCTATAAATACATAATACCAGCCCATCTAGTTTGAATACAACGTGGAATGATAGACCATGCTTCCCCACTCCTATTGTATGCTTTGACCAGTACAGTGTATGTCTTAAAGAATAAATTTCACAAGAAGGATGATAATAATGCCACAATAATATTGTGGATCTTGGACATCTTAAAGTTAGAGGATGACTTCATATTGGAGTTCCATAGGCTTGTTCATCCTCCTGTGGTGGCCTTGTTCTGGGTTTGTACTTTCATGTCACCTTTATAAGTTTGATTTCTGCCTCTTCCAAGCATCTCTAACCCTAAATTTGACAACAAGAAAAGCAAATTCAAACATCATAAGCTTGAACTTGAGATGAAAAATTCCTAAATATAATGAAACAAAGTGGCTCTCATCATGATAACTAGATCCACCTCAACCTTAAATTGCTCCAGAGATCAACAGAGCATCCAGCAATGACTGACTTGAAGAACTGAGTAGACACAAATACATCCAAGATGTATCTAAAAAAACTATCAAATGATACTGATTAAGATTCGCGTTGCTACTGACTACCAAGCAAGTCATAGATTGGCACAAAAAGTTGTATAATTGATATAAGGAAAAATTCTACCAATTTCACAAAGATGTATCCTACCAAACAGCAATTGAGAACAACAACCTGGATTCACAGGAGGGCACTGTGACAAGAGACTACTTATATCAGCTGAAGCAGAGGCATTCCTTCGAAGCTTTGGTATGTCACTAGTACATTCTGATCCCCTAAACGTACATGAATACACGGATATTTAAAAAGTAATTACTCATGGAAAAGATCAAAATATATCTGTGCTCAATATACCTTGACCTCATCTCCAGACTACTGGTCTGCCTGCGCAGAGAACCTGCAACAAACCTCTCAAATTGATAAATAAGAAAAGGCAGGTCAGCAAATAAAGGTAAATTACTCCAAAATCTACAAAAATGTACCAAAATAAATGGGTGATATTTCTGCAGCTTAGAAATGCAAATTTATACAGCCATAACAATTACACTGTATTACCAACTGATTAAATTGAACCATGCAAAACATCTTATATCATTATAAAAAAATCTTGGTTTTGCACACCGAGATAATCTGAACAAAGTATGATTTCATTGTATATAAGCCACCCAACTAGTTCCGCCATGCGGGAATTGGGATTAAGCATTATAAGAAATGGCTTTACAAGTCACATTATGCATATTAGGAAACTGGAGCTACTATAAGCAGATGATGAAGTGGTTATAGTTTACATTCAAATGAAAAGTTCTGCCTATGGTATTTGAAAACAATCTTGCAATCCTACAGAAAATCTCTCTTGTGCAACAGCAGCAACTCGGTATGTGTTCTCGTAACAATGAAGCTTCAAATAATTTCCAAGCCTCTCTCAAAAAACAATGAAGCAGCAACTTGCAATTTGAAATTATCATAACATGCCTCTGATGCAAACAAAAACTTGGAATTTGACACATCAACAGAATCACAATCTTAAAGCACCATTTAACATTTCAGTTTTTTTACAATAAGCTTTTGCCAAAGAAGTGACAAGAAAATATGGAACAACCGACTTCATTAACCAACGAGCTCGTAGCTATTAACTAAATTTAACCTCAGAATCCAATCTAGATTCTGATTGTAGTGTCTTGCAACAGGACATCTAAATTTGCATAATCATGATAATTTTATGGATGGTTATATATATACTGACCAGTCACCAACAACAAATTCAGCTGACCAATCTCTAACAATTTCTTTCATGTAAATGCCCTTGATTTCACATAAAGGACTTATATAGGCTAAATTGGAAGTTCTTTTGTCTCGGAAACTACACATGCCAGCAATAGTAAGTGACAAACATTCAAAAATTCTAGAAAACATCCTATTCTGCAATTTTTAACTTCTTAGCAACCAGATCGATCCCCTCACACCCCATTTTACACCCTTAACTACAAAATGCTTTGATCATTTTAGCTCCATTTCTTTCCTTTTATGCCAGATCCGTTCGATGCTGTTACTAAATTTGAGAAAAAGCAGTATTATTGCCCAATCTCCCATCCTTGACTTAGCAAATTCTTCAAGATATGTGCAGCTCCATGCTGTCCTTCAGGGACACTGCTGCTCTCATCATACTCAGAATAGCCAGTAACGGATAAAAACACTTCAGATTTTCTTACATGCATCCACTTAGTTCACCATATTCCATTTTTGTTAAAAAAAATTAAGGATGTGTTTGGTTGGCGAACGGAATTGGAATCGGAATGGATTGCAATGGGAATTGGAATAGTCATATTCCCTGACATTTTTGATTTGACTGGAATCAGAATTGGAGTTGAAATGGGATTTGAATACAAGGTGAGAGTCTAGATTGGATTTTGGGGTTTGGGACATTCCCATTACTTTCTGGAATCAAAATGGAAATGGGACTCCTCCCCCCTACCCAACTCCCACAAAAAAAAAAAAAAAAGCTGTTGGTGCAGAATCTAGTTGACGCCAGATCGAGCTGGAGTCGAGGAAGATGAGGTTGCCGCCAGTGACCTGCAAAACAAATTTTCATCCAAAGTCGGTGGTGGTGGCTCCGGCAGGACCCTCCGACGGTCAAGTCAGCTCTTCTGGCCAACAGAAATGGAGTACTCAAGAAAGAGATCGGCAGAGTTTAGAAGAGGAGAGCTTAGAGAAAACATATCTGAAGAATCCCTTTTTATAGACGGAGCTTGATTGATAATGGACCGCTCGGGACCGCATGGGGTTCGGTACGAAGAGAAAGATGTCACCAGACTGATAGTGACAGCCATACCGTCTAGCCGTGGGCTGCATGGGATTTGTTACGGAGAGAGAGATATCGTCAGACTGATAATGGCAGCCATACCGTCTGGTCATGGGCCGCGTGGAGCTTGTTACGGAGGGAGAGGTGCTGCCAGGCTGATAATGGTAACCATACCATCGAGATTTAACAGCCGTAGTTCGAAGGGAGCAGGCGTTGGTTGGTGAAGAACTTCGGCGTATATCCATTTCAGAGGAGTTCGGACTCCTAAGGGGGATACGGCTGAAAGAAGAATCCGGAAGAAGTTCAGCTCCTGTAGAAATCCAAATGAAGAAAAGTCCGAAAGGAGTTCGGCTCCCATAGAGATCTGACTGCAGGGGGAGTTCGGAAGGAGTTCGGCTCCTATAGAAATCCGACTGCATGGGGAGTTCGAAAGGAGGTCGGCTCCTATAGAAATTCGACTGAAGGAACGTCCGGGAGAAGCCCGGCTCCTGCAGAAATCCGAAAGGAGTTTGGTTTCCGCAGAAATCCGATTGCAGGGAAAATCCGAAAGAAGTTTGGCTCCTGTAGAAATTCGGTCGAAGGAGGTGTCCGGGAGAAATCCGGCTCCTGGGGAAGCCCAGCCAAAGGAGAAGTCTGGGAGAAGTCCGGCTCCTGAGGAGTTCGACAGAAATTCGGCCGTTGGGGGAGTTCAACTGGGGCTCGGCCGCTGAGAAGTTCGGCCGGCTGAAGGGGTTCGGCTGGAGCTCGACCGCTGGAGAGTTCGGCCGGCTGAAGGAGTTCGGCTAAAGTTTGGCCGCTGAAGCTCTTCCGTGATTACCGATTGCATTGGGCTAAACATCAGACTGGACTTCGGCGGGAGCGGAATTTATCCCCAACAATAGTCCCCCCCACTCCCGAGTTCGAAATTCGAAGGAAGAGAGTACAATAAGACGACTGCCGAAGTCCTTTTCCGAGCTCTGCACCCATTGAAGTTGAAGCTCAGGGAAGATCTTATCTCCAGTAAAGATTGAAGTTAAAGTTGAGGCATGGAGGAGATCTCATCTCCAGCCGAGGTTGAAGAAGATCTCATCTCCTGTTGACGCGGACGTTGAAGCTCGGAGGAGATCCTATCTCCAGCCGAGGTTGAAGGAGATTTCATCCCCGATTGACATAGACATTGAAGCTCGAAAGAGATCCTATCCTCAATCGAGATTGCGGAAGATTTTATCTCCTGTTGACATAGAAGCTCGGGAGAGATCTTATCTCTAGCCGAGGTTGAAGAAGATCTTATCTCCTGTTGACGTAGAAGCTCGGAAGAGATCTTTATCTAGCCGAGATTGAAGGAGATCTTATCTCCTGTTGACGTAGATTTTGAAGCTCGGAAGAGATCTTATCTCCTAGCCGAGGTTGAAGAAGATCTTATCTCCTATTGACGTTAGAAGCTCGGAGAGATCTTATCTCCTAGCCGAGGTTGAAGGAGATCTTATCTCCTGTTGACGTAGACTTTGAAGCTCGAAGAGAGATCTTATCTCCTAGCCGAGGTTGAAGAAGATCTTATCTCCTGTTGACGTAGAAGCTTGGAAGAGATCTTATCTCTAGCCGAGGTTGAAGGAAGATCTTATCTCCTGTTGACGTAGACTTTGAAGCTCGGAGAAGATCTTATCTCCAGCAAAGGATTGAAGGAGATCTTTATCTTCTGTTGACGTAGACTTTGAAGCTCGGAGGAGATCTTATCTCCAGCCGAGGTTGAAGAAGATCTTATCTCCTGTTGACGTAGAAGCTCGGGAGAGATCTTATCTCCAGCCGAGGTTGAAGGAAGATCTTATCTCCTGTTGACGTAAAAGCTAGAGAGAGATCTTATCTTCAGCCGAGGTTGAAGCTCGGAAGAGATCTTATCTCCTGTTGACGTAGAAGCTCGGAAGAGATCTTATCTCTAGCCGAGGTTGAAGAAGATCTTATCTCCTGTTGACGTAAACTTTGAAGCTCAAAAGAGATCTTATCTCAAGTCGAGGTTAAAGAAGATCTTATCTCCTATTGACGTAGAAGCTCGGAAGAGATCTTATCTCTAGCCGAGGTTGAAGAAAATCTTATCTTCTGTTGACGTAGAAGCTCAGGAGAGATCTTATCTCTAGCCGAGGTCTCTAGCCGAGGTTGAAAAAGATCTTATCTCTTGTTGACGTGGAAGCTCGGAAGAGATCTTATCTCTAGCCGAGGTTGAAGGACTTCGACTTGCTCATGTTAGGACGAGGTTCTCCTTCTGTTTCTAACACGGCCACTATTGACTGCTTCTTTCCTATCATCACAGTTTTTACACCAAAAAACAATAATATTGAAATGGAGAAATTTTATTGAAGGAAAATTACTGGCAGCACATCCTCAAATTCTCTGTATTTCAGGATCGTGGGAGCGTTGTTCCTCCGAGTTTCTTCAGACGATAAGTTCTGGACCGGACGACCTCCTCTATTTCATGCTGGCCTTCTCAATTTGGAGCAAGCTTCTCTTGGCTTTGAGGTTGGGAGATGACGGCTCACCAAAGTACCAAGCCCCACCCAGAGGTAGCGTTGATGATGTCAAGAGGCGGCCGACCTTCTTGTGGTTCCTCCGTCATTGGTGGTTCTGGCTATGACAGCATTCTTGGCCGATCTTCTCCTACTTCAGACTAGCATCTGAGGAATCGACCCAGCCGACCCCTCCTGATGAGCTCCTCGATTTCGTCTCGAAGCTAAATGCATTCTTCAGTATCGTGGCCATGGTCACGAGGGTAGAGGTAGTATTTGCTTCGATTGCGCTTGTTTGGAGGAGATCGTAATTCTTCTGATCTTGGTAGCTGATTCTTAATTTCCATCAGAACTTGAGTTTTAGGAGCTTTAAGGGAGGCGTAGTTGTGGAACCTTCTGGAGAAGAACATCTTCGCACCCTTCTATCGGAGCTTCCTTGATGACGAGCTCGAGAAGAAGTTCGAGCTTGCTTACGCTCGGGAGGAGTCCGTGAGCGCGGCCGAACTTCACTCGACTCTCCATCGACAGCGGGTCTATTAGACTCGTCCGTCCGCCACTTTCCTACGGCTTCTTCATCCTTCAACTTGAAGGTTTCTTCCGCACAGGCATATCCCTCGATCCGAGCTAGCAAATCGGCAGAGTTCCTAGGGTACTTCCCCAGAAAGAACAGCAAATCGTTCTTCTGAAGGCCGCCTTTGAGTGCGGCCATTGCAATAAACTGGGGCAGGTCCCGGACCTCCAATGCCGCAGCATTAAACCGAATGACATAAGCCCGGATAAATTCCCCCTCCTGCTTGACATTCATCAAGGAATCCGAACCTCAGCGCGGACGTCGGCTGCTGACGAAGTGAGCCATGAACTGATGGCTCATCTAGTCAAAAGAGAAGATCATACCTGACTTCAATGCCGAGTACCAGTTTCTTGCTACTCCCTTTAAGGTAGATGAAAAAGCTCGGCATAATATGGCGTCTGATGCGCCATGAAGTAGCATCATAGTCCGGAAGGCCTCCAGATGATCAACCGGATTAGAGGTTCCATCATAACTTTCAAATTGAGGGAGCTTGAAGTTCGACGGAACGGACTCTTGCATAATTCGAGAAGAGAAAGGAGGATCGATACAGGCGTCGTCACAGCGAGCCGGAGTGACATGGCGGAGTTTCTCAATCCGTCGATCCATCTCCCGTAGTTTGTGATCGAGGACATCGTCTCGATCGCATATCTTGAATGGCTTCCGACTATAAATGGAAATGATCTCCTTCAGAGAAGAATCATGATCTGAACACGGATCCTCTGCTCTCTGTTTTTTCTTTTCAGGAGCGACGGATATGCTAGCCCAAGTGCTCTTTCTTAGGATCGGTTTCCGACATCCTGATGGTGGATTTTCTAGTGGAGTCGCCGCCGAGGGCTGCCGCATGGCCTGCACCATCTCGGTGAGGCCCTGAACCCGCTACATCAGCAAGTTAAACTGCTCCGGATCTACCATGACCGTCAGTGGAGGTGGAGGTGGAGGTTGAAGTGCCGATGATGGAGCAGGAATGGATGGATCCGACTCAGATCTGACGGCAGAAGCGGTAGATCTTCGGATGGTCGTCTTCTTTTGAGACATTTCTTGGAACTGAGGAAGAGGATGGAGATGAACCTTGGAGAAGAAGGTTGGCAGGGTCGACTGAGCACTCCTTTGAGAATAAGAAAATCTCAAAAACAGAGGTTCCTTCCTCCAGCGCCAATTCTATTGGTGCAGAATCTGATTGATGCCGGATCGAGCTGGAGTCGAAGAAGATGAGATCGTCGTCGGTGACCTGCAAAACAAAGTCCCGTCCGGAGTCGGTGGTGATGGCTCTGGCAGGACCCTCCGACGAACAGGTCAGCTCTTCTGGCCAATAGAAATGGAGTGCTCAGAAAAGAGTTCGACAGAGTTTAGAGAAGGAGATGAGAGCTTAGAGAAAACGTATCTGAAGGATCCTTTTTATAGACGGAGCTTGATTGATAGTGGGCCGTATGGGGTTAGGTACGGAGAGGAAGGTGTCGCCAGACTAATAGTGACAGCCATATCGTCTGACCGTGAGCCGCGTGGAATTTATTACGGAGAGAGAGGTATCGCCAGACTGATAATGGCAGCCATACTGTCTGGTCGTGGACCGCGTGGGGCTTGTTATAGAGGGAGATGTGCTGCCAGGCTGATAGTGGCAGCCATACCATCGAGATTTAACAGCCGTAGTTCAGAGGAAGCAGGCGTTGGTTGGTGAAGAACTTCGGTGTATATCTATTTCAAAGGAGTTCGGACTCCTAAGGGGGATACGGCTGAAAAAAGAATCCGGAAGAAGTTCGGCTCCTATAGAAATTCGAATGAAGAGAAGTCCGGAAGGAGTTTGGCTCTCGTAGAGATCCGACTGCAGAGAAGTCCAGAAGGAGTTTGGCTCCCGTAAAGATCCGACTGCAAGAGGTCCGGAAGAAATTCGGCTCCCGTAGAAATTCGACTACAGGGAGAGTCCGGAAGGAGTTCGGCTCTCGTAGAAATCCGACTGCAGAGGGAGTCCGGAAAGAGTTCGGCTCCTGTAGAAATCCGACCGAAGGAGACGTCCGGGAGGAGTCCGGCTCTTGAAGAAATTCGGAAGGAGTTCGGTTTCCGTAGAAATCTGACTACAGGAGTCCGGAAGAAGTTCGGCTCCCGTAGAGATCCAACTGCAGTGGGAGTCCGAAAGGAGTTCGACTCCTATAGAAATCCGGTCGAAGGAGATGTCTGGGAAGAGTCCATCTCCTTGGGAAGCCCAGCCGAAGGAGAAGTCTGGGAGGAGTCCAGCTCTTGAGGAGTTCGGCAAGAATTCGACCATTGGGAAAGTTCGACTAGGGCTCGGCCGCTGAGGAGTTCGGCTGACTGAAGGAGCTCGGCCGCTGGGGAGTTCGGCCAGCTGAAGGAGTTCGACTAAGGTTTGGCCGCTGAAGCTCTTCCGTGATTACCGGTTGCATTGGGCTAAACATCAGGCTGGACTTCGGCTGGAGCGGAGTTTATCCCCAACAAAAGCCATGCCCTCAAACAATTTCCTAGAAACATCAGAACTAGTATACGCTCTAAATTAATCCATCTTGCTGATTCGATCTTCTAATGGCGACCCTTTCTAATATAAACAATTTTATGCACTGATTCCTTGTTTGGTTTTGTGCCTGATGATGCCTTAGAAATGAAGACCAAATAAATAAAACACCTAATTACTGCAGTGGATTTGAGCCTACTACGTAACTGACTTCACCATTGTTTAAAAATGACAAGCATTCTTAAGCTTGTGTAGAAGTGCATCGACGGTGATGCAACATCATTGTTTGCCTGCCATAGTAATTAAAAATATATTGTACCAGAAAGATTGTCCCACCACAGATTGCCTTAAATGTCTATTTTCTCTTTCACTTGATTCCTCCTTTCTCTCCTCTCAAAGCCTGGATTCTCATAAGTTTTTCCTTAAAATCAGAAAATTATAATCAGACAAAAGAAGTCACTCTAACATGGACCAACTTGTCAACAATAAAGATTAAGGAACTATCTCCAGTAAACAAATCATCATTCTTCATCGCAATTTATTCTTAAAGTTTTATCATGCCCAAACAGTAATAATGTGAAACATCAAGGTCATCTATCCCACACAGATGCATCACACAGCTGATTATGTCCAACTGTATCGGTAACTGCACATATGTTTTAAATGGTTTGGTCGCTAAGCTAGCAGTAAATGCCCATTACTAAAAAAATAGGAGTCAGAAAATCATAAACCATGGAAAAGTTCATTAAAAGAATACTAAACAACGATGAAGGCAAAAGTTACAATTTTTCATAAGGATTTGAAATTAGCTGCAATCAACATAAGGCCATGAACTAGGTGTTGGCTGATGAAAACTTCTAAATAACTACTAAAAATTCTCTTTTTATTATTTTCACATTCGCCTTTCATCCTCTACTGTTCATCACTTCATCTAAATCTCCTCTTCCTTCTTCATGCACGTTTCCACAATAGATGTTGCGGCCACAGCTACACCCCTTGGCACATGATGTTGCAGCTATTGCTAGGAGAGGAGAAATACCTGTTTCATTAAATTTCCTTCCCAAGGGTTCATGGGGTGCAGGCACTAGCCTAAGAGCCAAGTCACTATCTAACAAGCCCAGAATTAAGAATAGTTGCCAGGTATTACCTATAGGGCTACCCGAGCAGCCTAAGTGACCACTTTTTAAAGCCATGATCTAGACATACATAAATGACTAGTTCAATTTAGCTCTCCAGTTATAACTTAACTCCAATGTCAAAAAAATATGAGAAAGTACCATAAGGCAGTACATCCACGTCAAAAAGCAGAAAAAAATTTTATATGTCGCATTGTTTCCACACTTATAATGGAAGGTAGAAAGACAGCCCTTCAATGCCTTAGATCATCTAAAAGGGACCAAGCTCCATACCTTCATAAAAAGATCATTCCTAAGTGAGAACTAAACCATAAAGTTATAGGTTATGCAAATAACAGATATCACTAATAAGCATATAGAACTCTGATTGTTACCTCTCCCATGAGCAAAAACTCAGAAAGAAAATGAGTTGTTCGATATGAAAACATAACATAAAGCCACCATGCTAACCATTAAAATCATCAATCCATAGCCTTCATCCATATCTAAAGTCTCTCCACATAAGGAAATTAGGAAACATGTTATTTAAAACACCCCAGGACAAACCATGATAAAATATCCTCTAGAATACACTTATAGTGGAAGGTAGAAAGACAGCCCTTCGATGCCTTAGATCATCTAAAAGGACCAAGCTCCATACCTTCATAAAAAGATCATCCCTAAGCGAGAACTAAACAGGAAAGTTATAGGTTATGCAAATAACAGATATCACTAATAAGCATATAGAACTCTGACTGTTACCTCTCCCATAAGCAAGAACTCAGAAAGAAAATGAGTTGTTCGATACGAAAACATAACAAAAAGCCACCATGCTAACCATTAAAATCATCAATCCATAGCCTTCATCCATATCTAAAGTCTCTCCACATAAGGAAATTAGGAAACATGTTATTTAAAACAACCCAAGACAAACCATGATAAAATATCCTCTAGAATATGCAAGCATATGCAGGCTCATGACTTTCATGTCTTGAATCTACATGTTGATGACTAACCATCACCCATCAAGAATTCAATTTCTTACTAGAGGCACCTTGAAAGAATGGAATCCTACTAAAAGCCTTGTTGTGTGTCAGCTTAAAAAATACACTAAGCACCAGAAGCCTGTAGCTTAACTCATTGTTATTTAGTCTACAAACTCCTAGCCCCTTCTTAGAATGAGAATTTGTTTTGCCTTATTCCGCAAATTTTATCATAAAAATAGGAGCCTCTTGAAGAGATAGAGTCAGTTCAACTTTGATGATTTAAAATAATCAGTCTACTCCAAAAGGAAACATCTAAATTTCTCCTTTTCTTAAAAATTTTATACACTAGAAACACGCTTAATCATATTGTAGCGCGAAAATATATTCATGGTTTCATCATTTCATGCCACAATTCAGAAAAATCAATAAAAGGGCTTAGAAAATTGTTGGCTTACAAAAGATACATTATATATTTATATCTAGAATGGGGACAAAACATTCGATTAACCATGTTATCTAATACCAAGTCATGAACACAACACCTCACAGATACGAGGTAGTACCTTTTGGTTCCTCTCTTTGGGGAAGAATCGAGAAGGATCCAAGTAAACTGGACATTCTTTCTAGTGTAGTCTCGGATACAGACCTTTTAAAAGACTGCAGAAAAGAAAAATGCACATGAATGCTTGCGTCATAAGAATGCAATGCAACATTTTAAAATCTCATAAACTGTAATAAAAGAAAAGTGCACCAATATGAGAAGCAGATCTATAACAAGAGTATTGCTTGCCCAAAAAATATCAATCTATAAAATGATAAATGGGCAGTAAATGATTTTCCAGAAATAAATAAATAAAACAGAATTAGCAAACTTAACCAATTTAGAAACATGTAAATACAATGACATGCATGCAGACACATAACAAGCACATCAACAATGCACACATTTTTTTCGCCATGAAAACTAGATTTTGCCTGCTGAGAATGATGTTACAAAGTTGGTGTTACTCTTTGATCACATCTGGCAAAAATTAAAACACAATGACCATTTATATGGAAGTTTTGACTCAACAGGATTCATAAATGAACTATTCTTATCAGTTTTAGAGATCTTACAGCATCTTTGATGGCACTGCCATATTTGCTCTGGATCTGCATCACAATGTCCATTTCTTCAGTTGAACGAAAACATGTAAACAGAACTGTGATTGAGTATACTCACCTTAAGTGAAAAACCAGTTACATCTAGCAAAAGTAATTTGGCCTCAAAATAGTGTGCTAGCGCCTTTGCAAGCATCTGCTGGTAAAGCTCTTCAAATTGAAGGTTTTATTTTTATTAGTATAAATCACATAATTAACATTTAGGCATTAACCACTTTGTAGCCTATTCTGTTAAATGATATTTTTGAAACAAACTACCTGCAGGGCCCGAGAGTATAATAGCCTGACTTGCAGGAGAGAGATTTCTCATGTACTTAGAAAAGTCTGCTTGCTTCAAGTGAACATAAGCTGCACTTGTCAATACCACTCGAGTCTGCTCACTGTCATCAACATGCTAGTGCTAAGCCATCAAACAAACAGTAAGATAAAGAGGGGGAAAACAATAAACATCAGAATATCATCTGTATATTCAACAAAAGGTTGAGCTAAGGCTCCCAAGATGTTCAATGAGTAAAGAACATTAAATTGCCTCTAGTCTCAAGCACAATGATTAAGTGCTCACACATAAACTCGCTCTCGATTTTTTTTTTTTAATTTTTTTTAACGACTTTGTTTCTATGCAATTGTTTGCAGTCATAAGATACTGCCAGATTCCAAAAGCAAACCATGATATAGGTCCCTAAATCTATATCCCAGTGATCATCAAAAGTTCACAATTCAGACAAGTATGGACCTACAACATGTGGAAATTGCTGACCGTCTAGAGGTGGTGCTAATTATACCATTGTTTGAGTCAGACTCAGTTGAATCTGACCCCTGTCCATACCCTCAAATTGAAAGATAAACTGAAAGAAGTAAATGATATACGGGAGCATGTTTTCAAATGATGTAGAGTTTCAAGATTTTTTTTTTTTAAAATAAGTAGTTTCAAGAAATAATTGGCATGGCACTGAACCCTGACTTTCAGATGACGTAGTTCAGCAAACTAGAAGTTCCAAGTGTTTTTCCCCCAACATAAGTACTTTCAAGAAATAATTATCATGGCATTGAATAATGTGATGGTTGCACATCTTTGCAGAGTGACAAATAAATCACACCGATATTTTGTTGCATCACATCTACAAGAGTGAATCCTAAAATAATCGATAGCATTGTTATTAGTATTCAAGAGCATCTTGAGCTCCTTGTTGAGAACCATAGCAAAATATTGGCCAGCCAAATTTATAGTGAACCAGACTAGTCTGCAATATAATATGCAGCAGTCAAAGGTTGAAGTAGATCGATTTGCATAATGAATGAGAATCAGGCAATAAAACTCAAAAATTTTCAATGCTTTCAATCACTTGGCATTCACATTTTTGGGTAATCATGTGACTAAATTGAGAGGAATGACATATTGGTTTGTCAAAATTTCATTATTGGAGTGTTTTTTGATAGTCAAATTTAGGGGAAAATGTTTGTTGACTAATAATTCCAGTCATACATTCTCGCAGTCTAAGGGTAGTTTAGGAACTTTTATTTTATTTTATTATATTAAGTTTATCATATCTACTTTCAAAAAGAAATTATTTATCATATCAAGTATTCTATGTTTAAGATGACATGTGACTACTTGAGTTATTACATAAGTTTTTAAACTTTATATGGCTAATGAAGTTCCGTTTGAGTGTGTATAGAATTCCTCTTTTTAACTATCTGACAACTGATTTATATTTTTCAATAAATTTCAATGATTTTCCTCTATGTTACTCATATTTTTATCCATGGTGCAACTTCATGATGAAAAATGCAGATATGGACACTTATGACTCTAGGTGGTAATCCTTTTCTTCAAATAGTAATTAGTATTCTGTATGTTTTTTATTTCTTTTATCAAATTCCTTGGGTCTTTCCCTTAAAAAAAAAAATCCCTATCTAAACTCTGGGCACTTTATAACCCATACCCAAATCCATCATTTGAAACTGAAACTCCCAACCTTTTGACAAACAAACAGGAAAAAAACTCAGCAGCTTTCTAGTTGGTCAACACCTCGGTCTCCCAAGAAAATACCAGAAAGTTTCGGTAACCATCTCTCTATGGTGGGAGTGCCACCTCCTAAGTTTGAATCCATCATATCCCTTGTGTATCCACAACAAGGAGTGCCACCCAGCATGCCTAAGTCCTATTGGGAGTAACCAGAAAATTGTGTAAAACAACACTAAACTTCTGCAGGAATTTATCTCCACCAAGTATCAGATACCAAAATTTATCCAGCCCCTTTTGAAGGACAAGAGCAGGTGAGGGGGGCAGGGAATAAAACCATGGTGCACACTGCTAATAAGCATGGCAGCAAGTTCTCTAGGGTTCCAAATTCCAATTATTTCCAACCCCACTCAGAACAAGACGAGCAATTTGCTGTGTATGCCTTAAACAAATATATTTAACCTATTGAGAAGAAGTTCTAATCAATCTAACCACGAAAAAAAAGGGAAAGGCTATAGACAAGTGATGTAAGATCCATTACTGCAATCATCAACGCAGAACAACTCAAAGCTATATAGCAGTTAGCTTGCCAGCGGTATGATGTTGCTACCCTTATATAAATGCTGCCAATTAAACAAGGCATCAGTTAGATTGTTGACGCATGTTCCTTGAAATTTAGAAACTAATTAATAGTTATCAACCTATAATTTCTGGGACAGATGCCACTCATTGGAGTCAGCTTGCTCCAAAATAAGTTCCATATATAAACAATGGATAGCATCATGATGGCGCAACCTGGGTAGCACCTAAACTTCACCAACTTCAAAAACCCTATAACTAAATGCTCGATCTGATACTTGATCCATAAAGAATAAAATACCTATAACTATAAGCGGCGTGCTAGCTGAATCCTGGGATCAAGACATATTCATCTTTTCACTGAGATCCGCATATATTCCCTTTCCCAAGAAATCTTGATTCCTTAACTAATAAGTTGCACCATGAAAAACTAAGACACCACTGTAAATTTGAGGGTTAAAAAATGGTAACTTTTAAAGTTTTTTACCTGAGGTAGAAAGGGAATTCATTGAAGGTAATTTTGCTGTCCCTCCCATCGATGACCAACCTCATGAGTTCGTGTTCGATCTTCTCAGCCGTCATGCCAGAGGAGGAGCGGGCCGGCGCTGTCCACCGGTTAACCGTCTGTCCAGAGGCCAACCCAAACCCCACGCCGACGCCTAGCCCAAGGCCGACTGCTGACATGAGAATATGCTTCTGCTCCATCTCCTGCACCCCCCAACTCCTCTGCAAACCCTAAAGACTACCCCTTTGTGCCCCTCTGGAACTTCGCCTCCCCCCTCTCGCGGCCTCAGAAAGTAGCACCTATCTTTCCTCCTCCATCGCGCTCTATGAACGCCAGAATCCGAAGGAAACAGAGGAATCTGTTGAAAGAGACAAAAAGGGATGTGATCTTGAAGGCCAACCCGTATCAGAACGGATAAAAAGAAGAACTTCGGCGAGTTTTCAATTCAAATGAACACTATAAACGCCCTATTTTCAAATATTTGTTCAACTTGGGGAAGAAAAAGAACTGAAGAAATATATCCGCAAGAAATCGAAACTAGTGCATGAGAAAAATCATCTTCTATACGGATAAAAGAAGAACCACAGCAAGATTTTAACATCAAAACGTCAGTTTTCCGAATATTGGTTCAACTTTTTGTGGAAATGGAAAGGGAAAAAATGCTAGCCAGAAATCGAAACTAGGGAACTAAAAAAAATAAAAAGAAGGCTTTTTTAAAAAAACCAATATGTCTGAGATTTGGACACGAGTTCTTTATTCTTGTTTTTTTTTTTCCTTGTCCCCGAGGGTTGCGAAGGGATCTCGACCGCTTCTCTCTCACCCTCTCCTCCCACTCGTTGCAAAACTGCTATTTATAGTAGCAGTTTTTTTCGGATCCGAACCCTAAAAAGAAGCGGAGAAGAGGGCTATCTGCGATATTATTTTAGGGATTGGGGCCGTCGGAGAACGACTTCCCGGCGGTGGGAACGGCCATATGGCCGGAACCACGAAGGCGGTTTCGGTTCTTGGAGGCCTTTCCCTTGGAGCGCGGGTTCTGGCTTTTTTATATCAGTTGCGGAGAATACGGTCGGTATTTTGTAGGGATCTTGACGTGGATTTGACGCTGGGATTTTAGACGAGGGCCCCGGAGTGGGAACACCTGAAACTGTCGCCGGGTAAGCCGAAACGCCGAGCCACTCCAATTGGCGATTTTCTGACAGTTTGGCTCTATCTTTTTTGCTTTGATAAAGGGCAAGGATACCCACGTCCATGAAAAGAAAACAGAATAAATAACCTAGAAGTACTTATTTATCCACCGAGCTTCTAGAGAAAAAAAATATTTTTCAATACCACGTAGCATAATTAAAAATTAGATAAATATTTAATACTATTTAATTTTTATCTTAAATTTTTTTAATAAAAATATTCTTTTAAAACAATATATATATTATTTATTAATATTTTATATAACTTTCTATCATTATATATAATATTTTAAATAATATATATAATTTTTTTGTATCTTTATATAATATTATATTAATTATTATAATTTTTTAATATTTTATATTTTTTTATGAATATATATAATATTTTAAATAATATATATGATTTTTTGTAAATATATATGATATCATAAATAATATATATGACTTTATGAATAATATATATAATTTATTATGATTATTATGATTTTTTGATATCCTATATGATTTCTTGTTGGTTATAATAATTAATAAGATATCATATGCATAATAAATCGTATATATTATTTAGAATATCATATATATATATATATATATATATTATTCAGGATATTATAGATGTTCACAAATATTACAAAGTCATATATATTATTTAGAATATCATATATATTCATAAAAAATTATATAAGATATCAAAAAATTATAATAATTAATAAAAATATTATATAAAGATATAAGAAGTTATAAATATTATTTAGGATGTCATATATACTCACAGTAAATCATATAAGATATTAAAAAATAAAAATAATATTTTCTTTTATTCTAGAGAGAAAAGAATATTTTCATTAAAATTTTGAGAAGAAAACTAAGCAACACTAAATGGCTACTCCATTATTAATTATGCTACATGACTTGGTATACTTTTTCTTCAACGAAGATGGTGGACAAAAAATTTCTCAATAGCAAAATGTCTATAGGCTATCTGGGGAAGCTCATCAATCTCTGCAATGAAAAAATCATCAAGACAAACCTAAGCTGTCAACCAATCTACTAGGCGATCCCCCTCTCTCTCTCTATAAGAAACTTTAGTGACTAAATAGATTTTATCCACGGTTGAATATCCTCTAACAAAGAGAGTAACATACTTAGAAAAAGAGGCCGAGAGACCTAGTTAATTTCTACCATAGAATCTCTCTCAATCCACGGTTAATTGCTCGGCTCTGTCCTTTAAAAGTGCACATATGTCAATTTGTCGGCATTGCTACGTCTACCGGTGCCATGACCTTTGCATCTTTTATAAACGGAGGTGAAGTTTAAATAGTATTCACCTTAGATAGCATCGTAGATCATGCTATTACCCTCACAATTAGTTAGTGTTCTAAAATAAATACGATGATTTTGGTCATGGATGACGTATTAGGGATATGCACGGCTGGGATCGTATTGGTTTAAGAGTATTTTTGAAATCGAACTGAATTAAATTAGTTTTCAGAAACCAACCTTGTAGGAAAATCAATTCAAACCAACTTGAGAAAAAAAAAAAAGAAAGTTGTAAACCTTTGTCGATACTCTCTTCTGCAGCCAAAAAAGGAAAATTAATCTACCGTAAAACAAATATTCTCAAAGGAAATGAATCACCTAAGCTCATTGCTATCCAAATTGTAATCGGTGCCATTGACAAGCAATTGTACGGTGGACCAAGAAGCCCATTGATGGTGTGGGCATCAGAAGATGGAATTATCTGAGGTACTTTTTCCCTTGAGAAAAAAGATATCATACAGAAAGCTTATTAGGATTATAGGCTGAGAACGAGACAAGCGGATGACTGGCGTCCAAAGGCGGAGGTAGCAATGGCAATTGATAGAAAGAGGGGGGTGAGGATGCCTCCGATGGTGGCAACAGTTGGAGTGACATGGGGCGGGCAAGAGGAAAAAAAAATTCCGGGGATATTCGCATTGTGGAAGTGTTGGTTGAGAGTGTTAAATGCCTAGGTGAGGTGGCAAATGGAGGGGTTGACTTTGGCAAGAGGGGAATGGGATGGCCAAAGAATTATATTTGTGCTCAAGTTCGAGTGACTTCGCTTTTTTTTTTTTTTGCCATCTATTTATGGTTACACATCTCAATAATCTAAACTCCACCATCTAATGGTTGATATTCTTTCGAAACATTAAACGGTCTAACGACCATCAAGCATAATGCAAACCTAAAACTGTATCAACAAGTGAAAGTAGATATATTGGGTCTATCAAATATTGCTGGCCGTTGGATTGATCAAAGAGATGGAATGTAAAAAAGCCGAAGGCCGCTAGTTCTATCTAGTCACGTATTAACTATTTATATAATTTTTTGCTTTAAAAAAAAAATCTTCATTAGAGAAAGCATGATCAACGTGGACATGTGATTCGCTTATGTTATCAATTTAGGTCAAATTTGCTAATGGATTTAGGTATGACATGTGCATTGGACTAGCTCATCCATTCCAAATTAGGTAGCATATATGAAGATTGATTTGATTTAAGTTTTTTTTAAATAAATTGAAAAAATTGAATCTTGGTGGGTTCTAAAAAATTTTAAATTAAAATCTGATTGATCGAAGATGGAAGAATTCAATCCAAACCAACCTGCAGAGACCGGTTCGAGTGGGTGACTGATTTCGTTTTTTCTTTGCTTTTCTTTTTTTTTCTTTTTTTTTGCACAAGTCACAACCCAGGACCCCTTTTTAAGTTATAGCTTCGTTATTTACGGACGGCCGGACGGGCCAATCGAGTGGTGGCGCGCCCCAATGCGAGTCTGGATTATATTTAGAACTTCAGCATTGCACATGTCAATCGGGCGGCCACCGGTAACCCCGCCAGCCAGGGCGCGATTGAGTGGACCGTCCTCTGAGCTGAGGGGCTGGACCGTCTGGCAGAATCTTTCCAGAACAACATACGTGGAGCGCATGCAACGTGCATGGGAAATGGCAACGTTATCAGGATATTTACTTTACGTCACGTGAATGATAGTCTTAAACGGGTTGGCCATGGTTCCATGCCCGTGATAAGGGATGCACCACGGCATACAGCCCCAGGGTTAACATAAAATAAGGGGTACACCACGGCATACAGCCCCACGGGGAGCACGCATGCCTACATGGAACGGACAAAAAGCCAAACAGGACTCGCGCATGAGCTCATGCAACCACAACGAACGCCCACCGAGCGCTAGGTTTGCACCGAAAGCATGCTGTGAGGAGGCTCCCGCGCTAGGTTTGCACCGAGCGCTGGCGCGTAGATCACCACTGCTGTCGTTGTGTCAGACGCAGCTGTCGCCTGAGAATGAGGTCTGACTTGAGTCGTCGATGAAGCGGAAACAAACAGCTGAGGGCTGCATGTGCGTTGTTGGCAGCCGCATTTAATTTGGACGTTGATGTGTTTTTTTTTCTTTTTTTCGTAAATAATATTGATGTGTCTACATTATACCGCGTATGCAATATTGATGTGTTTACATTATGCTGCGTGCCCGCATACGTGCGTGCATGTGTGTATGAAGCTTCTTGTTTATTCATTGGCTCTCCCTCTTCCAAGTGCAGCTCAGTGAATGCTTCGTATCCATCTGGCCTTTCTTTTTTAAGCCATCTTGTTCAATTTTAGCCTTATTTGATAAATTTTTAAATAGTATTATTATGTACTATTGCTGTCGATCCATGCATATGAATGAAATTTTCATTAATCTATTCTATTATAGATTATTTATACCTCATCCTCGGCTGCTACATTACCGTCTTCGGATATGAAGATCGTCTAATACGAACCACTAAAACGGCGATGATTCTTACTCAAATCGAACCTAATTTGCCTCATCCACGAATGACCAACTGTAGATCATTTCAGATCGACCAATCTCAAAGAACCTAAGGTCGAACATCAATTTTATGGATCAATAAACTTCGGCCATGGATGATCTATTATAGATCATTCGTTGACGAGCTATTCCTATATTCACTATATTCATCTTTTTAAAAAAAAAATAGAAAAATTCTGATAAAAAGAGAACTCCATGATTCAATCTTTCGAAAAAGAAAAATATTTTATCTGAATTAATATATGCAACAAATTTAGAAGATCAGACTTCGAGATGGACATGATTCTAATTCTTTTCTTATAAATAAAGAAGCTCCGAGATTCTCAAGATATGTATTTCACTCGATGTTTTCCTCTTTCATTATTTTCTATCTCTAAACTTGAGTGTCGAGAGTATTCACTGAAGAATGCTTCGGTGAGGATTTTTTTGTAGAAGTTCAAGCAAAATTTAAGCAACGATCTCATCTTGGCTACATCTATCTCGATGGCCAATCTCAGATGAAGAGATCGGGACCAACATATTTTATCTACTATATGTTTATTGATTCATTAATCGATCCTCATAACATCGTACATTATATACAGAATTATAGTCTATGGATTCTCTAATGCTAGCAAATATATGAACGGATGTTGAAAATTTATAAGTATGATTTGCACTTTGTAGGTGATGAGAGAGAGAGAGATAGAGGGGCACGGAGCAGCTTTTCATGGGATGGCCTCATTACTGGCTAGGTTTTATTAAAAACGGGCTATGAGTGGTTCGATGATATTCTAATAATATTATATTTTATTTATAATATATAATATTAATTTATTATTTTAAAATATAATATTTATATTTTTAAATATAATATAATATTTAATTTTTAATCATATTTATTAATTATAATTAATACTTAAATTTAAATTTAAACTCAAACTCTAGTATGATTTGGTTAATATTCGAATCCAATCAAATCAATATCGAGTTTACTATTTTTGATCCAGTTGAATTTGATCTTGGATATTAATATTTGATTGATCCTGTTGGGGATAAATCCCGCTCCTGCCAAAGTTAAGTTCGATCCCAGCCTGATGTGGTCAATGCGGAAGAACTTCAGTGGACGCATCCTAGCTGAACTACTACATTCGGCCGAGCTTCTCAGCGACTGAGCCTCAGCCGAAGTCTTTCAACCCTCTCAGCGACCGAGCTCCCCGAACTTCTGTCCAGCGGCCGAACTCCCCAGCGCCCAGGCTCCGGGCCGAACTCCTTCGGACTACCAGCGACCGGGCTTCAGCCAGACCCTTATGGGAGCCGAACTTCTCCAAAACCTCCTCTCGGACCGAGTTTCTACGGAAGCCGAACTCCCTATAGACTTCTTCAATGGACGAGCTTCTCAATGACCGAACTCCTTATGATGGATTCCTGCAGGCAATCTCACTACGGTTACACAACAGTAATAACGATCGGCATTTATCAGCAATAACGATCGACAATAACGACTGGTAGGACGGTTACAATAAGCTCCCTCTATAAAAAAGATCCTCCGGATACCTTTACGACAGGTTCTGAAAATCCTTTTCTTCTCCTCCATATTCTGTCGAGCACTCCATTCCTGTTGACAGGAACTAACTTGAGCGTCGGAGGGTCTTCCGGAGCCACCCCCACCGGTTCCGAGCGAGACTTTATTTTGCAGGTCCCCGGCGGCAGCCTCTTCGGCCTCAACTCCGGACGACGATAAGTTTCTGCGTCAACAGATTGGCGCTAGAAGGAAGGGCTACCGACGAAGATTCCCTTCTTAAAGGAAGCCGGTGTTCCTTTGTTCTTAAAGGAGTGCTCGAGAGACCTTTCTTCTTTTCAATTCTAATTCCCTTCCAAAGAGAAAAGATGCCCCCCAGGAGAGCCTCCACTCGGAGATCGGCGGCCTTCCGCGGCCCGATCTCGTTCGAGTCCATCCGCTCCAGCTCCAGCCCCAGTGACTCAGGCTCATTCTGCAGCCCGGCGATCGACGGCCTCCGCGGCCCGATCCCGTCCGGGTCCGCCCGCTACCGTTCCAGTCTCGACAATCCAAGCCGCGGTAGACGCTGAACAGTTCAACCTGCTTGTCCAGCAGGTTCGTGGCCTCACCGAGGCCGTTCAAGCGGTGCAAGCCGTGCACCAGCAAGCCGCCGTACCAGTCCAATCGGTCCTGGATCTTCCGGAGCCACGTTGTCCAGTCCAGAGGTAATCAACATGGGCTACCCGACCTCCAATTCCCGGAAAAAGGAAAAGCAACGGAAGGAGAGCCCTTGTTCGGACCGCAGCTCGTCCCAGGGAGAAGCTTTTCATCCGATCAGCAAGAAGACTTTAGAAATGAGAGACCATGAAGATCTCCTGGATAGAAGGCTCTTGGAAATGAGTCGTCGGATCGAAGAACTCCGCCACGCTCCTCCCTCATATGGTAATGAGATCCGAACCGACCCTCCATTCTCACAGAAAATTATGCAAGAACCAGTCCCGCCGAACTTCAAACTCCCACAGTTTGAGAGCTATGATGGGACCACTGACCCGGTCGACCACCTGGAAGCCTTTCGGACGACGATGTTGCTTCATGGCGCGCCAGACGCCATCCTGTGCCGGGCTTTTTTCTCTACTCTTAAAGGAGCCACCAGAAACTGGTATTCGGCACTCAAGCCGAGTACCATCCTATCATTCGACCAAATGAGTCAACAGTTCGCGGCCCACTTCGTCAGTAGTCGGCGTCCACGCCGAAGCTCAGACTCCCTAATGGCCATCAGGCAGAGAGAAGGGGAATCCATCCGGGCTTTCATTTTTTGGTTTAATACCGCTGCGTTAGAAGTCCGAGACCTGGATCAATCGGTCGCCATGGCCGCGCTCAAGAGCGGCCTTCAGAAAAATGACCTATTGTTCTCCCTGAAAAAAAAGTATCCCAGGGACTTTGCCGATATGTTGGCTCGGGCCGAAAGTTATGCCCGGGCAGAGGAGGCCTTCGAAGCTAAGGATGGTGAAATCAGTGGTAAACGGCTGATCGGCAGGCTGGATAGACCCTCCAAAGAAAGGAAGCAAATTGAAGCTCGGCCATGCTCCAGGACACCCCCTGGTCGCGAGCAAGTTCGGATTCCCTCTCAAGCTCGGAAGCGGGGAAGCTCTGACGGAAGGATGCGTCGAAGTCCTCCTCAGCGCCGAAGTTCTCCTCAGCGTCGAAGTTCTCCCCGTCTACGAAGATTTCACAACTACACCCCCCTAAACACCCCGAAGACTCAAGTTTTAATGGAGATTCGGGAACGGCTTCCAAGATCAGAAAGAATGCGCTCTCACCCTTACAAACGTAATCCCAACAAGTTCTGCCTCTACCATCGCGATCACGGTCAGGACACGGAGGAGTGCATTCAACTCCAGGACGAGATCGAAGAGCTCGTCAGGCGAGGCAGACTAAGCCGGTTTCTTCGAAGGTGGCCCGAGGGGGTGAAAGATCGACCGAGAACGCTAACGCCAAGCGGGGAAAACCAACAAGAAGACCAGCCACCCGTTGGCATCATCAACACTATCTTAGGGGGATCTTAGCAAAAGAAAACCAGCAGGCTTGAAGGATCGATGAAGAAACGGAAGATTTCGAAACCTATAGTCTTCACCAAGGAGGATGGCCAGAGAATCCAACTTCCGCATAATGACGCGGTTGTAGTTTCGTTGAATATTGCTGACTACGATGTACGCCGCATCCTCGTAGATAATGGAAGCTCGGCTGATGTATTGTTCTACGGTGCCTTCTTGAAAATGTCCCTACCTGATGATCGATTGAGCTCGGTGAATTCTCCGCTAGTTGGATTTGCTGGCAACACCGTACCAGTCGAAGGTATCATAACTTTGACCGTAACAGCAGGGCAGTACCCAAAGCAGGCCAAAGCTCAGGTCGACTTCCTAGTCGTAAAGACGCCGTCCGCCTATAATGCTATCCTTGGTCGACCTGGTTTAAATGCCCTTCGGGCAGTTGTGTCGACTTATTACTTAAAGATGAAGTTTCCTACGAACTATGGGGTTGGAGAAGTCAGAGGAGACCAGACCCTAGCGAAGTATTGTTACTCAATCGCCTTGTATAAGGGAGATCAGCCCGACCCCTGTCTGGTTGACGGACTGGATGTCCGTGACGACCTCGCTGAAGAACGAGCTGAGCCTGCAGAGGACCTCGTCTCTGTGTCATTAAATGATGGAAAATCGGACCATGTGGTGCAGATCGGCTCCAACCTGGCAACCGAGGTTCGGGAGCAACTCGTCGCTTTTCTCAGAAGGAATGCAGACGTCTTCGCTTGGACCCCAGCAGATATGCCAGGAATCGACGTCGAGGTCATGGAACATCGGCTGGCCGTTGACTCGAAACACCGGCCGGTAAGAGAAAAACTACGCCAACATGCCCCGGAGAGGCAGAAAGCGATCGCTGAAGAGGTAGATAAACTCCTTAAATCCGGACTAATCCGGGAAAGTTCATTACCCGACTTGGGTTTCGAACGTGGTTCTTGTCAAGAAAAGCAAACAACAAGTGGAGGATGTGTGTCGACTTCAAAAAGGCTAAACAAGGCTTGTCCAAAGGATAGTTACCCCTTACCCAGGATCGATCAGTTGGTAGATGCAACCTCGGATCATGAGCTCCTCAGCTTTATGGACGCCTTTTCTGGTTATAACCAGATACGTATGGCGCCTGAAGACGAAGAAAAAACAGCCTTCATCACTAGCCGAGGTCTTTATTGCTATAAGGTCATGCCTTTTGGACTCAAGAATGCGGGAGCAACATACCAACGTTTAGTCAACAAAATTTTCAAGGAGCAGATCGGCCGCAACATGGAGGTGTACGTAGATGATATGCTCATCAAAAGCCGAGCTTCAGCTGACCATCTGGCCGACCTTGAAGAGACCTTCAATGCATTGAGGAAGCATAAGATGAGACTGAACCCTACCAAATGCGCCTTTGGCGTAACCTCTGGAAAATTTTTTGGGTTCATGGTGTCGAGACGTGGAATTGAGGCAAACCCCCTGAAAATTCGAGCTATTCAAGAAATGACCACTCCAAAGACGATTAAAGAAGTTCAGCGCTTGGCCGGAAGGGTGGCATCCCTAAATCGCTTCGTCTCGAGGTCGACCGAACGTTGCTTGCCCTTTTTCGAGGTTCTCAGACGACCAAAGGACTTCAGCTGGACGGCAGAGTGTCAACAAGCATTTGAGGAACTCAAAAATTACCTCGGCACGCCCCCTCTGCTGGCAAAACCTGAACCTGGGGAAGAGTTGTTCTTGTATTTAGCTGTCTCCTCGGTGGCCCTGGCGGCGGTTCTCGTTAGGGAAGAAGCAAAAACACAACGCCCGATCTATTACGTGAGCCGAGTCCTAAGGGACGCGGAGACCAGATACTCCCGGATAGAAAAATTATCTTACTATCTCATAATTGCCGTCAGGAGGCTCCGACCTTACTTTCAGGAGCACACCATAACGGTCCTCACGGACCAACCAATAAAAGCAGTTCTCCACCGAGCAGACGCTTCCGGAAGAATCGCAAAATGGGCAATGGAGCTCACGGAGTTCGACATCAACTATCAGCCCAGGCCATCAATCAAAGCCCAGGTACTGGCGGATTTTGTATTAGAATGCACTATTCCGGACGAAGCCGAACTTGAATCAAGTAAGACAAATACAGAGGCGAGATTGAGCCTTGACGAAGTCGAACCATCACAGCCGAACTTCCCAAAGGAAAGGGTCGACCTCTCTGAAGGCTTCTGGATTCTACACGTGGATGGTTCTTCCAACTCCATTGGAGCTGGTGCGGGGCTAGTCTTGGTCAGCCCCGAGGGAGTTGTCGCCGAGTTTGCGCTGCGCTTCGAGTTTCCCGCTACCAACAATGAAGTCGAATACGAAGCACTGATTGCGGGATTAAGAATAGCAAAGGAGCTAAAAGTAGATCGGCTTTGAGTCTATAGTGATTCTCGATTAGTGGTCGGTCAAGTTGACGGCAACTTTGAAGCAAGAGAAGAGAGCATGGCGAGATACCTCGAGAAAGTGAAGAGTTTAACCCCGGCCTTTGATAATTTCGTCATTCAACATATCCCAAGGACAGAAAATGCGAGAGCCGATTTTCTCTCCAAACTGGCCACTTCAGCTCCAGCCGAACTACCCAAAGAAGTATTTCAGGAAACTCTGAAGTACCCAACCACGGAAGAATCTCAGGATGTCCTACAGACAAATTCGAGCCCAGCTGGATTGACCCACTGGTCACCTACCTTAAAGAGGGGGTTCTTCCTCATGATCGAAAAGAAGCTCGAAAACTCAAAAATCAGGCCTCCCGTTACGTCTTATACGAAGGCCAGTTGTACAAAAGGTCATACTTCCATTGTTGAGATACCTTCGACCTTCAGAAGCTAATATTGCACTATGGGATGTGCACGAAGGACTTTGCGGAAGCCATTTAGGAGCAAGGTCTTTGTCGCTAAAGCTACTTCGGCAAGGGTATTATTGGCCGACCTTATTTCGCGATTCTGTGGAATACGTAAAGAGGTGCGACCGCTGCCAGAAAAATGCTAGTGTGCAGAGACGGCCGGCATCCGAACTCACTCCGCTTAATTCACCCTGGCCGTTTGCGCAATGGGGAATGGACATACTCGGCCCCTTTCCGACAGCGTCGGGACAGCGGAAGTTCCTCTTGGTCGCGATTGACTACTTTACCAAGTGGGTCGAAGCTGAACCACTCACGAAAATTACCGAGGCCAAAGTACAGGACTTTGTTTGGAAGTCACTAGTTTGTCGGTTCGGCCTGCCCCGAACCCTTATAACCGACAATGGGCGACAATTCGTCGGGGCTAGGTTCGCAGAGTTTTGTGAAGGATTAAACATCTCCCAGCGCTTCACTTCTGTGGCTCATCCGCAGACCAATGGAGAAGCCGAGATAACCAACCGGACCTTGCTACAGGGAATCAAAATGAGGCTAGATAAGGCAAAAAGGGCCTAGGTAGACGAACTCTACCATGTCCTCTGGGCGTACCGAACTACTCAGAGGGTGCCGACTGGAGAAACATCCTTCGCTTTGGCCTTCGGTACTGAGGTAGTCATCCCGGTTGAATTTAAGCTCCCTTTCGCACGAGTTGTAGGCTTCAATGAATAGCACAACCCCCAAAACCTCAGAGTCAACCTCGACCTTCTGGAAGAAAAGAGGGAGGAAGCTCGCATCCGGATGTCAGCCTATAAACAGAAGGTGGCTCGGTACTACAACTCCAGGGTTAAAAATAAGACGTTCAGAGTAGGGGACTTAGTGCTCCGACGAGCCGCTATCACTCAGCCTCAGAGTCAAGGAAAGCTCGCTCCAAATTGGGAAGGTCCGTACAAGGTAATGGAAGTCATCTGATCCGGAACCTATCGCTTGAAGGAACTCGGAGGGATAATGCTTCCTCGGCCATGGAACTCAGAAAATCTGAGGATGTATCATCAATGAATTTCTTTGTTCTGCGTTTTTGATTTTTGGCATAAGAATCGTGGGATGGCAAGAGAAAAATGAGTAAAAAACAGCCCGTTAGGAACAGGAGGAAGACCTCGTCCTAACGCGAGCAAAGTCGAAGACCTCGTTCACCTTAGACGAGATGGGGGGAGAAGCTCGGACGACGGTCCGCATGTGCCCCCACAGCCCGTTAGGAACAGGAGGAAGACCTCGTCCTAACGCGAGCAAAGTCGAAGACCTCGTTCACCTTAGACGAGATGGGGGAAGAAGCTCGGACGACGGTCCGCATGTGCCCCCACAGCCCGTTAGGAACAGGAGGAAGACCTCGTCCTAACGCGAGCAAAGTCGAAGACCTCGTTCACCTTAGACGAGATGGGGGGAGAAGCTCGGACGATGGTCCGCATGTGCCCCCACAGCCCGTTAGGAACAGGAGGACGACCTCGTCCTAACGCGAGCAAAGTCGAAGACCTCGTTCACCTTAGACGAGATGGGGGGAGAAGCTCGGACGACGGTCCGTATGTGCCCCCACAGCCCGTTAGGAACAGGAGGAGACCTCGTCCTAACGCGAGCAAAGTCGAAGACCTCGTTCACCTTAGACGAGATGGGGGGAGAAGCTCGGACGACGGTCCGTATGTGCCCCCACAGCCCGTTAGGAACAGGAGGAAGACCTCGTCCTAACGCGAGCAAAGTCGAAGACCTCGTTCACCTTAGACGAGATGGGGGGAGAAGCTCGGACGACGGTCCGCATGTGCCCCCACAGCCCGTTAGGAACAGGAGGAAGACCTCGTCCTAACGCGAGCAAAGTCGAAGACCTCGTTCACCTTAGACGAGATGGGGGGAGAAGCTCGGACGATGGTCCGCATGTGCCCCCACAGCACGTTAGGAACAGGAGGAAGACCTCGTCCTAACGCGAGCACTTACATCAACCTCAGCCAATGGAGATGAGATATCCTCCGAGCAATCTTATCAACTTCGGCCAAATAAGATCCCCCAAGCGACTAGGCTGACCTCGGATGAAGAGCGCCGACTTCGACCTCGGCGAGAGATAGGATTTTTGACCGAATCAACCTCGGCTGGAGAGCCTCAACTTCAGCATCAACTTTAGCCAAAAATGAAATCTCCCCCGAACTTCGACATGGACCAATACGAAGCCCGGAAGAAAAACTTTGGCAGTCGCCTTATCCGCACTCCCTTCCTTCAAATTTCGAACTCGGGAGTGGGGGGGCTAGTGTTGGGGATAAATCCCGCTCCTGCCAAAGTCAAGTTCGATCCCAGCCTGATGTGGTCAATGCGGAAGAACTTCAGTGGATGCGTCCTAGCTGAACTACTACATCCGATCGAGCTTCTCAACGGCTGAGCCTCAGTCGAAGTCTTTCAACCCTCTCAGCAGTCGAGCTCCCCGAACTTCTGTCCAGCGGCCGAACTCCCCAGCGCCTAGGCTCCGGGCCGAACTCCTTCGGACTCCCAGCGACCGGGCTTCAGCCAGACCCTTGCGGGAGCCGAACTTCCCCAAAACCTCCTCTCGGGCCGAGTTTCTACGGAAGCCGGACTCCCTATAGACTTCTTCAATGGACGAGCTTCTCAATGACCGAACTCCTTATGATGGATTCCTGCAGGCAATCTCGCTACGGTTACACAACAGTAATAACGATCGGCATTTATCAGCAATAACGATCGACAATAACGATCGGCATTTATCAGCAATAACGATCGACATTTATCAGCAATAACGATCGACAATAACGACCGGCAGGACGGTTACAATAAGCTCCCTCTATAAAAAGGATCCTCCGGATACCTTTACGACAGGTTCTGAAAATTCTTTTCTTCTCCTCCATATTCTGTCGAGCACTCCATTCCCGTTGACAGAAACTAACTTGAGCGTCGGAGGGTCTTCCGGAGCCACCCCCACCGGTTTCGAGCGAGACTTTGTTTTGCAGGTCCTCGACAGCCTCTTCAACCTCAACTCCGGCGACGACAAGTTTCTGCGTCAACAGATCCCAAATTAAGTTTCAAGTCTGAATACTTTAAATTAAGAGTCCGAGCCTCTAGCCATTTTACTCAACTCAATTATATCCCTATTTTTTAGAATACATATTTGGATGCTTCTAAAACACAGTTGCAAATAGACCCATATACTCATTTTATTTAGGGAGAAATTTATATGGAAAATCTAAGCCTACGAATGTTAAGCGGTAATTAGTATGAAATTGGTTGCAAAGTGATTCTTTTCTTTCTTTTCCGAATTCTTTTTTTTTTAACCCTCTTTAGTCCTTTAGTTCTAGGTGAAGCCACTTGAAATTGTAAAAGAGAAAGCTGTAATGTTATACTATTTGAAATTCTCTTGGGAGCTGATTGGAATAATCAAATCAACTTAAGTAGGCAAAAAACGTTGAGCAATGACAACTTTACATAAACTAGGGGCTTCATGATAGAAAATAAATTTATGGAACTTTAGGATTTCGAAGTAAGTTTCCGTTAGGTATTTATGTACCAATAGTTATGCCAGCATGTAACACTTCTGCAACAATTTATACCATAGTCCATATTGACCCATATGTGCAATCCACTTTCCATAACTAACTTTATAGCTCGCTACCAAGTATGCCACCGGCCACATGAATCTTATACCGTGGGACCATATTGACATAGAAATTACTCGTCTTATGATGCCCATTTTGTAGTCTGGAAAATGGGGAAAAAAAACTCCATCGATGTTGCAGTTTGATGGCATGACCCCATCCATCCATCCACCTATATCCCCATTCCCCGTAACACGCTGATTTACATTGATCAATCAAGTCCTGAACTAATGAAATCTTTCAAATAAAATAGGAGGAGCCAATCTTAGTTGTTTTGGTTTTGCTATCAAAATCTCTCTTGATCATTTTATTGTTGACTTTTTTCTTGCCATTTGTTTCAGGATGGACAATATTGATCTATTTATGTTAGTTTTAATTGACTATGTGCATGATTAGTACATCCTAAAACCAAAAAGCTGATGGACCTCACCACCTCTCCTTCGTTCTTTTTAATAGAGCACTATCCCTTCCAACTAGAGGCCGGCATATGATGGTGAGAAAGCGAGCAGCGGATCTAAATGGCGGCAGAGGAGAAAGAAGAGAAGTAGCATGTCATGACTTCGAAAAGACGAACGAAGGAGGAGAAGAAAAAGGATGGTGGATCAAAATGGAAGGAGAAAAGGAGTGGAAAAGTGAGCAACAAGAAAACTTATGATGGTAGTGGAAAGGTGAGTGGTAAGCTCGATCGATTGAGAGATGGACGGATGAGGAGGAAAGAGGGTGGCTGTGGCGATAAGCTCGAGTAGTGGAAGGCAAAAAAAGGTGAGATAGCGAGTGGTGAGCAAACGAGCGACAACTGTAGAAAGGCAAGTGATGGTAGAAAGATAAGTAGTGAGCTCATTAGATGGAGAGATAGATAGAAAAGAAGGAAAAAGAATAGTCATAGCGATGATAGATGGATGGATGGAGGAAGAGAAGGATTGAGGATGGCATAGGACAGCAGGAAGATAGGCAGTGAGAAGGAAAGAAGCTATGAAGAAGAATAAAATTATATATATATATATATATATATATATATATATATATATATATATATAATATAAATAATAGTATAATATTTTAAATATTTTTTATAATAAAATATTATTAAATAAGTATCATAAACGTCTGCATGAAGTTCTAATCGTTGTACGTAGCGCCATCCGCTGTGCTGTCCGGTAGGGCCATGAGAACATATACCCCCCGGTTCCATAGCTCTAATCCACCACCATGTCACGAGATAATCAAAATAATCCAAGACTTCGAGGATAGTTTAAGCGTTAATGAATCCGCCTTTATTTGCCTCCTTCCCCAAGTCGTGATCAGACCGCCGTGATCTCAAATTAATTCGACCGTTGGAGGACCCGATCCCTGTGTCCAATCTACGCGCCCTTTTTGAGTCTACGGACTCGACCCATATTTTCGTTTCGTATACGACTTGCACCGTAAGCCACCGTATTAAGATAGAATAAAATTATATATATATATATATATATATATATATATATATATATATAAATATATAAATAATAGTATAATATTTTAAATATTTTTTATAATAAAATATTATTAAATAAGTATCATAAACGTCTGCATGAAGTTCTAATCGTTGTACGTAGCGCCATCCGCTGTGCTGTCCGGTAGGGCTATGAGAACATATACCCCCCGGTTCCATAGCTCTAATCCACCACCATGTCACGAGATAATCAAAATAATCCAAGACTTCGAGGATAGTTTAAGCGTTAATGAATCCGCCTTTATTTGCCTCCTTCCCCAAGTCGTGATCAGACCGCCGTGATCTCAAATTAATTTGACCGTTGGAGGACCCGATCTCTGTGTCCAATCTACGCGCCCTTTTTGAGTCTACGGACTCGACCCATATTTTCGTTTCGTATACGACTTGCACCGTAAGCCACCGTATTAAGATCTGACTTCCAAGTTCCAATATACGCGAGCGTAACTAACCGACATGACGGTTTATACAAAAATCATAACGTATATTTCTACCGGACCTACACCGTATCCCTCGTAGGCCATAAAAGCCAAACCCCCTCCCCCCCAAACCCAATGTCTGGAGCCATCTCCTTCCCTCCCGCTTTGGAAATGGAGGTTCTTGTTTCTCCCGATTAGAGCTCCGATCAAATCCACCGGAGAAGAATTGCCATCGTCGCACGGATAGGAATCTTTTCGGATCGAGGTACGAGTTCTCAGCGTGTCCCCTTTGGTCGTCCGGATTGAGGTATGAGTTCTTGGCTTTCTTCTTTGGTCGTTTTTGAATCTTGATGCTTCTTGAGATCGTTCTTTGAGAAAATTTAGGTTATATCTTATTTTACTGTATTTCAGTCGATATTCTGCTATTTTTTTTTCTTTGGATATTTCTAGCTTTAATGCAGAAATCAGGGTGATGCGTGCTTGAGCAAGCTCGAGATTGGGATCTGGTAATGGCCGTGGTGTAGACAAGGAAGAAGAGACGAAAAACAGAGATGGAAACCAGAGAATGGGAAGATGGGAAACAAGAAGGAAAAGCTTTAAACTCCCCTCCGTTCTATTGCATCTTGGATATTAATAGGAGATGGCTTCCCACAATCCGGGGCTCATCTTATTTGTTATAACAACTACCAGTTCCAGCTGTGAGTTTGTTTTCATATGTAACCACTTCAACATCCCTGAACCACCCAGCTGATATGACTAGTAACTATCACAGGGCTTTGATGCTAGTAGCTGTGTTGTGAAGTGTATTGATCTCCTAATGCTCCATGTTACTAGTGGCTTGCCGTGGAACGATATAGAGCTGGGAGCATAATACCTTCATGGGTGATCTAGGATTTCTTTTTTGAAAAATTGAGATTTATCAGGGTTTCAACCCTCAAAAAAGAGATATTTATCAGTGTTTCAAGACAATTTTTGGAAAGTTAAATCTTTATTTTAGTCTATTTCGAATTGGATAAGTTGTGGGTTTATTGAAACCGTCTGAAGGTATTTCTAGTTTTTTTTTTCTTTTTCTTTTTTTTTTTTGATCTTTTATCTGCCTTTAGCCTGATTCGAGATTAGGGTTTTTGGAAGACAGTTGATGACCTGGCTTAACTTTCTTGGTGCAAGATTTAGTAGAAAGAATTTCTTGCCTTGTAGTTTTAATTTTTTGATGAAGGTGCACTCTGGTAGGAACGTTTCTTGTATTTCTTTGATAGTTGCTCTAGTGTTATCACTGTTTATGTTATCTAATATCGAAAATTTGGTTTTCTAGAGATTTTGTTTGCAGAAATAGACTTGGCCTCTCGACTCTATATATGCTAATGTTAATTGTTTGTTTATGGTATTGGTGGTCTTAAATCATGTCTGCATCTCCTCTGTGAATTAGGATTCATGGAATAAACATAGCTTCTATCTATATATGTTAATCGGTGAAGTATTATGTTGTCTATATTATTGGTGTTCTTTGATCATCTGATCTTTTTGCAATTTTATTCTTGGTCATTATCATAATGTTTTGGCATGCTAAACGATGTAATTATGATAAACTTGTGTTTACAGTGCAAAATTAACTTCAGCTTTCTGCTCACTTCTTTTTTGGTGTCCTGAGCGCTATCACTTTCAGGTTGGGCTATTTTATTTTTCTTTTCTATTTTTATTACTCAACTTATTCTCTTTGGGTACGGATTGGCTTTCATATCACAGGAGATTGCTTCTTCTCTTTAAAATATTAATTTCCAAATGATTTCAAAATTTAGTGATTATCATTATTCTGCGAGTATCAATGGTTATCATTATTCTATGAGTATTTGTGATCATGCTTTAACCATATTATATCGAAGGCATACATTTTTTTAAAAATAACAATGCGTTTTTGGAAGAATCTCACTTTTCTCCAGCAAACTGATGCTTTGGGAGATACACAAAAATTGATGGAATCCTATTTCAAAAATTTATTTAAACTATAAGGTACTGCTGTAAAAATAAAAGGTAGGTTGTCTTTTTCCAAGCAAGCATGACCATTCAGGATGTCAAATATATATAAAGAGAATATGCTAAACATGTTCTACAGTTTTATATAACATGACAGCCTATACTTCTGTGGACTGGTAAGGGTCAGTTGGATGTTGTTTATCCCATCAAACTGTTTTAGTTAATTTTAACCAATGACGGTCGTATCTGTCATCCTTATCATGTGGTCTATTTCAGTTTGTTATACATCTTGACAACTTCTGCCCCTCTCCCCCCTGACCTTTGTTGCACATGTACTAAGTTCCTTTCCCCCTATTCTTTTTGGCTATCTGCAGCTTCCTTTAAGCCTTGCTTTTTCCATTGTGGAGTTTGGTACGGTTAGATTTAAGAATTGGTTATCAGTACGAACCATGATTTTTTCATCTGATTTTCGTTAAAGGCTCTTCTGTTTATTTAAGAGTCACTCATCTTGCAGGATCACAACCTTCTATCTAATCTTTGATGTTAACTAACAATATATGGTCTATGAAGGGTTAGCAGGTATCCCAGTAAACTTGATCAATGGAGCCTGACTCAAACTTGGCCTGGCATTTAGTTTTATCTTTAGGGCTTTTTGCTGGGATGTTGAACAATTGCTTACTTGAATACGTTTATTTTTGTTTCTAAATTATCAGCTTCTTCAATTGCAGTTTTTAATTTTTAAAGTTCTTTTTGTTATTATTCTTTTAGATCTTTCTTTTGTTTGTCAAAACAAAAATTATAATTACTTTCCATTTTTATGAGTCCACTTCTTTGCTCTAGTGTTCTTTTACATACTGGTTTTAGTTTACTTTTTGAGTTGGTTCATTTATTTGGTTGGTTTTACCTTATTCAAGTTATATCCATTTTCCCTACCTGATTTCCTTTTATAAAAGATCTGTTTGTTCTGAATTATTAAATCCTGTTCTCTACTTGAACTTGTACACTTTGTTTCCATAAGATTCAGCTTCTTCAATCTGATAAAGTGGTTTCTTGCTCACTTTCTAAGCTCCTTTTTATTTACCCCATTTCTATTTTTTTTGTTTATTGAAGATCTTTTTATTTCTGATATTTATTTTTCTTGAAATTTATTCATGTTATTCATAGTTTATTGGGGAACTTAATGCCTGGTTTCTATGCAGACCATGGTCACCATACTCTAACAAAAGGCCCTTGTTGACTAAAACTTTTTAACACGTGGTGCACCTGGTGAAGTTTTTCAATAGCTGGTCCCTTTAAAGCATATAAGCCACGGTGTGGCGGCAGACAGGACAGGGACTAGAAATTAGAGGACCAATCCATAGGCCCTTTTTCTTACACACAGGTCCATGGATAGACCACATGTTAGGTTACTGTATTTTATTATTATTAATTTTTAGGTGTTTTATTTCTTTGATTATTTTAATAGATTATTAGATCTATTGTTTTTGATAAATTTGTTTTGCTAAGTTATCCGATAGTCTTATTCTGTTTAATGTGTATGTTTTTTTTCTGAATTTTTCTTTCTTCAATCTCATATTGCATGTCCCTTCCAAATTTTGAGCTTGTTTTTACTTTGCCTAGATTTGTTCCTTTGTTATCAAAGATTGCAAATCATATCTATGTTTTGCATCTCTTGTTCAAACTTAAAACTAACTTATTTTGCTCTTTTGCATTTCACGTGTTATGAAATTGTTTTTTCTTCAGTCGTAATTTTTAATTTTGAAAGTTTCTTTCATTATTATTCTTTTAGATCTTTCTTTTGTTTGTCAAAACAAAAGTTATAATGCTTTTCATTTTTATGAGTCTTCATTTCTTTGCTCTAGTGTTCTTTTACATATTGGTTTTAGTTTACTGTTTGAGTTTGTTAATTTTTTTGATCAGTTTTACCTTATTCGAGTTGTATCCATTTTCCCTACCCAATTTCCTTTTATGATAGGCTTGTTGTTCTGAATTATTAAATCCTGTTCTCTACTTGAACTTATACACTTTGTTTCCAAAAGATTCAGCTTCTTCAATCCCATAAAGTGGTTTCTTACTCACTTTCTAAGCTCCTTTTGTATTTTTTTTTTTTTGTTTATCGAAGATCTTTTTTATTTCTAATATTTATTTTTCTTGAAATCCATTCACGTTATTTCATATTTTATCGGGGAACTTAATAACCGGTTTCTATGTGGACCATAATAAGGTTTTAAATCCTATGGGACAGAGGTGTCTTGGTTTCTCCATGAAACATGATGCTCCATTATCCCGTCCTGTCCCAATCATTCAACCCGGAAGATATCCTCTATCTCTCTCCTCTTTTTCTTTTCTTTCTTTTCTTTCTTTTTTTTTTTCCTGTTTTTGGTATCCCTTCTTTTCTTTCTTTTTTTCCTTTTTCTTGTTCTCTCTTTCTCTTTTTCCTTCTTTATTTCTTTTCTTTTTCTTCTCATTTCCTTTTTTCTTTCATTTTTCTTCTTCTTCTTTCCCTTCACTTTTTTGTTTTTTTCATCTTTTCTTCCTTTCTTTCTATCATCTTTCTTCTTCTCTCCCCATGTGCATGGGTTTTGGAGTCTCGACCCTATCCCAGTCCCATTTTTCATAGGAACGGGACGGGACAGCCGGGACGCCCTTTGTCCTATTGGGACATAACCATACTCTAGCAAAAAGCCCTTGTTGACTAAAACTTTTTGACACCCGGTGCACCTGGTGAAGTTTTGTCAATGGCCAATCCTTTTAGAGCATATAAGCCACAGTGTGGCGACAGATGGGACAGGGACTAGAAATTAGAGGACCAATCAACAGGCTCTTTTTCTTACACACGGGTCATGGAGTGACCACATGTTAAATTACTGTATTTTATTATTATTAATTTTAGGTTTTTTATTCTTTGATTATTTTAATAGATTATTGGATCTCTTGCTTTGATAAATTTGTTTTGCTAAGTTATCCGATAATCTTATTCAGTTTAATGTGTATGTTTTTTTTCTGAACTATTTTTTTTCTTCATTCTCATATTGCATTTTCTTTCCAAATTTTGAGCTTGTTTTTACTTTGCCTAGATTTGTTCCTTTGTTATCAAAGATTGCAAATCATTTCTATGTTCCGCATTTCTTGTTCAAACTTAAAAGTAACTTACTTTGCTCTTTTGCATTTCATCTGCTATGAAATTGTTTGTATTTGATTTGTCACTTCTACTAGATTAATCCTTTTTGAGTTATATTCTTGTTTTTCCCTCCTATCAAATCTTTGAACCAGTCCACCCCCACCCCCCACCCCCCAACCCCACAACAACAAAAGAGCAGGATTCTACTATTTATCTCCAGAGCACAAATACTGTAGCCATGGTTCACCAGCTTTTGTAGTCATGATGCAAGATCAAATACATATTATTGCTGCTCACACCATCACATGCATCACCTTGTGTGACAAAATTGGCCTAGTGCAGTTTCCCGATATTCATCCGAAACTGATCAGTTTTTATAAGGACTTGGAAGTTTCCTGGTTTCTATATGATAAGTTGCACAACAAGAAAATTGAAGTAAAAAGACTAAATGACCAATTACCACTCTATGGTTTGCATTACTAGTAGACTTAGGTCCTCCATAGAACCTCCAACTTGGCACCTTCACTGTTTCTGCTCTGAACTATGACACGTTTTCTCTCCTCTTCTATCCTAGATTGGTCCTCTGTGAGATACACCTCTTAGCAATCTACTCTCTCTCTCTCTCTCTGTGTGTGTGTGTGTGTGAAAAGACAGTAAAAATAATGCTGGAAAATTAATGGCTCTTTTGTTTTTTCAGGAACTCAAAATGCTAGTTTTTTGTTTAGGTAACAATTATGTGGCAATGCCTTTAGGAGTTAAAAGAAGGTTCCGGCATATTGCCTGAAAGAATATGAGGAACAAGGTGAGCTCTTATATGTTGTACCATTACTTTATCATTATGATCCTCAGGCATGGTAATTTGGAATTGCAGATTTGTTGTTCTGTGGATCAGTTCTTTGGTTCTTTTAGATCTAGAGAATTTTGATTTCTTTATGGGACTTGTTATTTTGTGATTATAGCTTTAACTTTCTAATTTTTTTCTCTTCTTTCTGTACTAAAAAAGAAACACTTTCTTATTTTTTTTTGGATGCTGCTAGAGATTTTAGAGATCTGTTATCCTGAAATTCTATCAGATGTCTGAAGCAAATTGAAAAATTCCTTTTCATTCCCAAGAATGCTGATTTCAAAATTGTTGCTAATCTGGTTTATTTCTTTGGTTTCTCTAGCTGGATTGGTGGAAGTTCTTGATGAGATTCCTTTTTAGAATATGAGTTCGTTTATCAATTAGGTACTCCCCCAGAAGCATGGACTGCCATTAAATACTTTATGCATAAAAATGTGTGTGTGTGTGTATTATTTGTCTACTCTATATTTTCCAATTTGGAATGTTCTTAAACAGTAAGCTTATTGAGCTATCTTCAAACTTTTGTGGCTTTCGGAAGATGGTCATGGCTAGAAATTACTGGACTTCAGGTATGCATTGGAAGATTTAGGACCTAATATATTTAAGCCATTCAGTTTGCTAGCTGTTTTCAACTTTTGCAGAGTTATATTATCTTTGTCCTGATAACAAGATAGGATATAGTTAGATTCAGGTACAAAATATCAGTTTAGATTAATTGGTCTAATCAGTTCATGCCAAGATTCCACATTTATCTAAGTACCAACTGCCAAATGGATAGGTAAACTAAATAGTATGCATACTTCATACTCATGATGTACAACTTGTCCGCCATGAAATTTGAAATGCTTCAGGCCTTTGGGTGTAATTCCCTTGAAAGCCTTCTCCGAACCCCGCCACACTCTGAAAGCTCTTGATTCCCTTTTACTTTCCCTTTGCTCTGGCCTCCTTTTCTTTCCAAAAGAAGGGTTCATTTCCAAGAGTTTGCTTTTTCTTAGGTAATTGCACTTTTTTTTTGGCAAGCTTCAGGTCTAATTTCTTCTGTTTTCTAAAAAGAATCTGAAGATTCTCAAAGCCACCAGGACGGGCAAGGAAGCTTTGTCTGTATGGTCTTGGCAACAGACACCCTTGTCTGTAAGTTTGCTTCTTCTTTCAAGATTCCTATGCTGGGCGACTTAAGTTACGTCACCATGTATAGTGTTTGTTTATTGGTGAATTTTCTACACTTCAAATTGGTTGCCTTTTTGCATGCGGATGTTGATTAAGTTTATGAACAAACTAAGTAATCTTACCTCATATTGTCATCAGCATTTTTAGCCTCAATTGTGCATTGTTGATGCCCTTGGTGCTTTACCTGATCATCCTTAACTTTGCTTGAGTCGAAGATTAGATCACAATTGATGCCATTCTAAATTCTGCTTGCGTACAGGACAACCCTGTATATTCAACTAGATGCTATTGCACAATTCCAATTCTCACACCTCACATCTATTAGGAGGCCACCTTCTTTCATAAGAGAATATATTAACCCTGTTAGCACATCACCCTCCTCATATATTTACCATCTAACTTACAAATCTTTTCAGGAATCCTGATTCCTAGACCATCAGGGAGTCATGTTGTATTTTGCTTTCCAATTTTTTCTTTGATCTCGTGGTTGCAGGAATTGATGAACAACCTTGTTGTATCATGAGTTCATGACCATTAACATGGAAGGCTAGCAATATTTTTCTTATTAAACCTCAATTGTGTGCATGCTCATTTGCACATGAAATGTTTTTATAGAATTTAAACTAAGAAAGATGATAGTTGTAATTTTTGACTTTGCTATATAACCATACCGATAAGAGCCCTTTCCCCCCATAATCAGAAGTAAAGACAACCCCAGCAAACATGATAGGCAGCAGGGGATGAGAAAATGATGAATAACCCAAGCTTTTGTAGGAAGACATTCATTCAGAAGTCTTTAAATTCCAAATAAATCCATGTATCATCATTAACTCATCGGCATGCCTAGTGAAGTAAATTAGTTTTGTATGATATCTGCAGATGATGTAGATTTTGTAGATGAAACTAAGGTCGGAGTTAATCTTAAGTTGGAATGATGGAGAAATGCATTAGAATCCTAGGGTTTTAGGTTAAGTAGAACCAAGACGGAATACATAGAATGTGATTTTAGTAAAGTTGGAAATAAAGATGAAGGAGATATGAAAGTTAAGGATCATGATGTTCCTAAGAGTGATCATTTTCGATATTCGGGATCAATTATTTATAAGGTATGGAAAATTGAAGAGGATGTTATCCGTAGGATTAAAGTAGGTCAGATAAAATGGAGATTTGCAACTGGCATGTTATGTGATCGTAGGATACCTGCCAAGTGTTGAGTTTTAGTGTCTTGAATTCAACCCACAGTAACAAAAGAGGAGCCCACGATGGAGAAGCCACAACAGCAAAGCCCAGAAGCCCAGGCCCATAGGAGAGCGCGGCTTGCAGGCATGTGCAGCCCAAGCGTGCACCTAGCATAGTCTACTGTGCAGTGTAAGAGGGGACTCATGCGGACCACGCGCGGTCCACGGCCCGCCCAAGATGTTTTACATAGTCCATGCATGAGGCATGGACCTCATGGCAGCCTACCGCATTGTTGTGTGGTGCACAGGGGCACGGATTCGTGATCTAATGGTCTAAGAGCTCGCGAGCTTGATCGAACAACCAGGAGTTTGAGTCTTAAAAGGAAACTTAAATCAATCAGGAAATAATTTTAAGGTCTTTAAAAAAGCTTGACCAAGGTTCGCGGATTCGGTACCGCTATCCATGCCGGTAGTCGGTCAGCACGATATGATACGGTATCGTATGGCCCTATATCGTCAATAAAAAATCAAAAAAATCCCATCCAATGGCCAAAAAAAAAAAATCATCCCATACCGATGCCGTACCGCTTCATATCGGTACCGTACCATCCCGTACCAAACCAAACCATCTGGTACCGACCTATACTGTACCATACCGACTGGTTCAGTCCGATTCAGATCATTTTCCAAAAAATCGGTCTGAACTGTTCTGACTTTCTGTCGGTACAGTATGGTATAGGGTGTACTAGCCGGTTCGGGTCGATATGGAATACCGTGGGCTTGACGGCCTACGGATCAGAGTGGCGTAGCAGCAACAGGGTAGAGCATCGGGTAGCGACAGAGGGTCCTTGGATTTTTTAAGAAAGCTTTGTAAGGGATTGTACTTATTAAGATAGAGAGATTAATGTATGAGAGTTGAGAGGATGTAATCTTTCCTTATAATTTTTCTATTTTCTCATAGTGAAGCTTGCATGCTTCGTGAAGATAAGCCTTGGATTGATCCACATTTGATTATTTTTTTTTGCATCTCTTCTTTCTTTCTATTGTAGTATTGACATCATCATCGGGGTTGCGATCTTGGATGGGGATCCGTATTCCGTATCTGTGAAGGATCCTTCCAACAAGTACTATCAGAGACTCATGAGTAGCATCAGAGCATCAAATTTTTTGGATTGTGATGATGTTAATCGAGATTGAAGAAAATGGAGAAGACATGCTCAATCAAGATAGATCAATCGATATGATAGGAAGAGTAATTTCTTCCTATGGCAAGTGAGGGTGAAGAATGTGCTCATCCAATAGGGGTTGGTCGATGCTCTCTTGTGTGAGAAGCCTGCTATCATGGAGGTGAATGATTGGAGGCGGCTCCAAATGCAGGCGATGAGCATAATCCGCTTGTACTTGGCGAATAATATGGTGATCCACGTGCTTAGTGAGATTTTCCTGACGGCAATATGGATGAAGCTCGAGGAGATGTATATGGCAAAGTCACTCATCAATGCTTTCTTCCTCTAGAAGTAGTTCTATTTGCTGCAGATGAGCGAGGGGCAGAGCATACAGGAGCATCTCAGCAACTTATATAAAATTCTCACCTATCATAGCTGTTGAGGATAAATCTCGCTCCCGCTCCCGCTCCCGTTCCCGCCGAAGTCCAGCCTAATGCTTAGCGTAATGCAATTAATAATCACGGAAGAGCTTCGATCGAAAATTCTCCTCCAGCGGCCAAACCTTAGTCGAACTCCTTCAGCCGGCCGAACTCCTGGATTTCTTCTTCAGTCGGATTTCTACAAGTGTCGAACTCCTTCAGAATTTCTCCTTCAGTCGAACTCCTCCAGGAGTCGAACTCCTTTCGGACCTCTCCTTCAGATAGATTCCTCCAGGAGCCGAACTCCTTTCGGACTCCTTCAGCCGGATTCCTCTAGGAGCCGAACTCCTTCTGGATTTCTCCTTCAGTCAAGTTCCTCCAGGAGCCAAACTTCTTTCGAATTTCTCCTTCAGTCGAATTTCTACAGGAGCCGAACTTCTTCCGGATTTCTTCTTCAGTCGGATTCCTTCAGAAGTCTGAACTTCTCTGAAATTGATGTATATCAAAGCTCTTCACCAACCAATGCCTACTTTCTTCGAATTTCGACTATTAAATCTCAATGAACGGTCACTATCAGTCTGACGACATCCCTCTCTCCGTAGCAAATTCCAAGCAGTCCACTTCCGGACAGTTATGGCTGTCATTATTAGTCTGCCACAGACGACATCTCTCCCTCTTCGTACCAAACCCCACGCGGCCTCGAGCGGTCCACGGTCGGATGGTATGGCTGTCACTATCCATCTGCTACAAGCTTCGCCTATAAAAAGAAATCCTCCAGATACGTTTTTTCTAATCTCTCTTCTCTTTTTCAAAACTCTGCGGAATTTTTTTCTGAGTACTCCATTTTTGTTGCCCAAAAGAACTGACTTGATCATCGGAGGGTCCTGCCAGAGCCACCACCACCGACTTTGGATGAAACTTTGTTTTGCAGGTCATCGATGGCGACCTCTTCCTCAGCTCCAACTCGATCCGACGTCGATCAGATTCTGCACGAATAGGATTGGCGCTAGAGAAATGAGCTCTATTTTCGAGGTATCCTTGTTCTTAAAGGAGTGCTCAGTCGATCCTGTGGATCTTCTTCTTCAAGATTCATCGCCATCTTTTTTCTCAATCCCGAGAAATGCCTCCAAAGAGGACGACTATCCAGAGGTCTACCACTTCTGCCGTCAGATTTGGGCCAGATCCGTTTGTCCCTGCTCCATCGTCATTGCTTCAACCTCCTCCATCGACGATCGTGGTAGATCCGGAGCAGTTTAACTTGCTGATGCAGCGGGTTCAGGGCCTCACTGAAATGGTGTAGGCCATGTGGCAGCCCTCGGTGGTGGTTCCGTCAGAAAATCCATCATTGGGATGTCAGGAATCGATCCCAAGGAGCACTTGGACTAGCATACCTATCGTCCCTAGGAAGGAGAAATAGAGAGCAGAGGATCCTTACTCGGATCATGATTCTTCTCCAAAAGGGATCTTCCCTATCCACAGTCGAAAGCCTTCCAAGATTTGCGATCGAGATGACGTCCTCGATCAGAAACTGTAGGAGATGGACCAGTAGATTGAGGAACTCCGCCATGTCGCCCCGGTTCACTATGACAACGTCTGCACCGATCCTCCTTTCTTCGAATTATGCAAGAGCCTGTTTTGTCGAACTTCAAGCTCCAATTTGAAAGCTACGATGGAACCTCTGATCTAGTCGATCACCTGAAAGCTTTCCGGATCATGATGCTACTCCATGGCGCACTAAATGCCATATTATGCCGAGCTTTTCCATCTATCTTAAAAGGAGCAGCAAGAAACTGGTACTCAGCGTTGAAGTCGGGTACAATCTTTTTCTTTGATCAGATGAGCCATCATTTTGCGGCTCACTTCGTTAGCAGCCGACGTTCGCGCCGAGATTCGGATTCTCTGATGAACATCAAGCAGAAGGAGGGAGAATCCATCCGGGCTTATATCATCCGATTTAATGCTGCTGTATTGGAGGTCCGGAACCTGGACCAGTCAGTTGCGATGGCCGCACTCAAGGACGGCCTTCAGAAGAACGATTTGCTGTTCTTCTTAGAGAAGAAGTATCTCAAAAATTTTGCCGATCTGCTAGCTCGTGCTGTGGGATATGTCTGAGCGGAAGAAGCCTTCAAGTTGAAGGATGACGAAGCCGCAGGAGAGCGGCATAGATCCACCGCTGATGGAGGGTTGAATGAAGTTCGGCTGCGCTCACGGACTCCCCTCGAGCACAAGCGAGCCCGAACTCCTCGAGCTCGTCATCAAAGAAGCCCCGATGGAAGGGCGTGAAGAAGTTTTCCCCAAGAAGGTTTCACAACTACGCCCCCCCTTAATGCTCCACAGATGCCGGTCTGAAGCAAGCCAAAAGCGCTACCGCAGCTAGAACCACCAATGAGGGAGGAACAATAAGGAGATCGGCCGCCTTCTGGCATCATTAACGCTATCTCTGGAGGGCTTAGTACTTCGGCGAGCCGCCATCTTTCAGTCTCAAAGCTAGGAAAAGCTTATCCCAAATTGGGAAGGCCCGTATGAAGTAGAGGAGGTCGTTTGGCCCAAAATTTATCGTCTGAAAGAGCTCGAAGGAACAACGCACCCACGATCTTGAAACTCAGAGAATCTGAGAATGTACTGCCGATAATTTTCCTTCAATAAAACTCTTCCATTTCAACATTATTGTTTCTCGGTGCAAAAACTATGGGACGATAGGGAAGAAGCAATCAATAGTAGCCATGTTAGGAATAGGAGGAGAACCTCATCCTAACATGAGCAAGTCGAAGGCCTCATTCATTTTAGACGAGATGAGAGGAGAGGCCCTAACAACGGCCCTTATGCGTCCCTACAGTCCATTAGGAACAGGAGGAGAATCTCATCCTAACGTGAGCAAAGTCGAAGGCCTCGTTTCTTTTAGACGAGATGAGAGGAGAGGCCCTGACAACGGTCCTTATGTGCCCCTACAGCCCGTTAGGAATAGGAGGAAGAAGCTCGTCCTAACATGAGCAAAGTCGAAGGCCTCGTTCATTTTAGACGAGATGAGGGGAGAGGCCTTGACAACGGTCCTTATGTGCCCCTACAGTCTGTTAGAAACAGGAGGAGAACCTTGTCCTAACGTGAGCAAAGTCAAAGGCCTCGTTCATTTTAGACGAGATGAGGGAGAAGCCCTTGACAATGGCCCTTATGTGCTCCTACAGCCTGTTAGAAACGGGAGGAGAACCTCGTCCTAATGCGAGCAAAGTCGAAGACCTTCGGTTATTTAAGACAGGAGGGGAGAGGTCCATTCGATGGCCCGTCTGTGCTCCTATTGTCATGTTAGGAATAGGAGGAGAATCTCGTCCTAATATGAGCAAGTTGAAGGCCTCGTTCATTTTAGACGATGTGAGAAGAGAGGCCCCGACAACGATCCTAATGCGCCCCTACAGTCTGTTAGGAACAGGAGGAGAACCTCGTCCTAACATGAGCAAAAGTCGAAACCTCGTAGACCAAAGACGTGGAGAAGGAAGAAGCTCGATGGAGAATCCTTATCCGTATTTTTCCACGACAACCTGACTACTCAAATGCGAAAGGCAGAACCTTATCCCAGTTTGTAAGAGAGGTCCAGGTTCGACAATCAGAACAAGCCCGACGTCCACAACGAACTTGGCGTCCGCCATAAGCAGCAAGCGTGGGAACCCAGGACCGGAGACAAGATCTCCCTCGAGTTTCAACTTCAACGTCAATAGAAGACAAGATCTCCTTCAATCTCGACTGGAGATAAGATCTCCTTCGGACTTCAACTTTAATCTCGACTGGAGATAAGATCTCCCCCCGAGCTTCAACGTCAACTTCAACAGGAGACGAGATCTCTTTCAATCTCGGTTGGAGATAAGATCTCCTCCGAGCTTCAACTTCAACCTCGGCTGGAGATGAGATCTCCTCCGAGCTTCAACGTCGTTCAATAGAAGATAAGTTTTTTTTCAACCTCGGTTGGAGATAAGATCTCCTTCGAGCTTCAACTTCAACAGGAGATAAGATCTCCTTCAACCTCGGTTGGAGATAAGATCTTCCTGAGCTTCAACTTCAACTTCGGTTGGAGATAAGATCTCTTCCGAGCTTCAACTTCAATCTCGGCTGAAGATAAGATCTTCTCCGAGCTTCAACTTCAACCTCGGTTGGAGATAAGATCTCCTCCGAGCTTCAACGTCAATTTCAATAGGAGATAAGATCTCCTTCAACCTCGGCTGGAGATAAGATCTCCCTCGAGCTTCAACTTCAACGTCAACAGGAGATAAGATCTCCTTCAACCTCGGCTGGAGATAAGATCTTCCCTCGAGCTTCAACTTCAACCTCAGCTGAAGATAAGATCTCTCTCCGAGCTTCAACTTCAACCTCAAATGATTAAATACAACTAATCATAATTACAACTTCAACATCGATAGGAGATAAGATCTTTTTCAACCTTGACTGGAGATAAGATCTCTCCGAGCTTCAACTTCAACGTCAACAGGAGATAAGATCTCCTTCAACCTCGCTGGAGATAAGATCTCTTCCGAGCTTCAACTTCAACGTCAATAGGAGATAAGATCTCTTCGAGCTTTCAAGCTTCAACCTTGGCTGAAGATAAGATCTTTTTCGAGCTTCAACTTCAACGTCAACAGGAGATAAGATCTTCTTCAACCTCGGCTGGAGATAAGATCTCCCCGAGCTTCAACTTCAATGTCAATAGGAGATAAGATCTCCTCCGAGCTTCTAGGAGCTTCAACCTCGGCTGGAGATAAGATCTTTCTCGAGCTTCAACTTCAACATCAACAGGAGATAAGATCTCCTTCAACCTCGGCTGAAGATAAGATCTTCTCCAAGCTTCAACTTCAGCATCAACAGGAGATGAGATCTCCTTCAATCTTGGTTGGAGATAAGATCTCCCTCGAGCTTCAATTTCAGCGTCAACAGGAGATAAGATCTCCTTCAACCTCGACTGGAGATAAGATCTTCCCCGTGCTTCAACTTCAACGTCAACAGGAGATAAGATCTCCTTCAATCTCGGCTAAAGATAAGATTTTTTCCGAGCTTCAACGTCAACTTCAACAGGAAATAAGATCTCCTTCAACCTCGGTTGGAGATAAGATATCCTCCGAGTTTCAACTTCAAACGTTAACAGGAGATAAGATCAACTTCAACCTCGACTGGAGATAAAATCTCCTTCGAGCTTCAACTTCAACTCCGACTGGAGATGAGGTCTCCTCCGAGCTTCAACCTGAACGGATACAGAGCTCAGAAGAGGATTTCGGTAGTCATCTTTTTTGTACTCCCTTCTTTCAAATTTCGAACTCGAAAGTGGGAGGACTATTGTTGGGGATAAACTCCGCTCCCGCCGAAGTCCAGCCTGATGCTTAGCCTAATGCAACTGATAATCACGGAAGAACTTCGATCGAAAATTCTCCTCCAGCGGTCAAATCTTAGCCGAATTTTTTCAACCGACCGAACTTCTCCAGCGGCCAAATCTTAGTCGAACTCCTTTAGTCGGCCGAACTTCTCCAGCGGCCAAACCTTAGCCGAACTCCTTCAACCGGTCGAACTCCTTCCGAATTTCTCCTTCAGTTGGATTTCTACAGGAGCCGAACTCCTTTCGAATTTCTTTTTTAGTCGAACTCCCTCCGGACCTCTCCTTCAGATGGATTCCTCCAGGAGCCGAACTTCTTTCGGACTCCTCCTTCAGTCGGATTCCTTCAGGAGCCGAACTCCTTCCGGACTTTTCCTTCAATCAAGTTTTTTCAGTAGCCGAACTCCTTCCGAATTTTTTCTTCAGTCGGATTTCTACAGGAGCCGAACTTCTTCCAAATTTCTCCTTCAGTCGGATTTCTTCAGGAGTCCGAACTCCTCTGGAATTGATGTATGTCAAAGCTCTTTACCAACCAACACCTGCTTCCTCCGAACTTCGACTATTAAATCTCAACGAACGGTCACTATCAGTTTAACGACACCCCTTTCTCCGTAGCAAACCCCATGTAGCCTCGAGCAGCCTACTTTCGGACGGCTATAGCTATCACTATCAGTCTGCCACAGGCGACACGACACCTCTCCCTCTCCATACAGAACCCCACGCGGCCCCGAGCAGCCCACAGCCGAACGGTATGGCTGTCACTATTCGTCTGCTATAAGCTCCGTCTATAAAAAGGGATCCTCCAGATACGTTTTCTCTAATCTTTCTTCTTCTTTCCAAAACTCTGCGAAATTCTTTTCTGAGCACTCCATTTCTGTTGGTCAGAAGAGCTGACTTGATCGTCGGAGGATCCTGCTGGAGCCACCACCACTGACTCCGAATGGGACTTTGTTTTGCAGGTCATTGGCGGCGACCTCTTCCTCAGCTCCAGCTCAATCCGGCGTCGACTAGATTCTGCACCAATAGTAGCATTGGTGAAACGGTTGAGGAAAAGACTAGGACGTTGGTCTTGCTTTCATCGCTTCCTCCTTTTGAGTCTTTGGTGATTGCTCTTCTTGTGGGAAAGAGCACCATCAAGATGGATGAGGTCACTTCTGTACTTCTCCAGAACGAGGTTCTCAGATGGGAGAACCAAGCCTCGAGTTCGGGTGCAACTCGGCTTTAGCGGTGATTGGAGGTGGTGGTGGTAGAGGATGAAGCGGTAGAGGATCTCAAGATGGGCGGTCCAAATTTAAGTTGAGGGACTTCAGCAAGATCAGATACTACCGGTGTGGTAAGTTGGGGCATCGAGTTAGAGATTGCCCATAGCTTAGAGATCAAATGAAAGCTACTATAGCAGTGGTCCAAGGTAGTGATAGTGATATGACTGATGATATGTTTATGATCTCTGATGAGGTATCTACTTCTTTCCAACAGTATTTTAGATTTGGCATGTTTGCATCATGTTTGTCATGGAGAGAAGCTATTTGACTTTCTAGAGAGTAGGGAGGGCACTGTTCACTTATCGGATGGATTGAGCTACGCGATCAAGGGCATTAAGACTGTTAGTTTGTAGACATATGATAGAGCAGTAAGAAAATTTGGTGAGATTTGATACATACCCAGTTTAAAGAGAAATCTAATTTTACTGAGCAGACTGGATTCAAGTAGCTACAAATGGAGAGCTGATGATTGAATCCTAAAGGTTATGCATGGTAGTAGAATTGTTATGAAGGGAAGGAAGTATAAAGGATTCTATCTTTTAGCAGGGAGCTCAGTGCGAGGTGGAGCTTCAGGTGTCAATGGAAGCTCAGCACGAAGTGGAGCTCCAAGTGCAGGTGGATTGGACACGAGACAGGAGACTTGGGAACATGACAGGCAACGTCGCAGAGTAAAGTTTCTATTGTCATAGGAGGCTACCTCAAGCAGGTCTTAGGTTAGGCAGGTCACAGCGATGGAGATGGGATCAAGCAACCTAGCTCAACTCTCATGTTTGTCCATCCATAAGCAGTTAGGTATTTGTCCCAGGGCATGGAGGCGAGATCATCCAAAAACTCTCAAAGTTAAGTGAAGGCTGAATGTCGAGTCAAGGTGGAGATTATTGAGTTTTGGCATTTCGAATTCGACCCACAGCAATAGAGGAGTCCATGATAGAGAATCCACAGCAACAAAGCCTAGAAGCCCAGGCCTGCAGGAAAGAGTGGTCCGCAGGAGCACGCGGCCTACAAGCATGCACGACCCACTGGCGGGCGTGGCCCAGGCACACATGCACGGCCCAAGTGTGTGGGCACGGTGCGGCCCAGGCATGCGTGCATGGCCCAGGAGTGTGGGTGCAGTGTGGTCTAGGCGTGCGCCTAACGCGGTCCACGCGCGGTGCAGGAGGGGACTCACACAGACCACGGGCGGCCTAGGCCCGGTCCATGGCCCGCCCAAGGTGTTTTATGCAGTCCACGCACGAGGCACAGACCTCTTAGTGGCCTACCACGTTTTCACGTGGTGCACAGGGGCGCGGATGCATGATCGGATGGTCCAGGAGCTCGCGGGCTTAATCGAACGGCCAAGGATTTGTTTGAGTCTTAAAAGAAGACTTACATCAACCAGGAAACGGTTTTAAAGTCTTTAAAAAGGCTTGACGGCCTATGGATCAGTGGCGCAGTGACAACAGGGCAGAGCGTCGGGTAGCAGTAGAGAGTCCTCGGGTTTTTTCGAGAGCTTTGCAAGGGATTGTGCTTGTTGAGAGAGAGAGATTAATGTATGATAGTTGAGAGGGTGTAATCGCTTCTGATAATCTTTCTATGTTCTTATAGTGAAGCTTGCATATCTTGTGGAGATAAGCCTTGGGCTGATCTACGCATTCGATTGTGTCTTTCTTGCATCTTTTCTTTCTTTCTGTTGTGGTATTGACATCGTCATTGAAGTTGCGATCTTGGGCAGGGATCCGTATTCCACATCCGTGAGGGATCCTCCCAACACCAAGTTGAAGGAGAAATTTTATAAATCAACCATATGATCAGTTATACTTTATGGTATAGATTGTTGGGCCATTAGAAAATGTGTGTGCAAGATCCATGTGGGCAAAATGAGAATATTGAGATGGATGTGTGAGAATACAAGAAAGGATAGAATAAGAAATAAAGTCATTTGCAAAAAGGTGGAGGTAGCACCAATTGAGGATAACTTAGATGGTTTGGAAATGTGCAGTGTAGACTGAGGGATGCACTGATATAAAGGAGTGATTTGATACATGTAGAAGGAAAGAGGGGCATGGGTAGACCAAAAATCACAAGCAACGAAGTAGCAAAGGACTTAATATGTTAATACCTCTTAGAAAGTATGGCTCTAAACCAAGCAAAATGGAGGAAAGGGATTAATATAGCCGATTTCAACTAGTTTGGGATTAAGGCTTAGTTGAGTTTATTTTTTAGGGTTCGTGGAAAACTTTTGAGATCTAGAATTAGGTAAACCATATCAAATACCAAAGATTCATATATAAGCATGTTAAGTTGATCACTGAGATAAATATGCTTGTGTTGTTGTTACTTAATAAGTTAATATAAATACACCATTGGACACCAAGGACCAAATCCAAATGCCGAAGCTCACTTAATTGTCAATGTTGATGATTTGCTAACTAAAAGTTCCTCGTAAGCTCTAGATCTTTAAACTCCACCATGCTTATTATATGAATAGTTTATTGGTTTGGGTCTGTATATGCCTCGTTCCATGCCTTTTGCGACATCTGAATGCATGTCCCTGTTTACAAGGAGTTGCCTTAGAAACTCTTCTATTTCTAAGATCTGATGTTGTGACATCTTAGAACATAGCTTTAACTTTTGTATGGGATTGCCTGTATTTCATGCTGTTATACTGTCCTGTCAAGCTTTAAACTTTGTATGATGAATCCTACTGGAAAGCAACAAACAGACAACCTTTTCCCTGATTCATTTGTAATCATCTCTGTGTTGGGTTTATCATTATTATGTGCATATAGCATATCAATTAATATATGCTTGAAAACTCTGATGAAGCCAATGTTAACACAACCAAGATTTTGACTTTTAACTAGTTTCGGCTGTTCTTTGCTTCATTTCATGTCTACATATATCTTGAAGAATACCAAAAGAAATGCACATGAAGCAATGTTGAATTTATGGAAAGCTTGTTCCTCTTCCCAATATTTGTTCTTCTTCCTGAATTGAGGAAAGGACAGACAGAATAAGGGAATAGCTTATTGAGCTAAATTCATGATCAGGTTTATGATCAATTTTTATGAGGGAATGATGATCCACCATGGTTTAACTCAAATAATCTTCATATGAAATACTTAAATTTATAAATGGGATCTTATATTCAAACATGGGCTGTTTGGATGCCTGGACAGTTTGTCCACATATTATTTATTCCCAACCAGAGTTCCAATTTGAAAAGAGAAAGGAAATAGATGGAGTTTAAATGATTGTTGCATTCTTTGATCATCAAATCCCGATTTTCTTTGTATAAGAAAAATCATGTCTGAGATGGAATAAATTGTAAATTGGGATTGGAAGTTTAACAGGTCTGGTGAGCACTCCTGCTTCTCTTTTCCTTGTCCTTCTTCTTCTTCTTTCTTAGTTATCGCTCTCACCTAGCTCAATTTATCCAAACAGTCCCTAAAAAAAAAGTTTTGGATGTGATTTTTTATACTAGAGGAAGCAGAAAATTTTGTCGTTCATGCGGAAAATTGTCTTCCATCTCTACATGTGATCATAAACTTCTGTCTGCAGAATAGATTTGAAGTTTTCTGTACAAGGAAAAGCTACGCTAAATGTTGATTTTGAAGGTTGCTGTCTTATTTTGTTGCTCCAGATGCTAAGGTTGCTGAAATGATGGAGAGCGCTCACAACTGTCATTAAGATATCCCTGAGCAAGGTGACTGATGACTTTGTTTGCGATCCTTGTTCCTCATGAATTTGGCTGTCTTATGGCCAGCGCTAGGAAAACAGAAATTGTTAATGTGTTTGCTGAAGCTGCCAAGAGCAGAGGTAAATAGGAGATCTGAGTGGTTTTCTCAAACAGGTAGATTCAGGGGCTTCTCATTTCCTAGTTATTTTGCCTTTATATTTTGATATGCTTCTTCCATTCTCACCAGCACTTCTTTTTTTTGCAGGGAAAAAAAAAATTTGTATTACCATTGAGGAGCAGCTACATGGTGTACTATAATATTCTTTTTTTTTTTTCCAGTCTGTTTACTTTGTTAGGATCATTTATTGTGTTGCATCTTCAATCTGTGGAAACTACATTAGGATTTGGACATAATGATATTCAAATAAAGGTGAATTTTCTACTGGAGATACTCATAAAAACACCTCCTGCTACTCAATGTCAAAGTTGCAGTCTTTGGTAATTTTTATTGCTGTTTATATTCTGGTATGGTATTTCAAATACGCTATCATTTGCCCTGTGGCATTATTACGTCATTCCTTAATTGCAGCATTTTTGTTGCCCTTATTATTGATGTGCATTTTTTGTTGTGCTTGGACTGCAAATCTGTGTCACTGTCATGGGCATTTATGTCATCAACCAACTTTTAGTGTTAGTGGTTAGGTATCATACTGACTAAAACGTGTCTGCAACTATTTTATTTATGAATATGCTACCATATCTTTGTTTTTTTTTTTTGGGTGCTATTCAATTGCCATGTAAACTTGTTTGATTTCAACTCTTTTCAAAGGAGAAAACGATTAATAAATTCACTTGAAATATTATTTTGTCCCATTTATTTATATAACAATCTATCATAGCAAGTACTTATCAACTTCATAATCTTTCATGATTCTTATCATGCCACCTAATGTGTTAAAGTTTTAGTCTCATTCACCTTAACCATATATAGTTTCTTTTGTTTTAAGATATTTTTAGAGAAAAAGGTTCATATTCATTTCTTCACCTTTGTATGCTGACATAATTGAAGCTCTTTGACAAGAGCATCCACTTCTGGTTCTCCTGAAACAATTTTTATGTCCTTGGATATAATTAAAAAACAAAGTTGTGTGTGCATCTTCTTTGCTTTTGTTACATGAAAAACAAACTCTTGCTCTATCTGTTTACATACAATCTGTTATGGTTCCCTTTTGCTAATTTTTTTTTTTTTTTTAAATTGTTCTTTCTCATAGACAGTGCTTCGACACTTTATACAATATGCATGACTCAAATTTTGTGAACGTAATATTTAGGCATGAATATCCTGGATGTTCAAGGAGTAATAGTTTTGGGTGAAAGCAGCTTGACTCCTAATTATTTTATGTCTCAACTCTCGAGTGCTATGTGCAAGCCTAGCAAGCCCTGCTGGATTTGGCTCCTAATTCTGGACAATAAGGTGGAGTTCTAAGAAAAGTTGATGGTAGTTATCAAAAAGAAGATGGAACAATGAATAATGAGGATATATAAAAGTTAAAACCAATGCATATAGTTGAGATAATGTTTCATAATTATAATTTTTGTGCAAAAGGAACCAATGCTGTTGAAACCTAACATATGCTGTCAAACCAGTTGTCATTGTTCATCATCACATCAAACTCTGTTACTCTGAAATGGTGTGCAGCTTCAATATTACTAGTTTCTTCATGTATCTTTACCTCTGCAAAATCAGAAAACAGTACTTTTTATTTCCTTGCACTTACCTAGTTTTATCTTTAAACAAACAAATTAGTTGGTTGGATTTCTTTTTTCTATTTTAAAAGCAACAAAAAATGGACATAGAGGCATTTATCCATCTTCTCAGAACTTGCTTCCAACTTTTGAACACAGTGACATCTATTAATTCAAATAATGAAGAAAAAATTATAAAGCTGTCTTCAAAAGTAAACCAATAAAAGTTATAAAGCTCTCTTCAGTGAATCTTCCTTCATCTTCTTCCTCCTCTTCTTCTTACCACATTGCCCCATATCTTTTCTTCTTATTGTGGTAATGAGTGTTCATTTTGGCTGCTGTGAAATTGCATGTTAGCATACCATTGCTTCTGTTGACAAGGTGAAGGAAGTTAATTTTGAAGTAGAAGGTGATTTCCATATTATCCATATTTTTGAATTTCCTATCTCTTCTTATGGTGAGGAGTATGCTGCTTTGTTCATTTTGGCTGCTCTAAACAAGTTTGTGTACCATTGCTTTTACTTGACGTGGTGAAGCAAAATTGATGTGGAGTCTAAAGTTTGCTATACCAGATTGAACTGGGCGGTGCGGGGCATGCTACACTGTACCAGTTTGGTACTAAAATATGGTATAGGGGGCGTATTGACATTCGGTACACTAAACTGGTCTTGTACCGGTACAATAATAAGTTGGCACTGGTATGGAGCCTGGTTCTGAGATGGCGAACCTTGTATATTACCATATCTTTTGAAAAAAGATTAGGTTATAAAGGGCCCATTCATATGCTATCTAAACTAATAAATTAGATTAGGTGATACCCTTGCTTCTATGGATTCGGGTCTCTCCAATTTTACAGGTATCAAAATGTTTGAAGTAACTAGAGGATCCTTTGGTTCAGCATTATGTATCTTTCGGTGCTCTTACAATCTAAGACATTTTCGGTGGGTGCATTGTCGAGCTTATCTATGGGGGAAACAGTGAAGCAGGATATGGCTTCCCATGGTTGATAGCGTATAAAACAGAGTTTTCATGCATGCAACCCTGGTTGGTTGAGGTTGACACCAACCAAGGTATGCTCTAATTAAATCATTTCCCTCAAGTTACTTAGAATCCTGATGTATTGATATGTGGTAGTACTCCAACCAAACTGCTGTCTATATTCATCCATGTCACGGCTATGTCTCAAGACTACAACTTCACTCACAATCTAATTGCTCGAGTTTCTAACAGCACTGATGCTTGGTGAGGCTTCCCAAAAAAAAAAAAAAAAAAAAAAGCAAAAGCAAGTGTAAGAGACACTTGAGTTTTATTTTTCTATTGTTTTGTTTTTTAAAGCTTGAGACTTGAGTGTTTTTTTCACTTCAACGTGCATTTAAAGTGTTCTTGTATACATATCATTCAGGAGCGGCAGAATAGAATACTATAATAATCAACAAATTTTTCATTGAGACCATCTATATAACAGTGCTGCTCCATCCATCTATGCAGATAATATTAGGATTCAGATATAATGCTTATCCAGAAAAAAGGTGAACTTTCTACTTTACATATTCACAGAAACGCCTTCTACCAAGTAATGTCAAAGTTGCAGCCCGTAGATCAAAATTGTAATCTATTCTGAATTTAAAGTTCACATACACAAATATTTGCTATGTGCCCTCTTTACTTCATTTCTTATTATCAGTCATTGTTTTGCTCTATAAGTGCTATGCCTTTATTTGTCATACTTGGTGTTCAAATATGCTGCATTGTTATGAGCATTTATATCATGGACCAGATTCACTGCATTATTTCATCATAAAATGCTACCATACCTTGTTCTGAGTGCTATTCAAATGCCATTTAAACTCATTGTTTGACTTCTAATTTTTCGCTCTTTCAATTGAAAATTCATTCAAGAAACTCACTTGCACGTTTTATCCTATTTATCTTTATAATAAGATATTTAGTAATGAGTACTTACTGATTCCACAATCTTTTATGATTTTCATGGCCGCACCCAATATGTTAAATTTTTTTCTATCTCATTCACCTGGGAAATACATATGTACTTTTCTTTTGGGATTGTTTTTTGACAATTTGAAGGTTCATGGTCAACAAAAATCAAACAGTGAATAGTCAGGATTTACAAAGCCAACTCCAACTAGTTGAGATAAGGTTTAGTTATGATTTTTTTGCCAAAGGAACTAATACCATTCAATCCTAACATGTTGCTATTAAACTAGTTGCCATTTCTGATCAGCACATTAAAACTCTGTTGTTTTAAATTGAATGGAGCTTCAGCAATACTAGTTTCTAGTGTCTCTTTGCCCCTACAGAATCAGAGAAGTTGATACTTTTTTGTTCCATCATACTTGCCTAAGTTTGTCTATAGACATGGTTGGAGTTTTTTTACCCTAGACCTCCTCAATGCACACCCAATGTGGAAATAAATGCACATCCTCACAATTTCTCACACCTCCGCTATTTAAGTCCTAATGTCTTTGCTAGGGGAAGTGTCCCCACAAACACCACAATCGAATCTTGTGGTCAGCCTTAAAAGGGCCCATGCTATAGTGCCCCTAGGCACACATGGGCTGGGTTGTGGCTCCGAAACTATTATGATTACCTATAACCTTATCTAGATGGGTACTTGATTGCATGGTTTGTTATTGCCACCGAGACGAAGCTTCATGGATGAAGACAAAAAAAGATATAAGTGTGGCAATTTCTTTTCCTATCACAGCAAACAATATGTATAATGCAGCTGAAAGGCTATATGAATATAGTAAATAATGTTTTCTTTCTATAAATTTTTTGATAACGAAAAACCTTATATTCTTGGTGCTAAATTTTTTGTTTAGTGACAATGAAAAAACAATGTTGAACAAAAGAAAAGAATAAAATAAGGGAAAAGGTTCTAACTTTAGGTGCAAGATAGAACCATGAAACCAAAAAATGAAAAAGATCCTTTCAAGAATGAAATAAGGTAGAGCAAGCTAATGCAAATTATAAAAATGAAACAACAAGAAAGGAGCAACTTATCTGGTGAAAAACCCATGAAAGAAACTAAGGATGAATTACTCAAACTACAATTTTTTGAAAGTTGCTTGGTTTAAATCCATGATCTTCACCACTGATGCCATAGAGTAATGCAACATCACCTTCAAAGTGTAGAAACCTTAAAGGCAAATAAAAGTGGTGAAGCGGGTGGGAGAAGGGGAGAAGAAATTAGGAGATTGTTGAAGATAAATGAAGTAGGTTAGACCAAAGCCAAGGATAGTAACCCAATTGCCACTACTTGGACCTGATTACCAAATCCATGAAGTAGGTAAAACTTGCATGATTGTTTAAGGAGTTGACCCAGGCAGTGGCTTCAGGCTGCTGGCCCCATTACAACAACCAATTATGATGGAAGAACTAGGGTCTGCTGGTCAGCCAAAAAGAGAAGAAAAGCCACCAATCAGTAACCTTTATGTTTATAGGAGTTTACATTGGTCATGCTTGACATATATAGTTTTAGGATAAGTAGGACCAAGACGGAATACATATAATACAATTTTAGCAAAATTAAAATAGAGATGAACGGAGTGTGAAATTGAGGATCATGAAGTTTGTAAGAGTAATTATTTCTAGTATTTAGAACATGGTTCGCCGTACTGCCTCATATCGGATGGTACGGGACATACCGTACCATACCAGTACGTTGAACCGCCTCATATCGATATAGGCATATCATACCGTACCACGTATTGACACTATAGTGGGATTTTACTGGTACTGGGTCCAATATCGAGATGGCGAACCTTAATTTAGAATCATATTCATAAGGAAATGGAGGCTGAAGAAAATGTTATCCACAATACTAAAATAGGTTAGATAAAATAGAGAAGTGCAATTTGGGATATTATGTGATTGTAAGATAGATGCTAAATTGAAGGGAAAATTTTTTAGCATAGCCATATGACCAGCTATGCTTTATGGTAAAGAATGTTGGGTAGTTAAAAAATATGTACACAAGATGAGTATGGCCAGAATAAGAATGTTGAAAACTTGAAATGGATTTGTGGGAATACAAGAAAAGATCGAAAGAAACAAAGTCATTTGTAAAAAGATGGAGGTTGCATCAATTGAGAACAAATTGAGAGGAGGATGACTCAGATGTTTTGGATACGTACAATGCAGGTTGAGAGATGTAAGGAGTGATTTGATATATGTAAAAGGAAAGAGAGGTAAAGATAGACCAAAAATCATGAAGTAATATAGAGATGTCTGAAACAATTCTTAGAAAGTATGGCTCTAAACCAAGCAAAATGGAGTAAAAGGATTTATGGAGCTGACCTTAGCTAGTTTGGGATAACGGCTTATTTTAGCTGTATGCTTGACATATGTGGTGCTTTTGGCTGGTGTTTAGCTTATATTGTGGTCCAAATCAGACTCGTTTCTATGGTTTAGAGGAGTTGAAAGTAATTACTTATTGCATGTCTTAAGGAGTTGTTGGCCCAGGCTGTGGATCCAGGCTGCTGGTCCCATCACAATGACCTATTAAGAGGGGAGAACTGTGGTCTGCCGGTCAGTGGAAGCAAGGAGAAAAGCCTCTGATTGGCTGTGTTTATGGATATAGGAGTTTCTATTGGTCATGCTTGACATAAATGTTGCTTCTGGCTGGTGTTCAGATTATATTGTGGCCCTGATCATGCTTGTTTCTGTGGTTCAGAGGAGCAGAAAGTAAAATGTGTTACTTAACATGTCTTAAGAATCTTCAAATCTAAAGAAATGATGCAATGAACTATCTATTTGTATCAATTATCAAAATTATGTCTCTTAATTTGCAGTTGTTGGATCCAATCTTTTCATGTGCAAAGCACATGCTTACATAACTGGTAAAGTAAAATTGACAGGTGCTGCCAATTATACGAAGCTTATAAGTCAGGATCTTAAGTTATTTGGGGGCATACTGTGGACCTATAAGTAATGCCAACTTTATGTGATGCTTGTTGCTTAGGGTTTAAAGTAATTAAGGATGAGGAATATACATATAAATAGTTTTAACTCAACATATTCATATTAAAGTTTAGCAAGGCCTGCTGACTTATATGAGGCTTGTAACTTAGGTCTTACAGGTACATTTGGGTTGGGAGCTTAATTTTACATCAACATGGTTCCGTGCAAACTGAAGTTGGCTGGCCCTGCCAACTTTATATATAGACGGTATTTTAGGGCCTTATAATTAATTTATCTTAATAGGCATGCATGAAGTCAGCAGCTTCTGTTGACTTTATAGCAATTTAGGGATGTATATTAATTTAAGGAAAATATAGGGATTTATAAATCATGATGCAATTTGACATAATGTAAAGCTGGCATCTTTGCCAAATTTATCTGAAGTGTATAACTTAGGGATTTGTGAGTAAATTTGTGGATGGAGCAGGAGAATATATATATAAATTGTTTTAACTCAACATATTCATATTAAAATAAGGTCAGCAAAACCTGCAGACTTTATGTATGAGGCTTGTCAATTACGTCCTACAGGTAAGTTTGGGTTGGGGACTTACAAATAATTTTATGTCAACATATTTCTGTACAAACTAACTCGATATGTACATGGTAGTTTAGGTCCTTATAGTTAATTTGTCTTAATAAGCATACAGGAAGCAGCTTCTCTTGACTTTGTAGCAATTTATTAACTCTGCGCTATATATAAGGAAAATTTAGAAGTTTATAAATAGTTTTATCATGATATTTTTTGACATAATGTGAAATCGGTTTTTTGCCAGATTCGTATGAAATGTATAACTTAGGACTTTTTAGTAATTCAAAGTTGTTAGTAACTTCTGTTGAGGTAAATGTGGTGTCTATCAAGGTAAGGAAAGATGATGGAGCTCTGTATATCCCCAAGTCTCCCTCCTGTCTTCCCTCTTCCTCTTCTCAATTGTCTTCTTCTTTTCCAACCCATGGTGGCCATTATGAACTCCCCATGTTGGGAGCTCTTTTCAATGGCTACAGCTGTGTCTCTTCTTAAGAGCAGGCAACTTATGCCTCTTGATGCCCTGTCTCGTGAACCCCAACACTCCTTAGAACCACATTCTCCATTTGTGGGTTCTTGAAGCTTTTCACTGACATTATTGAAACCATATGTTGATTCTTGTTGTGATGGATCCATAACAGTTGGTCTAAAATATTCTGCTGATTAATCTTTTGTTGAGTTCTTTTTCCATGTGGGTGGACCTTGTTGCAGCTATATTTTTGGCTAGCTCAGAAGTTTAATTTGATGATTTAATGGATTTTTCTTGCATGTTCTGTTTCTATTATTTGCAAATAGCATGACTATGATTTTGGAAACTCAATTGGTATTAATTCTCTTAGAGGATGTTATAATCTGTCCCAAAATGAGATTCTTTAAAAGGATTAGTATTAATTCTCTTAGAGGATGATACGATTTTCTCTTAGAGGATGATATGATCACAATGAGCTGTACTCATGATATTTGTTAATGGGGCGAAAACAATCCCAAGTAGAAGGCCAAAACAATATGCTACCATGTAGATTAATTTGCTAGTTGTCTACGCAGAAGGCCAGAAGATCTCTGATAAAATGAAGAATTAGCTATGAAACTATGAAGAATGAAATTAGCTGTGTCCGATTGCTTACGAAACAAGGTGTCTGTTTGCTGGTATATTAATAATGGTTTTCTGTGCTACCATTATAGAATCCAGTTGAATATTTCTGTAGCTAATGTTGTTAATTTTCTGCTGGTTGTCGGTATCCTTATTCCACTCAGAACTGAAGTTCGCAAAAGCTTTTCCTATTGTGAATCAAGTTAGTTCTCATATTTTCTCGACCGTTTACTTGTTCTGGTCAATATTAAGCTGCAGATCCTTAACAGGAAGCACAGCCTCTTTTGTATTTATCACCAAATCATGATTATTCCTCGGATGATTTTTTTTTTTTTTGGTAAATTGATTTATTACTTAAAATACTGTATCTTCAGCATTGGGCCATGTACACCAGGTCTCTTGAAGCTCTAGTGGATTGACTCAATAATGAGAGTTATGTTCTTCCAGTTGCTGATGACTGTTGAACCCACCATTCTGTATCTGTGCAATTGATTTCACTCACAGCTGCGCTGTTTATTGATTTAGTATGTATTAAGATTTATACTTCTCAGGCACAAAGAATAACATGTGACTTTTTATTAAAATAAGATTTGAACGGATGTGCAGCAGACATCTGTGGGTGAAATCTTTGATGCCAGTCCCTGCTCGTTATTTACTCTATGGGCTGTTAGGTTGCTTTGAAGTGAAAAGGAGGGCAAGAGCCCCACCTAATTTTATTAAAAAGAAGAAAAATTACCTCAGAGCACATCTTTCCCAAAGGAGACTAGATGGATTAGGCTAGTTTCCTAAGGTGCTGTTTTGTAGGGGATGATATTTCACATCATCTCAGTGATGTAAGTTAGATGATATGATTATCTTGTTTGGCATTGTAAAATCCCATCTAGTGATGAAGGATCCAATGATAAATCCAGTGACAGCATCATTGTATTGTGCAGTGAATGCTATAACTACATATACCTTGGGTGATAGCACATCATCGCATTGGTGATGTGCTGAAGTTATTTTAGGACATAAATATCCCTAGTCATTAAATTGAGGAGAAAAGAAAAATCCTCTCCGTCTCTTTTTTGTTTTTTTTTTTTTTTTTTTTTTGACCTTTCATCTACAATAACACCCCCTATTAAAGATGCTTATTTTATTTTTATTGGCAGGTATGGTAAATTGGCATGGGTGTCTTTTATTTGTCTACCAGATGCTTGTTTTATTTTTATTGGCAGGTTTAGTTAAATGGCATGAATGCCTTTTATTTATTTATTGAATGTCTATTTTATTTCTATAAGCAGGTATTGTTAATTGACATGAATGGATCATGCTAAATCATTCATGCATTTCTTTTTTTTTCTTTTTTTTGATAGGTTAAATCATTTCTAACAGGCAGCTCTGATATTAATGGTCAAAATTGGCTAAGTCTAATCAAACCTATTTTTATATAATATTATTATAATATTATTTTAATTTTTTAATCAAAATAGATGGTGATGATGATGATAATGTAATAATGATAATAAATATTATTATTACTATTGCTACTATAAATACTATTAATGTAATAATGATAATAAATATTATTATTACTATTGCTACTATAAATACTATTATATATTTTTGAACGAAGAATGTGTAATCAAATTATAGAGTAATTATTGGTATTTTATATATCATCCTAATAATATTTTATATAGCACCTAAGTTTTACAAAGCCAACCACCATGCTATGGGAGATCACTGACGGATCCTCAATTTCTCCACAGGGTTCAAATGTTTGAAGAAGTTGGTGAATTGACCATTTAGGTGATCTATTTGAATTAAAAAACTTTTTTCTTTTATTCGATGTGGAACTAAATGAAAGTTGATATTTGTTTTTGGACCACAAAACCATGTGCATATAGCGGAGCACAACTACTTCAATCGGAACAGTGGAAGGTCCTATGTGGTTTAGCTAATACCAGCTGTCTGGGTGTGTATTCCATGCAATTTTTATGATTGGATCATCTTTTAAGATTTCAAATTTACCAACCTTGAGGTTAAATTATTCTAAACAATGTTATTTTTGTTTCCTTTTCAAGACTTTCAGCCTTGCTTTCATCGGTTGGTGGTCAATTCCAGCCATCATGAGGAACGTAAAGATTCACGTCAAGATTGTGGTTGCTGGTTATATCGCCACAGGTAGGTGGACCCCGCCATCTTATCATCTTATTATAAGCTGACTGGTATTCATCGCATGTGATGGAGATGCTTCAAGTTTCGCAAAGTGCTTCCGTTCTCTTAACTGCCACACCTTGCGTCAATATTGAGTATCGACATTGTTATGGTCCTAAGGGGGCTCAACTGGATGATTTTGCTAAGAACCATGTGAGGCCAAGCTTCAAAAGGATGGCAACAAAAGTTTCCTACAATTACATTGACAGGGCACATCTTGGCCATTTTACTGACAAGCCTGGTGACACATCTTGATCATTTTACCTAAGAGACTGGCGGTAGATTAACTGGTGGAGTGATTGACGATCGTTGAGCAGCAGTTAATTTGTGAAAAAGCTACCAAGCATACATAAAAATTAAAATTTTTAATAAAATTTTTATACTAGCAATATTCTTATCAAAAGTTTACGAACTCTTCTTCTTAGGATGCATTTGGTTCTGAAAATTGGAAAGGCCATATCTTCTAACATATTTGGTTCGTCGAATCAGAATCAAATGAGTTTCAATGCTAGGAAAAAAATAGAGATTGAATTTAAAAGGATTGGAGTATCTTATTTTCTCAAAAATCAGAATAAGATGGGATTCTTCTAATTAAATGGTTGGAACGAAAGTTATTCATTTCTATTTCTATTTTGGAGCTCAAATCTTTCCAACAAATTCCCTTTGATAATTTAGATAGCATATCATCCAAGTTTTTGCATTGTCACCGGAATACATAAGAAATATAGCGAGTTGTCTTTGTTTTTTAAAGTGGAATGATAATTTTCGAAGCAGATATATATTAATTATCTTCTTCTATATTTATATTATTTTAAAGTAATAATTTGTTAATAATTTTATGACTCATTTTATCTCGACGATCTGTTTGGTTGGGGATAATATGGCATAAAAAATTTTTATATTAGATTATCATATTTGGTATAAAAAATAAAAAAAGTTGGTAAAAAAAATGATAAATCTTATATTTATTTCTCAGAGAAGATAAAATAAATATCATTAAAGGATTAGTATTTGATAAATTTTTGAGTGGCAATAATCCATACTTAACAAAATTTTTTTTAATAAAGCTATATATGTAATCAATAAATTTGTTATAATATTTTTTTTAAAATTTATTTAATAAAAAAATTTTGTAAAAAATTAAGATGGAGATGGTATTAAGCAAAAGGCTATATGATTATACTCATTATGAAAAAACTAACCGAAGATGATTATGCTATTTCAATATTAAAAAAATATTTTATATTAAATAGTATATTTATAAATTTTATCATATTCCTATATAAAATTATCCTCAACCAACATAGTAATATTTTTTTAATATCATTTTTTAAAATATTTTTTCTACCAATCAAACATAATAAAAATTATTTTTTTATAATTATTTTTTAAATAAATGATTTATAAAAATTATTAAATTATCCCATGATACATCCCTAATGGATCTGCAGTGATTCAGAAAAACTAGGTTGAGGTGCATTGTGGGTGTTGCGGCCAATCCTCCGATATATCTATCATCGGAAAAGATCATCTAAAAAAGAAAATCTTCACTGATCTGAATTATCTTCGGTAGAAATCCTTCGATGATTAAGTTAAAGAAGAATTTGTGAACAGAATATTGAGAATAAATTTGGTAGAGTTTTAGTCTAGAAGTGTTTTACTAAAAGGCTTCATTTATCTCTCTTTTATAGATAAAATATTAGTAATTATTGGTAATGGTTAGAAGTGGATCCCATATAATAGGAGCAGTTAATGCCATTATGTGATCGTAGAAAATTTGTTATGCGCATTTTATATTGAAAATATAGGTTGCACCGACTATATATTGATACTACTATTTAATCGATTATATGTGGGTAACATTATTGATTCAACTAATCATCAGTAATTTTGGTATGCCAATTGATCAGTTATTTTATTTATCGGAGAAGTGGTTGAAGGGAATCAACTATCAACTCGTAGATCGTTTGATGGTCGATCATCCGCGTAGTTTCTAATTCTGTGTCAGATAATTAATTTAGTCATTCAATAGTCATCCATATGATCATCTATCATTATTTAAAAATTTATTATGGTCATTATTTAGTCAATGCCCTCAATCATTAATCAATGGTACTAATTATTAATCATTGTACATGCGCCAAAATTGAGGTGACAGAATTAATATGCCCGACGGTGGGTAAACCGCATTTTCTGAAGAAGATTTTCATAATACAATCATTGCTATCGTACCAAGTTCCTGCTATCTTACCAAGTCACGATCTTCTAGTGATAGTTTGTCCACTCTGCCCGCCAAGCGTTACCTATCAGAGTTCGGAGTACGGCTATTGATCATCCAACAACGGAATCATCGCCCATTTTTTCGCTCGTGATGTGCTAAACACGATGGATCGGTAGTATCGGCGGGCCAAATTTGTTCGCAGCCAATCATTACGTTCCACTTCTCCTGATGAATTGAGTCGTGACTGATGTGTTGGAGATAAATTTTGCTTCTGCTAAAGTCAAGTTCGACGTCCAATCTGATGCGATCAATAGCCATGGAAGAGCCTCAGCGTATGTATGTTAGCTAAACTCCTACATCTGATCGAACTTCTCAGCGGTCGGACCTCAGCCAAAGTCCTTCAAATCGACCGAACTCTCAAACGGTCGAGCTTCAAACCGACCGAACTCTCAAGCGGTCGAGCTTCATACTCCCAGCGATCGAACTCCTCAAGCGACCATTCTTTCGGCCGGTCAAGCTCCTTCGGACAACCAGCGCCCGAACTCCTCAGCAGTCGGCAGCGGACCGAACTACTTAGCTGCCGAACTACTTCTGATTACTCAATCGTCGAGCTTCAGTCAGACTCCTGCAAAAGCTGAACTGTCTCCGCGTCGTTACGGCCAGGCGCCTGCAGGAGCCGAACTCCCCCCAAAGCTTCCTCTCGGGCCGAGCTTCTAAGGAAGCCGGACTCCTTACGGAACCCTCCAGCGAACGGGCTTATACGGAAGTCGGACTTCGCGCGGATTTCTCCAACGACCGAGCTTCTAAGGAAGCCGGGCTCCCTACAGACTTCTTCAGTGGACGAGCTTCTCACTAGCCGAACTCCTTATGATGGATTACTGCAGGCGATCTCGTTACGGTTACACGACAATAACGATCGGCATTTATCGGCAATAACTATCGACAATAACGATCAGCAATAACGACCGACATTAATCAGGACAGTTATGACGCTCATTAATCAAGGCGGTTACAACAAGCTCCCTCTATAAAAAAGTCCCTCCGGATATCCTTAGGCCAGGTTCTGAAAACCCTTTTCTCTTTCTCTATACTCTACCGAGCATTCCATTTCTGTTGATGGAAACTGACTTGAGCATCGGAGGGTCTTGCCGGAGCCACCCCCATCGGCTCCGAGCCAGACTTTGTTTTGCAGGTCTCCGGCGGCGATCTCATCGGCGTCAACTCCGGCGGACTCCGACGACGATCAATTTCTACGTCAACAGAATGGTTTATAGCTTTTTTGACATTTTTGTTCCTAAAATTCTCATGAAACTTTAAATCAAAAGTACATCCATGACCTAGAGATACCATTTTCTTCTCTTCAAGATTATCACTTGAGAAGTTGTTGTAGTGGTGATGCCATTCCTCGACTCCATCTCGTCTACCCTCATGGAACTGGTAACCTTAAAAATTTTGTTCATTTATTGAGGATGGCAATATATATTTTTTAAATTAATTACATACTAAAAATTATATAATTTAAATATTATTAATTTATATATTAAATAATAAAAAAATATTTTAAATAATATGAAATCATAGATATTTTTTAAATTATCTGATGCATAAACTAGAGATCTCTGGATCACATAATTTTTAATATATAAATAATTTAAAAATAATAAATTATATTCAATGATTCAATACATTGATATGAAATATCTATTATTTAATTTAAATTTAATTATATTTAAATAAAAATTTATTTGAGTATAATCAAGTTTATCTTCCCTTTCTTACATACATACATTCAAACATATGTATGTATGTACATGCATGCATGAGTGCATATATGTATCTGAGTGACCGTGCAGAGAATCATGAAAGCTTTACTTATCAGCTACATATTCTAAAAAAATAATAATAATTTAGAATCATGAAAAATTAGGGATGGAATCAATCAATCAAATAAGAGAAAATTAAAACATGCAAGAACGTGTCAAAAGCTATGAGTTTGTTGTCCGCTTCACTTCTTTATTTTATATCTTCAATTATAAATTATAGGACATTTTTAAATCCAAGCATCACCTGGTCATTATGTAACTCATCTTGAACTCAACCTAATCATGGAACCTAGTCTGAACGGATTTGTACGGCCTAGCATGGATAGGAGAAAGTTTTTAGCATTGAGAGAGGGAGGGATGCGATCGAGTTCTCAAGCAATAAAGTAATATATTTTTATAGTAGAAGTTAGGTCGGATGCCTATGCCCAAATTTGGCCTAAATATTAAGCTTGTATTTTTGCTTAACGACATAATCTTGAAGAGCCAATCTTAGGCCACCCACTAGAATTGATTTCCCTTTCTTCAAACTCACTATTAATTAGTTTATTAGTTATATAATATATTATTATTTAATTACAATATATAATGAGTTGATATAATTAATATGTAAAATTAAATATTTAATCTCTGGTTGGGCCAGGCTGGGCTGGGCTATTATTCAGGCCCATCTCGCAGGTCTACTTTTAGTGTCCAAGCCCAGTAATTTTCGGCCTGGGCCGGGCGGGGTACGTGGTCCGTGGTCAGCTCTACTTTTTAAGCATTTCGCTCTCTCTTTAATCGTTCTCGTGGTAGCTTGCTTTCCTGGTGAGATGGAGGCACGCCGCTGGCTCGCGTTTCTTTTGGCACTCGGGTGCCTCTTCGAAGCTCTCGACGCCAGCCCAGGTGACTTCGATCCGCTCTACAGGTACTCCTTCATTCTTTCCCTGTTGATCGCCTCCTTGTTCCTCAGGAAACTCTTGAGAAAAAACCCTAGTTAGTGTCAATCTTTAAAGGGTGAATTGTTTTCTGTATGGATTTGTTCCAACCTTGAAGTAATTCATGAGAACTTGATTTCTCTTTTGAATGATGAGTTCTTGGTTGATTTAAGGTTTGATTGGAATTGACTTTTCTACTCTTGGGTTCCTCATAGATTGCTGAAGCCTTTTTTTTATTTTATTTGAAAGAAGAAAAGACAAGTGAAAGCGATGTAAATAGAGAAAATTTGGTGTTTGGATCGGTCTTGTTATGTTCTTGGAAGATAATCTTGACTCGATTTTCATTTTAGTTTTGGTATCATGTCAACTGATCATTAACATTAAATTTGACCTTGGAGCATCGCAGTACGTCTCTTCTTTCATTTTTTTAGTAATATAATATTTTTTTTATTGTATTGGAGTGGTGCAAAAAAGCCCCCTTTTGGAGGTGCTCTAGGTTATCTGGAAATTTTCTCTATTGTCCTAAGCTTGGGGAGGACCGATCATGTCTTTAGAAGTTCTCTTTAAATGTATTTTAAGTTTTCTTAGCAGATCCAGTTATTGTTTTGATGCTTCATTTTTTCCCCATTTCCCAAAGGAATCTATCATTTAATTGGGTGAAGAATGATGGCACTTTTTAGCTGTACTTTGCAATCATAACCATGTTACCAGTAAAAGAAGCACTATATGGAAGCTATTACGACAAACCAATGTGATGTTCTGTATGGATTTATCAAGCAGTTCTCATCTCTTCTGAAACGTCTGATAAAGTCGGGAGATTTTTAGAGGAATTGTCAGACTTTATCCATTGTAGTAACGTATTGCCTGTTGGAAAGTAGAAAATTTCACCGATAGGTCCCATCCCTCTTTCTTTTGGGATTCATAGATTGCCATCTTGCACACTGTTATTTTGCTGAAAAGTCCAGACTCGACTGTTTCCTCCATCTAAGCAGCTTCTTTTGCTTATGTTTCAAGATTCCTGTGTAGATTCTCAGCCAGGTCCTACTCTCTCATTTAAAGCTTACGTTGCAGGGACTAGTTGTGAGCTCCTCATGATATCTATCTTCCATGCATTGCCACAGTGAAGGAAATCCTCTTTACATATAACATGAATGACTTTATTATATGTCATTTTCTTTCTAATTAAAGTAAAGTAAATATTTGATGCCACAAATCTCTCTGGGTTTCTACAATATTTACATTGTTTTGTGCTTAATCTTTCGTTTCTGAATTATGTGAAATCTTCATTCGCCCTAGATGTTATCACTTTTACATGAAATGCTTAAGATTTTTATAAATTGGTGGACGTGACTCATTAATCTGACCTAGATACCTTTAGGTTTGTACCATCCATGAAGAAAGAAGGATGAAAATTATAGTCATGCTTTGTGGTAGTGCACCACACTCTAAGCTTTAGGCTTTTTGCTTCCTATATTTCAAAGCTCAAAAATTCAATCATGAGGGAAATTATAACTTGTGCATCTATGAGATCTTTGTAGGCACATACTCAAGAGAAAGAGCATCTGAATCAAAGAATATGAAACGCATAGAGTCTTCCTCATTAATGGGGCACAGACTCCTTGTGTACAAGTGCAGAAACAGTATGCAGTGTACAATGCAAACCTTTATCATGTGCATTTAATTGTTTGTATTAGCCAGCAATTTCCCATAGGGTTTTAGTAATGGGCTTGTTGCAGAAACTTACTTTTTGGTTAATGTGTGTCAGTTGTCCTTTGTTGTTGTTTTGTTTTTCTTTTTTTTTTTTTCTCTGTGTGATTTGTGGTGGGGGTGCAGCTGTAAAATTTGGCTTCAGTCCTCCTAGGTAGGGATTTTGATTTAGGCGGTTTTGGTGGTTTTGCTTCAAGTTTCAGTCAAAAAGGTTAGATTTTTTTAAATTTTTTTAATTTTTTTTTTTATAAAGCAGAAAAACTAAGAAATCAAGGCAAAGTCAGCTTGCATAATTTTCTTGTATTTTGAGTTATCTAATATCATAATTTCTGTAACTTGCTAGCTTTAGGCCGAAACTAAAATTGTATTTATAGAAGGTAGATGCATTAAATATGTCAAGGATGGTTCAATCAGATTAAAAACTCTAAGTAACATCCACATATGGATTGAACTATAAAAGAAGGATGAGAAGATCTAAAAGGAAAAGATCTGTCTGTGAAGAATAGGTTATTTTAGATGAGAAGTTTAAATTTTAAAAATGTACTCATCATAAATTGATTCAACATGCGTGGAAATTAAGAAAAACAAAGCATATGCATCAAAATTAGGCTGCTTGGGTTAAGAGTTGCAACTTATACAATGGTCAAATTGCAATGACATAAGACAAATATTTTCTGGTGAAAAGTGACTTGTGTTTAGATATTGAAGCCTAATTGGTCATAAGAAAACTCTCCACGCAAATAGATCCAACAAAAACTGAATGAAACTAAAAATTTCAGTCGATTTTGGATTGGTCTTGGTGCAGCTGATCCATTTCAGCTGAAAAGGGTCAGTCTCAGCTGAAAACTTAGAACCTTGGTCGGGGGGTTCTCTTCTTTGTTTATTCATCTTTTAGTTTTTTTACTTGAATTGATTTTATATTTCATTTCCAGTATGATTTACTAGCAATTGAAATGGATCTTTTTTTTAATCCAAGCAAAGTTTTTGGGCATGGTGAGAAATAAATATTCTAATGGTGAAACTTGAAGGATCAAGTAAGGTAAGATCAGCTAGTTGTGTCAATGCCAACTCGTTCCTTCCTATTGGATTTTCTTTCAGCCATTATAATATTATGTCATGCTTGCCAGGAGCAAATAATAGCTTTCAATATGGCAATCATGAACACCAGTCAAAATTGTAAAAAAAACCGTGTAGAACAAAATATAGATTTTTATGGGGAGGGACACTTTAAGAACAGTTAAACTATACCTTGCAGAAGAAAAAAAGGAAGAAGAAAGTGATGGAGATATTAATATCATTGACAGTTGACCTTAAAAGAGAAACAATATAGATATTGATCATGTTAAGAGTTGACCTTAAAAGGGATATTATTATGTTGTAGAGGACCTGGATCCACCATCATATGAGGAACAATAATCATCATTTGAACGATTACCAGTTTCAAGAGCCTTAAGGAATCTGCAGTTAATAAACAATCTTCCTAAAGAAATTGTGGATTCTCAAGTTTTATATGATCAAGAAATTACTCACAGGATACATGGGTATGATGGAGTTGAATTCAACAATTCATCACGGATGAATTTTCTACAAAAATATTGTGACTGAGATGGCTTCAGAATTTCATTCGAAGAATGCCGGTTCTTGTGGCATGTGAATATCTGTCTTTTGAAAGATACTCACATGGGTTGTTATGGATGGATTTGGTGAATCTTATCATGGTTCTGTCATGCAAAATGTTTGACTAATAAGATGGCTTGTAGCATTAGTTTCTAATTTTCTGCTTCTTGGAGTGGAAACAATTGAGCTGCATTACTGTATTGTCAGAAGTACAGAATATGGAATAGTCCACCAGATGCACTGCCTTGTATCAGAATGGGAATGATCAAGCTGCAGCACTGGGGTTGTCAGAAGTGTGGAATTGGATTTGGTCCATTCTACCTAGATGTCCTGCATAACTAATCCATGTGATTAGGGTACTGGATGATATTGTAATCTGTTAAATAATCATGCTTTCTATCAATAATTAAAAGTATAAATCTGCAACCATATTGTGACAATACATACATACATACATGCAAATAGATGGTCATATATAATTCTTTACCTCCTGTGACTTAGAACGACTTGAGCTTTAGAATAATTCCAGCACAACAGAGAAGTGATGTAGACATAATCAGTACTCAAGACCTTAGATTTCATGATCTGAGGTTGAGATGAACATCTGAAGTCTATTTTTAGGACAGAAAATTGCCTTCTGGTGGCATGACTTGCTGTCTTCCATGATATTAGTAATTTAACAATTGGGTTCATGCATGCTGCCTTTAATTTTGGCAATATGCATGATAAAATTCCTTCATCTTCAGTTATATCAGGAATCCATATATTTTTTGGTCATTTTTAGGCTGTTTGAGATTTATGGAGTCATTTTTCTTGGTTATACAATATAATAATATATTTTTCGGTTTAACATCTATTGATTTTATCTTGTTTAAGTAAGCTTTCGCCTTATTATATGTTGTGTTTAAGTTCTATGTTTAGGAAAAATATATTGGCACCAACCATATGAGATTGCCAAATTTTATGTTGAATTCTAACTAATATTGAGCAAGATCAGTTCTCAATTGGTTTCCATGCATTTCATTTTATTCATTGGTGGATTCGACCACCTCTTCTTGTAAATCGTCTATCAACAGTTCAGCCCTAGCCACTTCCTAATGACATGTTCATGGGCCTGGCTATGCTCGGGTGGCTTTGCCCAAAGGTTAACACTATTAGGCCCGGGCTTGGCCCGACCCAGCCTTTGGGCCTACCATCTAGGCCCAAGGCCAGCCCTTATCTAGGCTTAGGGCTTCTGGCCGGGTCTCAAGGTTCATGACCATTTTTTTACTTTTAAAAAATACTTAAAAAATACTAAATATGACAATCTATAACATTTCTATTATCCCACTAAGTTCACATATCAACAACAGTTGTCAAGTCAATCTACAAATACATCAAACATAAGCAAATGATACTTGAAAAATAAAGAAATTCAGGCCAAGCCAGGCTCGGGTTGGGCTTTGATCCCCACGCTCGAGCCCAGCCTACTTACTAGATTGGCCTATTTTTCAGGCTTGGCTTGGCCTGCTAGGCCTAAAACTTTGGCCTGAGCTCACCTAAAAAGTTTCGAGCTGGAGCGGGTCGAGCATGCCACCCAACATGTGAACAAGCCTACTTCCTAAAACTGATTTCTGGATTTGTTCTTCAAAAATTTGGATTCTCATGTGTTTTGGTTTAATTTCCTTTGGCATATTGAGGTGGGACCTCATAGAAGAATGCATGAAGAATGATCCATCCATCCATCTGTAGGAGGGTTTGATGTGACTACCTTTAGAAACCTAACAAGATTAAACATCCATGCCATACACATAAAAATATATATGGACGAATGTTGCTTAGAGCTGTTACCTTACAACTTGATAGCTTAGGAGAGATTATTAATTCCTTTGATAAATGTGCAAGCACAAGATGAAACAGAGATCTTAGCTTTCAATTAAGAAGTGGAAAGGATACTGTTCTATTTTGTGGAGTTGTTGGTGTCTCAAGTGATCAGAACTTTTTGAAATCCAAACTTTGAAGTGAAAATAGGATCGGATGGAAACATAGTGATTACAACTTGGTCAATTTGTTTTAGATGCTAGGTTTTGCCTGTATTCAACTAGTGGCATTGTCTTTTGATGTTACTTTCATGCATTTGTGAGGTGTAGAAAATTTATATGTAAGCTTAGAATCTTGAACTGCCACATTTTCTAATTAATATGGGTAGCCATAACATTCTACATCCTTGATTTTTTTCTCCTTTGGATGGTTTAATATTTTTATGAACCAGGTTAAACGTAAAATGTGATGTGGCAGTTTAATGACCTACCAAATTATGTTCAAAGTTCCTTGCTGATATTAGCAAGTGACTCATGTGTAGGATTTAGAGTATCTTCACCCAGTGACATTTCTTTGAATGCTAGAACTTGTGTCGAGCAATGTGAAAAGACAGGAATCATTGGAGACATCTTCATCCAGCATTGCCAGTTTCCATCCAATGACATACCTGTCAACAGTCCATGGTACATGCAAGAACCACTTTACTTGCAGTGGAAGCAATTGAATTGCAAGAGTGACTGTCGGTACAATTGCATGATGCAAAGAGAAAAGGAAAGGGAAAAACTTGGTCTCAGTCCTGTTAAGTATCATGGGAAATGGCCATTCAAACGTGTCTTTGTGTTTCAGGTTTGTCATTGTCACAGTTTACATTTTTGGCTGTTTGGTCTTCTTGTTCATATTCTTGATAGCAGTGCATATGTGTGTACTCTCATGGTGATGCTACTTTGTCCAGGAGCCTCTTTCCGCCGTTCTCTCTGCACTCAATCTGTTAATTCATTTCACCGGCTGGCTATCTTTTTTCCTCTTGGTAAACTACAAGTTGCCTCTTAGGCCTCAGAGTAAGAGGACATACTATGAATATACTGGTTTATGGCATATTTATGCAGTCCTATCAATGAATGCATGGTTCTGGAGTGCTATATTCCACACTCGGTAAGCTGTTTAAGTTCTCTTGTAGATTACTGTGATGGATGTTACTTCAAGGGTAAGGTGATACTTCAGTCTGATGGTGGTACTTTTTTACTTTTTCCAGAGATTTTGACTTGACAGAGAAGTTGGATTATTCATCAGCCGTGGCTTCACTTGGTTTTTCCTTGATTCTCTGTTTGCTAAGGACATTTAATGTTAAGGATGAGGCTTCCAGGGTCATGCTTGCAGCCCCAATTTTGGCCTTTGTGACAACACATATCTTGTATCTCAACTTCTATCAACTTGACTATGGTAGGTTTTTTTTCCTCTTTAGAAGTTTAACCTAATGTTTGAATGTTGACATTATAAGAAAATTTGACAGATCTCTACTTGAATGTGTATAATAATCTCAGATTTGTGGTCCCTATTTTATGGTACATGGAGAGTAAAGTCTTGATTACATCTTTATCCATCGGTGATTTCATTGTCTCTACAGCAATAGCTTTGTCTTTATTCTCAGGCTTGTTGACTTATATTATCTCCTTATCTAGTGCTGATTTAAGGAGGCAACAAAATTCATGGTTTTATATTATTATTATTATTTCCTATGCTAATGTTCTAAGTTCATAATTTTTATCGGTGGTCTTGTTGGTGCTCACCTTTCAGGTACTTCCAGGCAGGTTCTGTAGTTTGAAATTTTGAATCACTGAGCTAAGCCTTCTTGTTTTTTTACCTGTAGAAATGTTCATCGAGTAAAGTTTTCTTTTAAAATCATTGGGCTGCTAGGATATGTATAGATTTGATTGGTGGCATGCTTTTAAAACCTAATCCATCGAACCTTATTTTCTGTCAGCATACAGTTTTTTCACAGGTTCACACAGATCTCTTTCTTATTAGCAAGTCTGATTGCCTTGGTACTGTCAGGTTGGAACATGAAAGTCTGTCTCGTGATGGGTGTCGCCACACTTCTGGTTTGGGCGATTTGGGCCGGTATAACTCGTCATCCTTCACGCGTCAAGTTGTGGATAAATGTTTTGGGTGTTGCTCTTGCTATGCTTTTGGAAATCTATGACTTCCCTCCTTACATGGGATATGCTGATGCCCATGCTCTGTGGCATGCTGCCACCATCCCTCTCACATATCTCTGGTGGAGCTTTATCAAGGATGATGCAGTATTCCGGACCGCGGTTCTTGTTAAGAAGGCCAAGTAATTAATTGGTTCTGGGAGGTTTACCAAGATGAAGAAGCAGCGGTTCCCTTGTTCCACTGTACTAACAAATGTAATTTAAATTGTAGGGTTTTGGTATTCCAGACTGCCAGATTCTGTTGTACCCATTATCCAAATTTTGTTTTTCTTGTATGTGAATTTGTACTTATGTCAGCAAGCAACACATTATTATCATGCCGCTGCTGGTGTTGTTGTTGTTTTTAAGGGAGGTGCAAATCAGTTTGTTCATCATCTTTTGCTGGCATTGTGAAAGTGCTTGCACTTGGAACCTTTTTTTATTTTGGGTGGATTTTTCAACATTCAAGAAATCAATGTAGAACATCCAGAATTAGAAAGATGTGCCTTCTAAATCTGAAAGAGGTTCCAGCCTTAAACCAGCCTGATAGCGGTGAATTGGCATGCCCTGGGGAAGCTTTTAGGCATCATTTAGCCCTCTGAATGCGGACGGTAATGAAATTTTACTCATCAAACAATGGGCTTAAACTGAAGCCTAGTCATTCTTAGGGTTGGATCTTGCCAACTGATTTGCGGTTCACTAACAGGCTTCTCGGAAGGCACTCCAGGTCTTGCAACAGACGCAATGCAAGTATCATACTCATGTTTACATAGGCCATGGTAATTGTTGGGGATAAATTTTGCTTTCGTCGAAGTTCAATCTGATGCTTAGCCTCTGAAGAAATTCAACTCCTGGAGAAGTTCGGAAAGAGTTCGGCTCTTGGAGAAATTCAACTGAAGGAAGAGTTTGATAAAAGTTTGGCAGCTGGAGGAAGTTTGGATGCTTAAACAAGTTCGGCTGGGGTTCGATCACTAGAGTGAGTTCGGAATAGGTTCGGCCACTGAAGGAGAATTTTCGATCGAAGCTCTTCCGTGATTACCGATTGCATTAAGCTAAGCATTAGATTGAACTTTGGTGGAAGCGAAATTTATCTCCAATAATAGTTCCTCCACTTCCGAGTTCGAAACTTGAAGGACCGAACTCCTCCAGCAGTCGAATTTCTTCAAGAGCCGAACTCTTTCTGGATTATTTCAGCAGTCGAATTTTTTCAGGAGTCGAACTCCTTCCGAACTCCACCAGCAGTCGGATTTTTTCTGGAGCCAAATTTCTTTCGGATTCTTCCAGTAGTCGGATTTTTTCAGAAGTCGAACTTCACAGACAACTCCACTATTGGACAGTTACAACAAGCTCTGTCTATAAAAAGGAATCCTTCAGATACGTTTTCGCTAAGCTTTCTTCTCATTTCCAAAATTCTGCCGAACTTTTTTCTAAGCACTCCATTTCTGTTGGTCAGAAGAACTGACTTGATCGTCGGAGGGTCCTATTGAAGCCACCACCATCGACTTCGGACGAAATTTTATTTTGCAAGTCATCGGCGATGACCTCATCTTCCTCGACTTTAGTTCGATTCGACGTTAACCAAATTCTGTACCAACAGTAATCAATCTAAAATACCATGAACACCTCTGCACGGCACGCTCATCATTCCAGGCTGTGGATTCTCCAGCTTTTCCAAGGTTTTCCTCCGCTATTCTTAGATGTTGCGCCCAGATGCCAAGGTCTTTTCCATTTAGTTTTATACACAAGCAGCATGCACCGGCCGTCCAAGCATAACTTATCTGGAACAAGGTTCTAAATTATGGCCACATTCGTTACGGTTCTCGAGGGCTTCCATTCGAGAACACCCAACAATGGAATCCAAAATTTGACATAAATGGTAAAGATTGCAATACGGACGTGCTGCTTTTCAAAGTGGGTCTAAATGGGTTCGGGGTGGTACACGCATAAATAGGACTCTGAACTTCAAACTTATTGAGTGAAATCAAGCTTGAACCTAAAAATTAATTAAGTTTGATTTGATTTGAGGATATCAAAAGCAAGCTCAAATTTTAATGTGAATAAAAAAGATCTAATTTAAGATGTTGAGCTTAATTAATTTCAAGTCAAGAGTGAATAAGCCGGTCTCGAACTAGGGATGATGATGGGGGCCTGATGGCCTACTGATGCTATCTGAAACTGATTTGAAATATAAAATTTGTTTCTAAATTAACGAGCCTTTCAGTTTATGTAAGAGCTTTAATATGAAACATATTTCATGAAATTTCGTAGTTTATTCACTTTCGATGGTGAATTGAAGCTCTAAATTTTGATTCGACGTGTCACGTTCTCAAAAGACCGTTTGAGATGGGACTCAAGAAAACATGCATGTATGCTCCTATTTTTATTGTCGTAGAATGCAAAGAATGACATGCAATTATGGAGTACTTGTCCGTTGCTATATGATTGCTTCTGCATGGATGATCATGCATTTTACGTGCTCATCGGTTGCTTCCACTGTGAAGCAAAAATGGCTGTTGCTCGTCTGGTGCGGGCTAATTTATTTATCAAATCTCCCTTCTGCATTACAAATAGTGCGAAAATGTACATAATCTTTGTTATTCCTCCGATTAATATCTGTATTTGATCAATTTCTGGATGCGGTCTGAGTAATCCTATCTTGTCTGCCACAAGTAATGGCTTATCAAGCAAGCAAAGAAGCTGTTTTTACATGGAAGACAATTCGGCGATTGTTATTGGCTGGATTTGTGACGATACGAGACAGAAGGAGGTCTATTAATTCGCTTCTTCACGATATCTGGACAGCCTCCCGTGAGTCTGCTGTTTGGTATATCTTTCGAAAAATGAATAGAGCGGCAGACTTGATTGCCTCTTACGTAGTTGACTACATTGGAGATTGGATCCGACGAGAGGGTGAAACATATCCATAGGTCCTGCAGGATGTTTTGCTTTCCAACTTCATGGATTATATTCACACTAGAACCATGTGATCACCCACCTGTACCAATAATAATAAAAAAAAAGGTCGGCTAGCTATTCAGATTCCTTCAAGAGCGATATGATCGAACTGTTTAATTGAGGCATGATTGACACAAACTTTACATATTTGGCCTTAATTATGCGAACACCTCCTAGAAAAACTGAAGAAATTCAGCAAAGCTTGCTAAAGTGATAGGTGTAGCAATTATTATGAATTAATTAAGCTCAATTTTTCAGATTCTCGAACTTGTTTAACTGCGTTGCATGGAAGTTTTTGCCAGGGTATTCCTCATAGCCTGCTAATCCTTGTCCGTAGAGGAACCCAAACTGCTCATGGACTTGTTTGCTCTGGTCTACTTCTTGCAAGTCATAATGTGATGAAGATCACGAATTGTAAAGCAACCTACTACCGCTGTGTTGGAAAATTAAGGTGCCATGGAAGACATACTGCCGGTCGGATGGTTCATGCGAATAACTGTCATAGAAAAGCTGACTAATTTATTACTGCCAGTTAATATATGACTAAATAATGATGATGTTTGTGCGTGTTGGACATGGTGACTTTATAAAATATGTATCGTAGCGTGACGTGAAGAAAAGCATAATTATATGAATGCTTCATGTAGTTATGTTGGATAAATTTAAGATTTGCGCCGCTGTCCTACTGGAAATCTTAGCTGGAAAGCAATTTTGGTGCATATAAGCGTGCTTTCCCGGATGATTGAACATATAGCCTATCACTCCATCCCATAATTATCCGATCCCAACCCTCGATGGAGCAATGCCGAACACGAGACTTTTTAAAGTAAGAGAAATTTCACAAAGCCTCCACAATCTGCTATTTTTGATGTTAGATGTAGGGATAGCATAAGCATGTTGGAGAGAGAGAGAGAGAGAGAGAGAGATTCCAAACTCTTCGTCAACAAGTTATCTTCCATTGCTTCTATTGTTTCAGACGATGTTCCCTTACTTGATGAATGATCAACTCTTTGCAATCATAAGCTTCTCTTCAACTTGGAGATATCTGGTCTAAAGTCCACAGTATATTAGGACAGCTTTCAAGAGATCGAATGATAAACTCTTCCGATCTATTGTATTTCTAATGAAAAGAGTAAAGTTTTCCATTCAAAATTTAGATCCACAACTGATGCTTTTTTTTTTTTTTTTTTTTTGAAATATGGTTACCTCCCTTTTCATCACAAAAATAAATAAATAAATAAAAAGGATTGGAAAGGCATTACGACTAACGATTACTCCATCTTTTAATATTGTTTGGTGTGAGCGATTACTATCTTTAAGAACGCATGATAACGATGATGGGCACCGCATCCGCGTGCATGGCCGAAGACGACATCATCGACGCTTCCCTCGCAATCCTATCGTGGCGGCAGATCTTGGTAACGGGCACGAGATGTGTGACCAGGAAGTCTGGGACCCACCGAGTTCAAGGCGGGTAGGCTACGAGATACGTGAGATGTTAAAAGCTGGGTGAATTATGCCCTATAAGACATGGTATTAATTGGGGCTCGACTTCGATACCGTGGTGGGCAGCTGGGCATGAAGTAGAGACTTGGACTCTTAAGAACGCGTGATAACGCGGTCCTCCGTCGCAGCACACCTCGGATGCGCACTACGTCGTCGGTGATTCACCACATTCTATGTCCTATCTCATGCTTGCCCTCAGATCTGCTTCTGAAAGCTGGACAACCTTGTTACCAAAATAATAATAATTAAAAAAAAAAAAAAAAAAACCCAGAAGGTCAGTGGATAATAAATAATTCTACTAATAGTAGAGGAGGAAAGTGAAGTAGGGCTCCGCAGCCCTAATAGTATAGTTTTTAGTTGGGTCAGATTTACTGTGGTGTTGATGGATTAGTCCAATCAAAAAGCAACAAGTACGGAAGCATGTATATTATGCTTTTATTTCAATTTAGCCATCATCATGCATCTTGCCATGCGGTTGGGTTGATCCATTGGCTAAGCTGTGGGCATAATCCAACTAACAATCACTTGCACTAATGTGGATCCTTCATTTGAAAATGGAAGAGATTTTGTATGATTAATAAAATTCAAGCTACGCATGCACACTAGGTTACTGACAACTTAATTTGCCTATACTTGATTTTTCTTTCTACCCACACACGCACACACACGTGTATTTAGTTTTCTTTTTAATTATAGTGCGGCATCTTCAGCAACTTAGGAAGTTCCATGGATCCACAATAAAATTTGGACTTGAGACTTGAGATCTCGTCCGATCAAAGAAGGTTCTTAAAAATCAGTTGGCCTAAACTCTACTAGGTACATAAAAAATAGGATACATATTGGATATTTCACGTGAAAGGATGTTTGATTTTCTTCCGTAACATAGATCACATCCTACACAGATTTCAAAACATTCTAAACTCCATAAATATTCATTTATCTGTATATTATGTAATCCAGAGGTGGTGGACACGGTGAATAAAGATACAACTGTCTCTTAAAAAAAAAGAAAAAAGAAAAAAGAAAAAAACATCTTGCCAACTCCACACGTACTTTCTCATGAAAATAAACAATATTGTTAGTGCACCTCCAGCAGCTGTAACGCATCCTCTCCCTAAGACGACGTACCCCCGTAACCTCCCACGCTGGGCTTTCTCATTCCTCATTTTATTTTGGGGCTAGCTTTGGGGGAACCTTCCATTGTCGTGATCGCCAACTTGGGCTGCCATCTTTATACTGTAGTTTCTATCGTCCACAAGCCGAGAGCCTAATTGACATTTACGACGTTACGTTTACGGCACGATATATAGCTGCCATTGATTAGTAAAATTTACCGCTGTGCATGGATGGCAAATTATGTAAACCCATTTAATCATATCCATCGTGCCGTACACGGATGGCTGTGGTTGGCAAACTCAAGTGGAGAGGATCCCAAATTCACTTCTTTGCATAATCTTTTCTATCTGACATAGCGATATCCACGTTTAATACTCTTCAGTGTATATGAAAAGTTACAGTGGACTGTTATTGTAGCAATAGCAAACTTGGAGTAATCTTATTAATTTGATTAAAATCTTATATATATATATATATATATATATATATACACACACACACGAGAACTCACCTATATATCTATTTATATAATGTGTGCCGTCTATACAATTAGCAAGAATGCCCGGTTCATGTCGTCATGGTCATGCCACCGCTAATGCTATACAGGCTTAAGTGTATAATTTCGTTACATTTGCAAAATACAATATCAAAATTTGATACAACAATATTCTAGAACAAACCCATAATGATAATGGAAATATTAATCCAAATTTCAAGTTTTCAGATCATGTTAGAATGACAATTATCCATGATCATGCTGCCTAATTAACGATCGATGGGACTTCTACCAATTTCCTCTATAATTTATATATAGCCAGACATTCATACTTGATGCCTACATCAATATATGTCCTCCAACTGCAAACCAAATTGGACTTGAGCGAAAAGTGCCCCCACAACCACGTCACTTAGTTGATCTAAGATTTTTCCATGGTGCAAGGTTTCTATTAATTAATATATAGTATTCTGATGCTATCGTCGTCAAAAGATGGATGGACAGCTATTAACAGTATTGCACCATGTATAACAGGTAAGATTATCTTGTTTGCTAGCCGTCCTATCTTCTACCGACGGCTATCAAGCAATATAGAATATTCTATGGTGCAAACGGTGTACCGCAAAGAATCCCTGCTCCACTAAGCCATCCACTTGGCTGAGGGTGCGGTGTGGGGACCCTTCCCACTAACTTTAACGTGTTATAAGAGAACCTCGGCTTTGAGCTCTGGATCACGGATACCTTGTCGTCCTCTTTCCTCGATCCCTTTCCCTCCTCCAGTCTCTCTTTAACGTTCTTCTCCCATCCTTCTCCTCCCCCTCCAAGAATGGCACGTCCATATCATGATGACAGATAGGGAGCTATCTCATCCGTGCAAACTGCTCCCATCATCAAGTCTAGTCTTGGACTCTTGGATAGGTTTTCCCTTCTTGGCGAAACTGAATTTTATTACTGCCTGGATCCGGTCGCCTTCTATGGCCTTGTCTGGTGACTATCTGTGTCTCAGCTGGAAGTGAAAGCCATAGATCGCGCGTTTTGCCTGTTTTTATATTTTCAAAGCCTTGCTGGGTTTGGACATTGGAGCGAGCTCTCGCTTTCACATTCTGGTCTCGGTGGTTTGGTGGAAGACTGCTCCGTGATACGTGAGGCCAGCTCGGCCGCAGAACAGTCAAAGGTCAGAGGGTACGTGAACCAAGCATGTAGCTTCGGTCTTTCTCTTAACGTTATTTGTTGAGATTATTGTTAACGTTGCTGATGACTTGACGTCTTTTAGAATATTATTTCATTAAGCTTTGTTGACATTAATTGTTCTGTCTCACTGTCATGTTTCAGTCGCGGCGCATGGACAAGCTTGTCTGCGCCCAGAGAAGTACTAATGTTAATACGTCAGACATTATTTTAGAGGTGGTCTGGATGCCTCCATGGTATCCGAAAGAAATAGAGGATAGTTTTGTAGGCAAGTAATTGGCATGTACCTTTTGATATGATTAGGGTGAGAACATACTTGTGGATCGCATTTGTAATCATTTAATTGATTACTGCATCGATCCTTTTATATACTTGCATGTACGTATCATATGTAGATTGGAGGGGGGGGGGGGATATTATTTTAGCTAGCTCACTGGAGAAAAAGAAAAAGGAAAAAACTGGGCCACATATGTCAAAGTAATTTGAGAGTAGCAAAGTGAAACCGACTGATTGAGAAGAACTCAAAAATATACTTGTTATACACTCGCCAGTACTGTTTTAAACTTGGGAAGAACTCACAAGTACGTGAGCCACACCTAACCACTGATTGAGGCCTTCTAAGAGATCACATTAGCAAATTCACATCCTTTGAGACATTAGGTTTCTTTCAGTATAATTTACTTCTGCCATTCCCAGATGGCCACAATTAGTGGATGTGTGACTCATATCTACTCAACTTTATCTTTTCTCTCTGTTTTTTTTTTTTAGTAAAACTTTTTCTTCAAGACGATATATAATTTTCTTATTCATAGCAATCACTTATAATCATGTAGGTCAGTCAACTAACCAATTGGCTTCAACCATTTAAAAACCTGAACCGAACTCGTTAAGGCTTGGGAGCCTCCAGAAAGATCTCGTTGGCTCGTTCCTAAAAGTGCAACACAGAGCCATCATCACTATAATAAACTAGCTAGGTCTAGGCCTTTGAATCCTGGTGGAGGCCAGCTTAGTTACCTGAATTTATATGCGATCACAACCTCTGCAGCATATTCTCCATGTTCATATTTACAAAAAGCTAGAGCAGCCAAAATGAGTGAGGTTGGTGGCATTGGTATGATGTTTAAGTTTTAGAAACTAGTGCATCCAGGTGCTTATGGACAAAAAAGTGGAGAGGTAGTTCCGTAACTTCCGTTTGTTCTTTATTTCAAGCATACCTTCCATTGTTAGTGTACCAGTTTCCATCTTTTCTCCTTTATTTTGAGCGGATATGGAGACATGGGCACTGTCGAACGGTCATTACTCCTCCACGCAAGTTAGTTTGCACCGATTTTTGAGATACGTATCGGATTGAAAAGAGTCATAAAAAAAATAAAAAATAAAAAATATCACAAAAATATTGCGTGCCACTGGAGAGGATAAAGGATATGGCAGGAGGATCTTTAATTTCTTTTTTAAAAATGGGTAATACTATAACCAGTCAACAACCAATATCATGCATGACCAAACTTCTCCACTTGTTCCCATTTGGGATGGAGGCTTGTCGCACATGCCCAACATGCATGTGTCACTAGGACAAGTACTACCGAGCTTGGTCCAAATTCTGTTGTAGCTCGATCCAGTTTTAACTCAAGGAGTCCAACCTATTGTGTTCTACAAATTGGGCGAGCCAAACACTAGCTTGACCTGAATCCGACCCATTGCATTCCCATTAGATTTAGCAATTTCGGACCCTGGTCATGATTTAACCTAACGTGCTTTCAGTCCGCCTGACTCGAATCATCAGAGATGGGCACCAAACAAACCACATCATCCTATTAGTTTATACTGAAAAGCTCATCCTACCATCAATTCGTTTTCTGCTGAAAGGAAAAAGCAGGCCAACAGTCATACGATTTTTTTGGGTGGTCACACAACTTTCCCTGCTAGTATTGCGCCCAGCACCATCTTCTGCCACATTACAAATTTGGGATCAGTCCAACTTGGGTCGCACCCATTGCCCACCATGAGTGGCAATTTTAGACCTAACTCATCAACCAATCCAATCAGACGAGCCTTCCATCCACCTTTAACTTTTTTTGTACCGATCGGGTACGGAATAATTCATGCCCCTTGTCGAATTGTGTGGAGAACCCAATCCTTTGCAGCCAAACCTTTCCACATGAGATAGAGTGAAATAAATTAGTGGTGATGCGTTTGTTCGCGCTGTCATGCCATTGTTCCAGTTAGCCATGGTCCCACCGCCACCTGCCTGGAAGAAGCGTTACGGGTTCTGCCCTTCCTCTTCCTCTATAAATGCGGGGAAGGCACGCGGACCGGAAAGAAAGCTCTCAGGGCTTGGTTGGGTCCGTGTGGGCTTTGGTTTTTTCACCGGAATCAGCTGTTTTGAGTGGTTCCAGAAAGAAAACCTTGGAGCGGATATTTTTCACTTCATTTTAGCAAGAGGTCTGCGAGTCAGTCCTCTGTGCCGCTAATCGGAGAAGGAAACTGGTGAGTTTGAATCGCATGATGTTGCTGATTATTTTGTGATAAGATGGCATCTCTGATCTTGATCGGTGTATGTTTAGATCCGTTATCTTCCTGTTGTTGGGTAATTAAATAAAGTATTCTTCTACCCCATGTCCGGGATAGCCCATAGTTTTCTGAATACATGATGTGATGCTTTCGTTTTTGTTTTCCCCATTGTACAAACAATGTGATGCTTTAGTGGTGCAGATTTGCTGCTTAAATATTCCAGACATGGTGATCTATGGACCTTTTCCTCCCTCAAAAAAAGAGAGAAAGGAACTACCTTTTGGTCACTTTGTTTTTAGATAAATTGACTGATTTAGTGGGAGGAACAACGGAGATAGCTGTGGAATAAGAAGATGCGGGCTGTGTTTGGACTCCAGATGTGGAGAGATTACGAGAAGTTACATTAAAAGAAAGAGAGGCTCGGATCTAGGGGAGAGAGATTGTGGGGGTTGAGTAGCGTGTAGCACCCTTCCATGCGCGGTTGCTTCCAACTAAAAGAACAAAACACAGTCAGCTTTCGATGGCGTTCCAAGTACTCTGAAACTATTCTACAAAAAAAAAAAAAAAGGGTTCTTAAAAAAAGGTTGTCTGAAACTATACCGTCTCTAGAAAATATCATGCTACTATAAGTAAGGAAATAGAGCGTGACCCAAAAATGAAATGAGTAGGTCCATCACGTTCTTCCTCTAGAAAATAAAATTAAATTATTACCAATAACCATCTGAGTCCAGTCACGATGAGGGAAAGTTGTTGCCCATTATTGCTGCTCACCTGTCACCGGTAGCCGGTAATGAATAGAGACATGGCCCGGTAAAAAGATCATCAGCCCGTACACAAAGATCAGACAATTATCAGGCGAGACGGAGAGATGGTCGTCCGTCGATCGGCATCAAGACTCGTGCACTGAGTAACGCGTGAGGAAGGTATCATCGTGTCCAACGCGACATGGCAAGATCCAGACCGCACACGAATTACCCCGTGGATTGTGCCACAATTGTGGAAGACGCGTTACCGGGCCACAAGATGATATGGATACCCTAAATGCCTGACACGTGTCCAAAGTCTGTCTGGCAGCTGCCGATCTCCCAAGGAACTGGCCCTTCAATGGTCACAGAATTAGGTGTTCGTCGAAGTGAAGTTCCGGCAGTTCCGGGACGCGGCCGGGAACGGGAGACCGGCGCGAAATCCGCTGGAGAAAACGTCGAATAAAGTAAGCATCAACGATGGAAAGAAATTAGGGTCCGCGTCGTGGCGGTGCGAAAGCCGAGAGATCTGGGATTTGTGGGTTTGCCTCTAAAGAGAAGCCCAATGGCTATGGCAATGGCGTCGGACCCTGGCGAAGAAGCTTCTCGAAAAGCTAGGGCCTTTCCCGAGCCCGCCGCTCGTCGCTATGGAACCGAGGCCGTGAGGATCTTGTGCCCCTTGCGGTCCGTCGATCAACGTAGGAAAGAGGTTGAATCCTCGGCTGTGTTTGGGCGACCGAGGATTCCCACCATTTCAGGTGTTTTGGGTTCTTTTGCTCCGTTTTGATTTTTTATTTTTTTCCCTTATTTTGCTTGAAAGTTTTGATCTCGATTTAATCGCAAACAATCTTATGGGCAATGGGTGGTCTTTTATAAGGTAAGCTGACTGCGAGGTTTTTGGTTTTCTTTTCCTTGGACGAATGATATTTTTTCTTTCTTTTCTTTTGGCCTTTCCCATGGTAACGAATGAACCATACTAGCGTCATCTTTAGCAACAAAATGATATTTAAGGTGTTATTTCATTATAAAGATTGGACTTTGTGTATTAGAATGGCTGTAATTGAATCTCGTCGGAATCGCATTGGTTTTCTTGGTGTTTGCCTGAGAATAAGGTAATGTGTGAGATAATGGAGATGGTTTATTAATGAGAAAAGAAGTATTAGAGATGGTTTGCCTGGATCATAGCCTTGAGAAATGATTTATACAAGATAGAATTGAATAATTGGGGCAGTATAATTTGTAATAAATGCATGTTAAAAAGCTTTTAATTACCGATGATCATTTGCTTCCTATATTGGCAATGCCCTGTAGGTGAATTGTAAAGTATATTAACTAGTATAATTCACCTACAGGGTGGTGCCAAAATAGGAAGCAGATGAAATTGGTAATTAAAACTTCACTTACAGGATATTTCCTTATATTTTTTTACATAAAAAAATAACTATATTTTTAATGAATTTTGATGTTTGTGGATATAAACATAAGGAAATAATATGCTTGTTATTGATGCATTCATGGTAGTTGAGATTTCTGATCTATTTCTGTATAGTAGTTGAGGTTTGTTTATTAAAATCGATTAAGGATTCTTATCCATCTCAGGTAGTTGGAAGCACATGCTCTGCTCTTTAGTTTATAGCACTGGACTGAAGACGTTTAACCTTTTGTTTGCAATTTCCATGCCAAGATAGATCAGTGGAGATTGTTGTTTATGAGGCCTGAGAGAGGCTCCTTAAATTAAAGGATCTTCTCCAACCGAAAGCACATGCTATGTTTTGTTGTTTATAGCCTCCTTGGAGGCATGTGTATCATTGTGTTTGCAACATCAATTGGTCAAGATGGATCAGTGTATCTTTTATTTGTGCTGGGTTTCAGAGGGATTCCTTTCAGCTTGAATGCCCCGAGTCACTCTCTGTTTTTTAGGCTGAAGGAGTGCATCATAGTTGGTGTTACTTGTTATCGATCAGGATCTACCTCTGGACATAACAGCTTGAAAATTTCCTCTATTAGGTTTACATTTTTTTTATTGTATGATTTTTTTTTTCCTCCCAATGCTTTTGAGGATACTACTCTACAGTTTCTATGGTCAAGTTGGTAGAAGTTTCATGGTAAATAGTTTTGCTTGTGTTTGATTTCCTGAATTCTTGTAGATTTGCTGTGCCGTTATGGACAACAAGGATAGCATTCACTCAGCAATTCAAGATGCCCCTGAAGAACTTCCATCTATTTTCAGATACATCCAATCCAATGGAGTTGCTGGATTTGATACCACTTGCAGCTCTCGTGAATATCCTGCAGCTTCTAAAGTAAGCTTTATCTTTCATAGCATTTCCATGACCGTTTTTTAGTTTTACAAATGGCATTAAATGGCCAACATAATCGTCTACTTCTTAAATTTTAAATCAATGGTAAGCTTGTTTTGAAATGTTCTTCCTAATTTAGCATGTCTTTGTTTCATATTCTTGAAAATTGGTGTTGAATATATCGTTTCATATAATTTGGATGAGGAACGCTAGGGAGCACCATTCTATTCGCTCCTCCATTCCCTGCTCCAATGCGGTGCCTCTGTAATGACCCAAACCGTACATGACCCTCCCCACTGCACCAATGCCCAGTTGCCACACAGGACAGGGAACTCAGTGAGGTGCAAATTGGGAATCATTAGCAGTGCATTCGTATTCAGCACTTTATCTAAATTTCATGGAATTTGGCCCACTTTCATGTGTATGTTTTTCGAGTAGTATTAACTTAATTCTATATATATATATATTGTTATCTTTTATTTCTGGAAGGAAATAACAAACTATTTTCTTATGTTTCACTTCAGGGAGCAGAACCTCCAAATTTTCTTACTGGTGGTACTAATGTATACGACACACCTTCACCAAATTTGCCTGTTCACATGATCAGACCATCCCATCATTCACCTTCTGGGTCCATCAGCATGCCAACATCACCTACTGGAGTTGATCAACCTGGAAGCACTGCTGCTAATCTGAAGCCAAATTTAGCCATTAACCATCCTGTTGTCAATTTGCAAGTAGGAAACCAGGCAAAGTTTCACTCTCAACCCATGGCAGCAGGAACATTTCAAGCCAAGGGAACTCCAGAAAGAAAGTGTCTTGGTCCTTCAGGGAGTCAGCAGAGGGTACCAAGGAATTGTAGGCTCAAGGACCACAGTTATAATTCTTTCAAGACATGGTCTGGTGCCCTTGAAAGGCAGATATCAACCCTTCGTGGAAAGCCACCGGAACCACAGGAGGTTAATGGTTCAAAAAGTCAACCAGAGCCAGTACCTGCCCCAGACCGTTACTTCGATGCCTTAGAAGGGCCTGAACTAGAAACTCTCAGAGTATGCATTCTCTTTGTCATTCAGTAACGTCATTCTTACTATTTATTCGTTATTATTTATTATTTATTCCACCAGTAGGCTCTCCATCTTTCCAAGATTTGATAAAACATCTGCTGATGTATGGTTTCTGTATCTAAATAACATCAAGATAAATGGATATTTATCATCATAGTATCAGAGGTTCGGGGTGTTATATTTGATTTGGGTGTAAAGCTGTTGATTACAAAAGTGCATGCATCCTAATATCAAATCCGGACAATGTTATAGATCCTTTTTTTGTGGTTTCGTAATGTAATTTGTCTGGCCATTGATCTTTCCTTAGACCTCATTGAACACCAATAAGACAATTCAACTGTTTTTATTAAGTTCTTCCAGAAGGCAATAAGAGCTTTACACTTTTTACAATTATCAACTTCCTATTTCATCATGGTTCATTCTCTCACTAGTTACATTTCTTCAGGCATCTGAGGTGTTGGTCCTTCCTGCAGACAAGTTGTGGCCTTTCCTTCTTCGCTTCCCCATATCATCTTTTGGTATGTGCCTTGGCGTGAGCAGCCAAGCCATCTTGTGGAAAACATTAGCCACATCTTCATCTACGATATTTCTGCATGTAAGCCCAATCATCAACCTTGTGCTCTGGTGTATATCACTTGCATTGATGGGGACGGTGGCCTTCATCTACTCTCTGAAGATCATATTTTACTTTGAAGCTGTCCGACGAGAGTACTATCATCCCATCCGTGTCAACTTTTTCTTTGCCCCATGGATAACTTGCCTCTTCTTGACACTTGGGCTGCCACCAATAGTTGCCATAAACCTGCATGCTGCTCTATGGTATGTGCTTATGGCACCAATCTTGTGCCTCGAACTCAAGCTCTATGGCCAATGGATGTCTGGTGGCAAACGCAGGCTTTCAAAAGTAGCCAATCCCTCAAATCATTTATCAATTGTAGGCAACTTCGTGGGTGCATTGCTGGGTGCATCGATGGGGCTTAAAGAAGGGCCCATATTCTTCTTTGCAGTCGGGTTAGCTCATTACTCTGTGCTGTTTGTAACTTTGTACCAGAGGCTTCCAACAAATGAGACGCTCCCCAAGGAGCTTCATCCAGTCTTCTTTTTATTTGTAGCTGCACCCAGTGTTGCTAGCATGGCATGGGCAAAGATTGCTGGGGAATTTGACCACAGCTCACGGATGGCATACTTCGTCGCTCTCTTCCTCTATGTTTCTCTGGTAAGTTTAATTTGTCAAAATTTACTTTTCAATTGTTTATGTTGTGGTTTCTAAAGAAGATATAAGTTCAAATTAAGATTTATATGACTTGCATGCCATATTTTTCTACTATTACTGAAATAGTGAGCATTGTAAGTCATGTCATAAAACTGAATGAGAAGGAAATTTTCGTGATAGCTTGTTTTCATTGAGAATTTAGAAATCAGCACAAATACATGAAATGACAATAAATGAACTCTGGTTTGTCGAGCGGTAGTTTGTGGTTCCGGTAAGTTAAATCATGGTCCACTTTGTAATCATTGCCTGTTCAATGAAAGAATAAGTGGGGAACCGTATAGCATCTGATCGACTGCTGATGGTTTTGCTGTCCCTTTTATGTGATGAATCTTGCTTGCATGGAAAACCAACAAACCTGCAGACATTTCCATATTACTCGGTCTTTATCTTTGTTTTTCCTTTAAAAAGTCGGTGTCTGACCATTACTTGCATTTTTTTAATGTATTTGCAGGCTGTTAGAATCAACTTTTTCCGGGGATTCAGGTACTCAATTCTTTTTAATCATTTCATTTTAATAATCTGACTTCTTTACGATCCTATGATCCTGTTATTATTTGGCACATCTAAAATATTCTGTTGATCCAATAGGTTCTCTCTAGCATGGTGGGCATATACATTTCCAATGACGGGTGCTGCCATTGCAACCATTAGATATTCTGCTGAAGTGAAGAATGTATTTACTCAGTCACTTTCTGTTGCACTCTCTGGCATATCCGCATTGACAGTGATAGCTCTGCTTGTGTCCACAATCATTCATGCATTTGTGCTTAATGACCTCTTTCCGAATGACATCTCCATTGCTATCAGTGATAGGAGATTAAAGGGGAGAAAGAGACGCACTCATATGAATATTGCATCCTCAGATGTAAAATATACTAGAGCCGCTCATATAGAAAATGCAAGCTCGGATATAAAAGAAATTGGAGCTGCCCATATAACAAATGCAAGCTCGGATATAAAGGAAAATGGAGCTGCCCATATAACAAATGCAAGCTCGGATATAATGGAAAATGGAGCTGCTCATATAGCAAGTGCAAGCTCGGATATAAAAGCAATGGAAGCTTTTGTGTCAATAGATATTCGAGGGCGCTAGTTATCTCTGAACCTGCTGGAATACTTTGTGATGAATCCATTACTGCACAGCTCCCAGCATTGTGCTTGATGTGTTATGATGTGATTGGATCCTCTCCTCTCACAAAGCTTTGGAACTAGGAGAATCAGATGTGGTCTGAAGTTTGAGACAATTTGGATGTGAAGATTGCATCATAATGAGAGGCTTTTTGTACAAAATAAAATGTAGTGATGAGAGTGAATTGTTTTATTAGTTCATGAAACTGGTTGATTTGGTTATGATGATCTGTAAAGAGTGAATTGTTTTATTTGTACACACACACACACACACACCAGCCCCCAGTTGCATTTTATATTTATTTGACTAGTTTCATAGCCTATGAGTTGCATATCGAAAATGATCAACAATCTCAATGAATAAAATGTAAAAAGCAAAAAGTCCCTAGTAAGACCTAAAACTATTTCTACATTCTTGACTTACAATCCCCTTTTATCAATGCTATTTAATATACTATCCAATTCAACTAATTAAACTGATCTAATCCATCCTGGTCAACTCATCCAATTCACTACCTACTCCTTTACCCCCGTCCCCTCCCTACAAAATCTCATTATAAGGCATCTTATTCACTATTGACTATTCATGCACAAGGGCTCCATTATCAGTGGTGGGTAAATTTGTGATAAAAAGCCTATACCACAGGTGAGATGCTCACCCATAAGCTTGTTAATCATCCACTAGTGATTGATAGGGTTTGTCAAAGAAATTGCCAGAATAATTGAACCATTGCTAGGGCTCACAACATGGACCTTTCCCATGATGAGATGCTAATTAGCTAAGCTGAGGTTAGCTGAAATAGAAATATTATTAATTTAACTACTTAAATTATTCATGATTCATAATAAAGTTTTGTGAAATTAGATTATCAAATAGATTTTGTTGGGGATAAATTTTACTCCCGCCGAAGTTCATCCTAGGACTTAGCCTAATGCAGCTGGTAATCACAAAAGAGCTTTAATCGAAAATTCTCTCCCAGCGGTCTAACTCATTCAGTGGCCGAACTCCTCCAATGATTGGAAGCTCTAGTCGAACTCCTCCAACGACCGAAAGCCCCAGCCAAACTTCTTCCGAATTCTTCCTTCAGTCGGGCATCTACGGGAGCCAAACTTCCTTCGGATTTCTCCTTCTGTCGGGCTTCTATGGGAGCTGAACTTCCTCCAGATTTCTCCTTCAATCGGACTTCTACGGGAGCCGAACTTCCTCCGAATTCCTCCTTCAGTCGGACTTCTACGGAAGTCGAACTCTCCCTCCGGATTCCTCCTTTAGTCGGACTTCTACGAGAGCCGAACTTCCTTTGGATTCCTTCTTCTATCGGGCTTCTATGGGAGCCGAACTCTTTCCGGATTTCTCCTTCAGTCGGACACCTATGGGAGCCGAACTCCTTCCGGGCTCCTTCAGCTAGCGTTCCTCCTGGATGATCCTCTCTAGCTGTATTCCCTTTTGGAGTTCGAACTCCTCAAGAATGGATATACGTCAAAGCTTTTCATCCCTTCATGCGGCTCCAAGTGGCTCAGTATCGAACGACTGCGGCTGTCAATATCAGTCCGTTGCAGACGACATCGATCCGCTATCGGGCGACGATGGCCATCACCATCAATCTGCTGTAGGTAGCGCTACAGATGGTGCCTCCCTCCGTGACTAATTCTGTTAGACCTCAAGCGGTCCGCTACCAGGTAGCTGCGTTGTCACCATCAATCCGCTACAAGCTCCACCTATAAAAAGGGACCCTCCAAATATGTTTTCTCTAAGCTCTCCTCTCCCCCTTTAAACTCTACCGAACTCTTTTTCTGAGCACTCCATTTTTGTTGCCCAGAAGAGCTGACTTGATCGTCGGAGGGTCCTACCGAAGCCACCACCATCGACTCTGAATGAAACTTTATTTTACAGATCACCGACGGCGACCTCGTCTTCCTCGACTCCAACTCAATCCAACGTCAACGAGATTCTGCACCAATAGAATTGGCATTAAAGGAAGGACCCTCTATTCTTGAGGTTTTCTTGTTCTTAAAGGAGTACTTAGCAATGATCTCTCTCCTCCCTCTCTAGAGATCTTTCTCTTCTTTCTCTCTAGAGTTCTTTTTCGAGAAAAAATGCCTTCTAGGAGACCTTCGATCTAACGATCGACGGCCTCTACAGCCAGATCCTGTCCAGACCTATATGCCCCTACTTCAGCCCCGACAACTCAAGCTCCACTAGTAGCTATGGTAGATGTAGAGCAATTCAACCTGCTGGTCCAACAGGTCCGTGGTCTCATGGAGGCGATGTAGGCCATACATCGGTAGGCCCCAGCACCAGTTCGATCGGAGCAAGCTTCTCTGGAGTCTCGTGGTCCGATTTGAAAATGACCGACTTGGGCTATCCGACCTCTGATCTCCGAAAAAGAGAAGCAGAGGATGAAGGGCCCCTACTCGGACCATAACTCGACCCAGGGGGAAGCTTCACACCATTCCATCAGAAAATTTTAGAGATCAACGACTGTGAATATCTCCTAGATTAAAGGCTCCTAGAAATGAGCCGACGAATCGAAGAGCTCCGCCATACTCCCTCCTCGCACGGTAATGATATTTACATTGACCCTCCTTTTTCTCAGGAGATTATGCAGGAATCCTTCCCGTCGAACTTCAAGCTTCCATAATTTGAGAGTTACGATGGGACCACCGATCCGGTCGATCACTTAGAGGCCTTTCGGATAATGATGTTGCTTCACGGCGCGTCAGACGCTATTTTATGCTGGACTTTTTCGTCCATCCTCAAGAAAGCTGTCAGAAATCGATACTCGATACTTAAGTTGGGTACCATCTTTTTTTTCGATCAGATGAGCTATCAGTTCATGGCTCACTTCGTCAGTAGCCGACGTCCATACCGAGGTTTGGATTTTCTGATGATCATCAAGCAGAAGAAGGAGAAATTCATCCAGACTTATATCATCCGATTTGATACTGCTGCATTGGAGGTCCGAAACCTGGATCAATCCATCGCCATGGCCTCACTCAAGGACGGCCTTCAGAAGAATGATTTGCTGTTCTCCCTGAAAAAGAAGTACCCTAGGGACTTCGTCGATATGCTAGCTTGGGATGAAGATTACATCCGAGCTGAAGAGGACTTTAAGGCCAAGGACGATGAAGCCTTTGAAAAGCGGTGAATCGATGAGTCGGACGGGTCCGTCGAGGAAGAAAAGTCGAGTGAAGCTCGGTCATGCTTTCGAACTCTCTCTGAGCGCAAGCGAGCCCGAACTCCTTCCTGAGCTCGGAGGCAAAAAAGCTTGGACAGAAGGACACGGTGGGATTCTCCCCAATAAAGATTTTACAATTATGCCCCTCTCAATGCTCCGAAAACTCAAGTGCTGATGGAAATCAGGGAGTAACTACCAAGACCGAAAAGGATGCGCTCTCATCCCAGCAAGTACAATCCTAACAGGTTCTGCCTTTATCATCGTAATCATGGTCATGACACTAAGGAGTGTATCCAACTCCAGGATGAGATCGAGGAGCTCATCAGGCGAGACAGACTAGGTCAATTTTTGCGGTGACGGTCTGAAGGGCGGAAAGATCGACCGAGGACATTACCGTAGCCTAAACCACCAAGAGGGAAGGATCAATAAGAAGATCGGCTGTCTCTCGGCATCATCAATACCATCTCGGAACTACTTCGATAAGGAGAGGCCAGCGAATCCGAGAGATCAGTGAAGAGATGGAGGACTGAAGAACCCATAATCTTCACTGAGGTAGACGCTCAAGAGGTCCAATTTTCTTACAATGATGCGGTTGTAATCTTTTTAAACATTACCGACTATGATGTACGTTGCATTTTGATAGATAATGGAAGCTCGATCGACGTATTATTTTATGATGCTTTCTCAAAAATGTTCTTACTCAATAACCACTTAGGATCTATGAACTCTCCATTGATAGGCTTCACTGGCGATGCCGTACCAGTTGAAGGCATAATAACTTTGGCCGTGACTGCAGGACAATGCCCAAAACTAGCTAAGGCATAGGTCGATTTTTTAGTCATAAGGACTCCGTCCGTCTATAATGCTATTCTTGGCCAAGCTGATCTAAATGCACTTCGGACAGTGGTATCAACTTATTATTTAAAGATGAAGTTTTCGATAAGTCACGGGATCGAAGATGTCAGGAGAGATCAAGCTTTGGTAAGGTACTGCTACTCAATCGCCTTGCATAAGGAAGAACAGTTCGACCCTTATTCTATTGATGAGCTGGATGTCCGTGACGACCTCACCGAGGAGCGGGGCGAGCCTATGAAGGATCTCATCTCTATACCCTTAAATGATGGAAACGTGGAGCACGCGGTGCAGATCGGCTCCAACTTAGAAGATGAGGTTCAGAAGCAACTCGTTACCTTCCTCAGAAAGAATGCGGACGTCTTTGCCTGGGCCCCAATGGATATGCCAGAAATTGACGTCGAGGTCATGGAATATCGGTTGGCCGTTGATCCAAAGCATCGATCGATAAAAGAGAAGATGCGCAACCACGCCCTAGAGAGGCAGAAAGCAATCACTGAAGAAGTAGGCAAGCTCCTCAAAGCTGAATTCATCCGAAAAGTTAACTATCCAACTTGGATCTCAAACGTGGTCCTCGTCAAAAAGACAAACAATAAGTGGAGGATGTGTATACACTTCAAAAAGCTGAACAAGGCATGTCCAAAAGATAGCTATCCTCTATCTAGAATTGATCAACTGGTGGACGCGACCTCGGGCCATGAGCTTCTCATCTTCATGGATGCCTTCTCCGATTATAACCAGATACGGATGGCGTCGGAGGACGAGGAGAAAACTACTTTTATTACTAATTGTGATCTTTATTGTTATAGGATTATGTCCTTTGGACTCAAAAATATAGGGGCAACGTACCAATGCCTAATCAACAAGATCTTCAAGGAGCAGATCGATCGCAACATAGAGGTGTACATAGATGACATGCTCATAAAAAATTGAGCTTCTACAGACCACCTCACCGACCTTAAAGAGACCTTCAGCGCACTCAGAAAGCATAAGATGAAACTGAATCCAACCAAGTGCGTCTTTAGTGTGACCTCTAAGAAGTTTTTGGGATTTATGATATCGAGGCATGGGATTGAAGCAAATTTTAGAAAATTTGAGCCATTCAGAAGATGACTGCTTTAAAAATAATCAAAGAAGTTCAACATCTGACTGAAAAAGTGGTATCCCTAATTCACTTCATCTTGAGATCAGCCGAACGATGCATGTCCTTCTTCTGAGTTCTCATGCAACCAAAGAACTTCTGCTGGATGATGAAGTGCCAACGGACATTTGAGGAGCTTAAAAACTATCTCAGCTCACCCTCACTGCTGGCAAAGCCTGAACTCGGAGAAGAATTATTTTTGTACCTAGCAGTCTTTCTGACGACCTTGGCAATAGTCCTGATTAAGAAAGAAGCGAAGATACAACGACCGATCTACTACGTAAGTCGAGCACTAAGGGATGCAGAGATCAGATACTTTAGGCTAAAAAAATTGACTTACTCTCTTCTTATTGCTGTCAGGAGACTCCGACCTTACTTTCAGGAGCACACCATAATGGTCCTCATGGACCAATCAATAAAAGCAGTCCTATATCGAACGGATACTTTTGGAAGAATCACAAAATAGACGATCGAGCTCACGAAATTTGGCATTAACTATCGACCCCGGCCATCGATCAAAGCCTAGATATTGATAGATTTTATAGTAGGATGTACCATTCTAGCTGAAGTTGAGCTTGAATAGAATGAGCTCGCCGCTCTACTGTCGCAACTGAGCCTCTCTGAGGAGAGTGCCGATCTTTCCAAAAACTTTTAGGCTCTATATGTGGATGGTTCGTCCAACTCCGCTGGAGTAGATGCGGGGTTGGTCTTAGTCAGCTCTGAGAGAGTCATCGCCGAGTACGCGCTATGCTTCGAATTTTCTGTGACAATAATGGGGCCGAGTATGAAGCACTGATCATCGGATTAAAAATAGCAAGAAAATTAAAAGTAGATCGACTTTAAGTCTACAGCGATTTTCAATTAGTGGTTGGTCAAGTTAGTGGTAGCTACGAAGTGCGGAAGAAAAGTATGATGAAATACCTTGAGAAAGTAAAGGACTTGATTCCGGCTTTCAGCTATTTTAGCATTCGATAGATTTCGAGGGCAGAAAATATAAGAGCCAACCTCCTCTCTAAGTTGGCCACTTCAGTCCCGACCGAACTATCCAAAAAAATATTTTTTGAGACTCTAAAGTGTCCAAGCCCAGAGGAATCACATGTTATTTTGCAGATGGAACTCGAGCCGAGTTGGATTGACTCGTTGGTTGCCTACCTCAAGGAGGGAGTCTTTCCTCGTGATCCAAAAGAAGCTTAAAAACTTAGAAATCAAGCCTCTCGGTATGTTTTGTACGAGGGCAGGTTGTATAAGAGGTCGTATTCGCTATCGCTGCTGAGATATCTCCGATCTTTAGAGGTCGACTTTGCGTTATAGAAAGTACACAAAAAAATTTGTGCAAGTCACGTAGGAGCCAGATCCCTGTCACAAAAACTACTTCAGCAAGGATACTATTGACCGATCTTATATCATGATTCTATGAAGTATGTCAAAAAATGTGATCGTTGTCAGAAGAATACAAACGTACAAAGATAGCCGACCTCCAAGCTTACTCCGCTAAGCGCACCTTGGTCATTCGTGCAGTGGAAAATGGACATACTCAACCCTTTTTCGATGGCATCTGGGCAGCGAAAGTTCCTCTTGGTCGTGATCGACTACTTCATCAAATGGATCAAAGCTGAATGACTAGCGAAAATTATCGAGGTCAAGGTATAGAACTTCGTCTGAAAGTCAATAGTTTATCGGTTCGGTCTATCCTAAACCCTCATAACAGATAACGAATGATAGTTCACTGGGATGAGGTTCATCGAGTTCTGCGAAGATCTAAATATCTTCCACTACTTCATATTGGTAGCTCACCCACAGGCAAATGAAAAAGCTGAAGTGACCAATCGAACTCTGCTGCAAGGCATCAAGACAAGCCTCGATAGAGCAAAGGGGGCCTGGGTGGACGAACTCTACCATATTCTCTGGGCATACCAAACTACTCAAAAATTATCGATTGGAAAAATATCATTCGTCTTGGCCTTTAACACAGAGGCAGTCATCCCGATTGAACTTAAGCTTCCATCAGTATGGATCGTGGCTTTCAACGAGTAGCACAACCCACAAGACCTTAGAGTCAACCTCAACCTGCTGGAAGAAAAATGAAAGAAAGTTCAGGTTCGGATGGCGGCCTACAGATGAAAGATGGTCCAGTACTATAACTCCAGAGTCAGAGGTAAGACATTCAGAGTGGAGAACTTAGTGCTTCGACGAGTCGCCATCTCTCAGTCTCAGAGTCAGGAGAAGCTTGCCCCAAATTGGGAAGATCTGTATGAAGTGGTGGAGGTCGTCCGGTCCGAAACTTATCGTCTGAAGGAGCTTGGAGGAATAACGCTTCTACGATCTTGGAACTTAGAAAATCTGAGGATGTACTATCAGTAATCTTTCTTCAATAAAACTTCTTCATTTCAGCATTATTATTTCTTAGTATAAGAACTATGTGATGACAGAAAAGAAACAATCGAAAGTGGCCATGTTAGAAATAGGAGGAGAACCTCGTCCTAACATGAGCAAAATCGAAGATCTTATTCATTTTAGATGAAATGGAGGAAGAGCCCCTGACAACGGCCCTTATGTGCCCCCACAGTCCGTTAGAAATAGGAGGAGAATCTCGTCTTAATGCGAGCAAAATCGAAGGCCTCATTCATTTTAGACGAGATAGGAGGAGAGGCCCTTGACAATGGCCCTTATGTGCCCCCACAGTCCTGTTAGAAATAGGAGGAGAACCTCATCCTAATGCGAGCAAAGTCGAAGGCCTCGTTCATTTTAGACGAGATGGGGGGAGAGGCCCTGACAACGGCCCTTATATGCCCCCACAGTCCATTAAAAATAGAAGAAGAATCTTGTCCTAACATGAGTAAAGTCGAAGGTCTTGTTCATTTTAGACGAGATGGGGGGAGAGGTCCCGACAACGGTCTTTATGTGCCCCCATAGTCCATTAGGAATAGAAAAAAAATCTCGTCCTAACGTGAGCAAAATCGAAGGCCTCGTTCATTTTAGATGAGATGAAAAAAGAGGTCCCGATAACGGCCCCATTATGTCCGACAACAACAGGAGATAAGATCTCCTTCAACCTCGACTGCTGGAGATAAGATCTTTTACATGCTTCAAAATCTACGTCAATAGGAGATAAAATCTTCTTCAATCTCGGCTGCTGGAGATAAGATCTTTTTCGAGCTCCACCTTCAACCTCGATTGGAGATAAGATCTCTTCCGAGCTTTAGAGTCTACGTCAATAGGAAAGATCTTCTTCAACCTCGGCTGGAGATAAGATCTTCCATAAGCTTCAACTGCAATGTCAATGAAAGATAAGATCTTCATGAATCTCGATTGGAGGCAAGATCTTTTTCGAGCTTCAACTTTAACGTCAACCTTGGCTGGAGATAAGATCTTCCTCGAGCTTCAACTATAAATTCAACGTCAACCTCAACTGGAGATAAGATTTTTTCAATCCTCAAAGTCTACATCAATAGAAAAGATCTTCCTCAATATCGGCTGGAGATAAGATCTCCCACAAGCTTCAATCGTAACATCAAAAAAAGACAAGATCTTTCTGGACCTCGATTGGAGACGAGATCCCCCCGAGCCTCAACTTTAACATCAACCTTGGCTGGAGACAAGATCTCCCCCGAGCTTCAACTTCAACATCAACCTTGGCTGGAGATAAGATCTTCCTCGAGCTTCAATCTAAACTGGTACAGAACCCTAAAGAGGACTTCGACGATCGCCCTTTTTGTACTCCCTTCCTTCGAGTTTTGAACTCAGAAGTGGGGAGACTATTGTCGGAGATAAACTCTGCTCCCATCGAAGTCTAGCCTGGGGCTTAGCCTAATACAGCTGGTAATCACGAAAGAGCTTCAATCAAAAATTTTCTTCCAACGGTCGAACTCATTTAGTGGTCGAACTCCTCTAGTGGCCGAACCCGATCGAACTCCTCCAACGATTGAAAGCCCCAGCCGAACTCCTCCAACGATCGAAAGCCCCAGCCAAACTTCTTTCAGATTTCTTCTTCAGTCGGACTTCTATGGGAGCCGAACTTTCTTCGAATCCCTTCTTCCGTCGGACTTCTATGAAGCCAAACTTCCTTTAGATTTCTCTTTCAGTCGAACTTTTACGGAAGTCGAACTTCCTCCGGATCCCTCCTTCAGTCGAATTTCTATGGGAGCCGAACTTTCTCTGAATTTCTTCTTCAGTCGGACTTCTACGGAAGTCGAACTTTCTCCAAATTTTTTCTTCAGTCGAGCTTCTACGGAAGCCAAACTTTCTCCGGATTCCTCCTTATGTCGGACTTTTACGGAAGCCGAACTCCTTCCGGATCCCTCCTTCAGTCGGACGCCTATGGAAGCCAAACTTCTTTCGAGCTCCTTCAGCTAGCATTCCTCTCGGATAATTCTCTCTAGCCATATTTTCTTTGAAAGTCCGAACTCCTCCGGAATGGATATACATCAAAGCTCTTCACCCCTCCATGCGGCTCCGAGCGGCTCAGTATTGATTGGCTGCGGTCATCACTATCAGTCTGCTGTAAGCGACAGCGATCTGCTACCGGATGGCGATAGCTATCACTATCAATTTGCTGCAGACGGCGCTACAAGTGGTGCTACAGGCGGTGCCTCCCTTCGTGACTAACTCTGCTAGACCTCGAGCGGTCCGTTATCAGAAAGCTATAGCTATCACCATTAATCCGCTACAAGCTCCGCCTATAAAAAGGGATCCTCCAAATATATTTTTTCTAAGTTCTCCTCTCTTTTTTTAAACTCTGCCGAACTCTTTTCTGAGCACTCCATTTCTGTTGCCTAAAAAAATTGACTTGATCGTCAGAAGGTCCTATCGAAGTCACTACCACCAACTCTGGATGAAACTTTATTTTGCAGGTCATCGACGGCAATATCGTCTTCCTCGACTCTAGCTCGATTCGGCGTCAATCAGATTCTAAACCAATAGATTTAATATCTCAGCTATGATAACATATATAATTTTTCCCTATATTCTCAACAATGCAATATCATGTTGCAAACCTTCAATCATCACTTCAGTCAATTACTGTTCATGAGAGGAGAGTATGGTACTTAATTCCATCATCAATCACAAAAGAAAAGTGCATTATTTGTTTACTAGGGTTATAAAAATGGTGGCCACCATAAGTGAAGGAAAAGCATGGTGTTGATATGAACAAAGACAAGTTGATTCTAATGCTCATCAACTCAATTTCATATGAACGGCCTGCACTGTTACCATATTCCGGTACATGACTGTATACATATTTATATGCATGAGGCAATGTTGTATCATATTAAATGGAAACTAGTAAAGAAAAGATACCAGGGGAGAGAAGAAGAGTGAGATAAATCACAAAGCTTGAGCGTGTACCATGAGTTGTCCAGACTTTTTTTTTGATCAGTGGCTTAATTCTGTCGATGTTTTAAGATGTACATAATATTTTCTATCAATCTCTTCATGATTTTTCATCTCCAACATCTTTGCTAATTTGTCCAGCAGATTAGCACATCTAATTATTATCAGTCATGAGTTAATATGAATTGAAATCTTCTTTTTTATATAAAATATTTTTTAAAAAATAAAATCGTGAGGCCTAAAATATCTATTATTCACTGCTGGCATTTTTCTGTTCAAAACTAGATGGGGCAAACCGAACCACCAAACTTGACCGCGGAATTTAGCATCCCTTCGTATGCGAAAAGAAAAGGAGGCGGGAACCTCATGGCTTCTGGGTGTGTTAATGGGTGCAATGGAGTCGGGCATCGCTCATGAGTCAATCAGCGGTCACAACACTCACTCGGCAATATCTAAAACGAATTCCACCTAAAAATAAAATAACAAATCCCAGCTCACGCGCGTCTGGTGCTGTTTCTGTTACGGCAGTTGTAGAGATGGCGTCCTCCCTGTCGATTCGTGTGCCATCCACTTGACGGCTTCTCCTCCCTCCGTTCCCGTTCCGAAACCACCACCACGCATTTATTTTTAGCCTTCACATCCCAGGCCATAAGCTCGTCTTCCCCTTCCTCTTTCTTCTCATCCCTCTCTTCTTTCGGAGGGATCTTCCCCTCCTTCAACGATCTCGTAGAGGGAGAGAGAGAAAGAGACAGAACAAGGGAGAGAAAGGGGAGGTTCTGGGATCCCTCCTCCTCGGCTCCTGGATCTCTTCCTTCCTTTTTCCTCTTCTTGCTCGTCATGGCCATGGAAGGAGAGAAGCGGAGGTACATCACCTCCGCGGAGCTCCGGGGTCACAACACTCCCGGCGACCTCTGGATCTCGATCCAGGGGAAGGTCTACGACGTGACCCGGTGGGTCAAGGACCACCCCGGGGGCGACATCCCCCTCCTCAACCTCGCCGGCCAGGACGTCACCGACGCCTTCGTCGCCTACCACCCCGGCACCACCTGGACCCTCCTCGACCGCTACTTCGTCGGCTACCTCGCCGACTACCGCGTCTCCGCCGTCTCCAAGGACTACCGCCGCCTCGTCGCCGAGTTCGCCCGCCTCGGCCTCTTCGACAAAAAGGGCCACGGCGTCCTCTTCTCCCTCGTCTTCATGGCCTTCCTCTTCCTCGTCTCCATCTCCGGCGTCCTCCTCTCCACCAACACCTCCGTCCATCTCATCAGCAGCTTGCTCATGGGCCTCCTCTGGATCCAGTCTGGCTTCATCGGCCACGACTCCGGCCACTACAACGTCATGACCACCCCCGGTTTCAATCGGCTGATGCAGGTCCTCTCCGGCAACTGCCTCACCGGGATCAGCATCGGCTGGTGGAAGAGGAACCACAATGCGCACCACATCGCCTGCAACAGCCTTGATTTCGATCCCGACATCCAGCACATTCCCCTCTTCGCCGTGTCCTCCAAGTTCTTCACCTCCCTGACCTCCTACTTCTACGAGAGGAAGCTCGTCTTCAATTCCGTCGCCCGGCTCTTGGTGAGCTACCAGCATTGGACCTTCTACCCTGTCATGTGCGTCGCCAGGGTCAATCTCTTCGCGCAGTCGGCGCTGCTCTTGCTTTCGAAGAAGAAGAAGGTGCCCGGCCGATGGCAGGAGATCGTGGGGTGCACCATCTTTTGGATTTGGTATCCTCTGCTCGTCTTGGCGCTGCCCAATTGGACCGAGAGGGCGATGTTCGTCGCGGCGAACTTCGCGGTCACCGGAATCCAGCATGTTCAGTTCTGTTTGAACCACTTCTCGGCGAGCGTCTACCTCGGGCCGCCTTGTGGGAATGATTGGTTCGAGAAGCAGACGATGGGGACGCTGGACATCCTGTGCTCTCCCTGGATGGATTGGTTCCATGGGGGGTTGCAGTTCCAGGTGGAGCACCACCTGTTCCCCCGCCTGCCGAGGTGCCACCTCCGAAGGATCTCTCCCTATGTGAAGGAGCTCTGCAGGAAACATGGCTTGCCGTACACAGCCGCATCATTCTGGGATGCAAATCTGAGGACGATTGCGACTCTGAGGACCGCGGCATTCCAAGCCCGGGACTCGACGAAGCCGGTGCCCAAGAATTTGGTCTGGGAGGCTGTGAACACCCATGGCTGAGGCTTCCAAGGATTATTTCAACTTGGTGTTTGAGAGGCATTCTTTCCCTTGATTGGTTATGATCACCGGGAGAGGATTACCGTTCTGATAAAGAAAGCACCACCAGGGGATTCCGTCTCTTGGGAACTACTGTTGCATGTAACTCTGCCGTTGTTTCTTTCTGTTTTTAGATTTTTGGCAGCACCGCAAAATTATTTTCTCATAGTACGAGGGTAATCCAGAAGGACAATTTGGCGCATGCCTGGCTCTGTATGTTCCGAGTATAATGGGTGTAGATTAACTGCTTGTTCTGTGGATTTCTCTCTCTGCTCGAGTCCCCTTCGTGCTGATGATGATTGTTCTAATATTTTGTGCTGGTAAATTATTCTTCCGTTGCGGGCTCCCAATGTTTTTGAGCAAGTTTCGTGCTTTTTCCCCATGGTACCGTAATTGATGCTGTGAAGTCGAAATTTCCTCTTCAATTTAATAATCTGCAATCTCATTTAGCCCATCTGAACAGGCAGGACAACTCTTGAAGATTATATGTTATAGTATGTGATCTAATTTTATTTAGTTCCAACCTTTTTCATATACAGGTGTTGTTTGGTTCACCTTGAAAAAAATGTAGTAATTTTTGCTGTTCCTTACTGGTGTTCTAAGTTATTCAAATATGATAATTGTGGTAAGGTGTAAATTAAGAAGGATCTATTTGGTCGAAAATTAATTTATATTAAAATATATTTTATTTTAATAAAGTTTTAAAAAAATTGTTAGTTTGTGTTTAGCAAAATTATTTGATAAATATTTTTATTTATTATGTTGGTAAATTTTTTAAAAAAAATATTTTTAACTATCAAAATTATGAAAAAAATATGAATAGATTTATTTTATAATTAATATTATTTAAATAAATAAATAATTTTAAATATTTATTGTAATTAATTTTAATTAAATTTTTATTTTTATTTAATTAAAATATAAAATTTATAATAAATAATAATTTTAAATAAAAATATTTTTATCTTAAAAAATTATTTTTCTACTTCTTCTTCTTCTTCAATTTTCTACTTACTTTTTCTACAGCAAAAAAATTATTTTTATCATCATTCAGAATCTTTTTAAATAAGCTTAGCTAAATATTTTATATTTTTAAAATAAATATTTAAAATATATATATATATATATATATATTTTTTTTTCCTCAAAAATTTGGCCAAATAAGCTCAAAGATATCTGCCAAGGTCATTGCTCCATGCCTCTGTTCCTCATCGGTGAGCGAGCTGAAAGGAGATGGAATTCACAGCTCTATTTTCCAAACGGATCGTTGTCTTCTTTCCCACTGACCTGTTCACCATGCTGCTTGTCCGATCATCTCATTATCTTTCCATGGATGACTCGAGAGTCAGTGCGCACCATTGGATATATTTGTTTGCATGACCTATCGACGGAACATGACTTGCTATGATCCTTGGGACAGACATGGACCAGCATCCGAGGTTAGAGTTCTATCCAACATGATGTACAAGTATCAAATAGATTTGGCAGAACATTAATAAGCTAAATTGGTTTAGAGACATTGCTGGTGATGGCAAAACAACATGGAGGGGTGCTCGCCTCTGAGCATCTCTATTATTGGTTTTATATGTGCGTTGGTCTCTGATATATATCCTTGCCGAATTTTAAGCGCTCATTAATACTGGATCAAAATTATAAATCTGAGTACTTTTCAAGGTAGAATCTTATTGATATAAAAATCTGATGAATTCAATCCTTTAGGAAAATGGCGAATGTTCTAAGATCTAGTTGAAATCATTCTGAACATTCTCCTCAAAAAGAAACCATTCTGAACTTAAACATTACTTCCAACTAGGTTTGGGCCATACAAATATAGGCCTTTGGTTGGTAATGTCCAAAAAGTACAGGCTTTCAGCAGTAACTACCGACTACAATTATTTGCACCGAACTCTAATCTTATTTGAGCAAAAACAAGACTCTCAGTTACATCAAAGGAAGCTTTGTCACCCTGGTTTTGTCACAAGCTATTGGTTGCTTACGGGGATACTGATAGCATCTTCAGTTGGTCCTGCTTATAAAAGATGAAACAACACGCACATGTGGAGCTCTATTTTTTTTTTTTTTGTGTCCGGATGTATGGCCTCACCAAAACTCAAATTACAATGCTTTGCTCTTTATTATAGAGATGGCTCAAAATAATGAGAATGTCCATCAATGCAATAATATATCTTACATGCAAGTATAGATGTGAGGTTCGTAGTCTACTTTTCAAAAGTCAGATAATCCATGAACAACAATATGGTGGATCATTATTATTTTCAAATAATATATAGATTTAAATTGAAAACCACCCAGTGGAAAATATAATTTCAAGATAACTTTCCATGAACAATTATAGTATGAAGAACTTTAGGCATTCAATAGATTTCACGTGGATGATGTTTATAGGGGGGCAAGGTGGCAGCTGATAAGCTAGTGAATTTTGCAGTAGGAGACTGTTTATATTGTTCCTACTGTTTATATTGTTTCAAGTGATATCGAACAAGTTTGCAAATATCATCTTTTCTTAGGATAATCCTTTATCATAATTATTGCAGGAATACATACTTTCATATCTATTGGGGATAAATCCAGCTTCCGCCGAAGTCTAGCTCGACGCTCAGCCTAATGCAACCAGTAGTCGTAGGAGAGCTTCAGTAGATGGGCTTCAGCTGAACCTCCAGCGTCCGAGTTTCTTCCAACCTGTTCAGCCGGCCGAACTGCCTAGCGGCCGAGCTCCTCGAACTCCACAGCGGTCGAGCCTCAGCCGAAGTCCAACAGCCGGCCAAACTCTCCAACGGCCGAGCTTCGAATTTCCAGCGGCCGAACTCCTCAGTTGACGAGCCTTAGCCGAAGTCCAACATTCGACCGAACTCTCCAACGGTCGAGCTTCGGATTTTCAGCGGCCGAACTCTTCAGCGGACGAGCCTTAGCTGCATACCTCCAGCCAGACGCCTATGGGAGCCAAACTCCCTCCAAGCTTCCTCTTCAGGAGCCCGAACTCCTCCGAAATGGGCACACGACGAAGGCCTTCAACCCTTCATTCGGCTGGCTCTGCGGCCATCACCATCAGTCAGTCCGCCGCAAGCTCTGCAGCCATCACCATCAGTCCACCGTGAGTGATAGCGACCCGTTATGAGGCGGTGATGGCTGTCACCATCAACCCGCCGCACACGACACTTTTCCATGAGACTGGCTCCGCCGAACCTCGAGCGGTCCGCCATCACACGACTGCAGCTGTCACTATCAAGCTCCGCTATAAAAAGGACCCCTCCAGATACGCTAACTCTAATCTCTCTGATCTCTAAGCTCTCCTCTTCTTCTTTAAGCTTCGGAACTCATTTTCGAGCACTCCATTCCTATTGGCCAGAGCTGACTTGAGCATCGGAGGGTTCTGCCGGAGCCACCCCCCATCGACTCCGGATGGGATTCTGTTTTGCAGGTCCCCGACAGCGACCTCAGCGGCCTCGACTCCAGCGACCTCCGGCGATGATCAGTTTCTGCACCAACAGATTGGCGCTAGAAGGAGTGCGGCTTGATCCTTCGAGGATCCCTTGTTCTTGAAGGAGTGCTCGGCGATGATTTTTCCCTTTCCCCCTCCGAAGATCCCCTTTTTCTCTTCCGAAGAGAGAATGCCTCTAGGAGAGCTTCGACTCGGCGACCGACTCCCACTGCAGCCCCGGCAGCCCAATTTTCACACGAAGCCACCGCAGATGTAGAGCAGTTCAACCTGCTGGTCGGGTTCGCGGCCCCATCGAGATGATGCAGACCGTGCGACAACCTCTGGCGAAGACTTTGTCAGCGAACTCGCCATGAGGATGTGAGGAACTGGCCTTGAGAAAGAGCATTTGGGCATACCAATTGCCCTTAGGAAGGAGAAACGGAGAGCAGAAGATCTCCCGCAGAAGGTTTCACTAGGAGGTCGGAATGAAGTTCGACGCAAGTGAGGCCGAACTCCACCTCGAAGCTCGTCAGCGGAATGAAGTTCGGCGTAAGTGAGGCCGAACTTCACCTCGAAGCTCATCAAGCGGAATGAAGTTCGGCGCAAGTGAGGCCGAACTCCCGCTCGAGTACGCCACCAAGGAAGCCTCCTACAAAGATTTCATACAAGGTAAGATGAAGTTCGGCCGAGCTCACAACCGCCCCAGGGCAAGCGAGGACTTCCTCTCGAGTATGACTCTAAGGAAGCCCCGACGAAGTGGCACCACAGGTTTTCGAACGAAATGAAGTTCGGCCGTGCTCACAGACCCCCTCTGAAAATAGGCGGGCCCGAACTCCTCGAACTCGCCGCCGAGGAAGCCCCAACAGAGGGGCGCGAATAAGCCCTTCTCCCGAAAGGTTCCACGGCTGCGCCCCTCTCAACGCTCCTCGAACTCAAAATCTGATAAGCTGCTAAGACCGAAAGGACCACGGCCTCCCCAAGCGTGCGCGATCGAAGCGAGTAATGCCCCTACCATCGCCACTGAGGAATACATTCAGCTTCAAGATGAGATTGAAGAGCTCGTCAAAAAGAGGCGGCTGAGTAAATTTCTTCGGCACCAACCTGAAGCAGGAAAAGATCGGCCAAGGGCGCTGCCATTACCAGAGACCGCAAGGAGGTCGGCCACCTTACGGCGTCATCCATATTGCCCCTGAGAGGAGCTTGGTGCATCAGCGATTCGTCATCTCCCAGCAACAAGAGCTTGCACCAAATCGAGAAGGCCAGCATGAGGAGGTCGTCCACCCCGGGACTTATCGTCGAAGAAATGCGGAGGAACAACGCTACCTCGACCTTGAAAGGGGATGCGCTGCTAGGAAGAAGCAGTCAATAACAGTCCGTTAGGAACAGGAGGAGAACCTCATTCTAACGCGAGCAATAACCTCGGCCAGAGATAAGATCTCTCCCCAGCGACTGAGTCAACCTTGGCTAGAGATAAGATCTCTCCCGAGCGATCGTTGACAACCTCAGCTAGAGATAAGATCTCTCCCAAGCGACCGTGGACAACCTCGGTTAGAAACAGGAGGAGAACCTCGTCCTAATGCGAGCATCAACCTCGGCTAGAGATAAGATCTCTTCCGAGCGACCGTTGACAACCTCGGCTAGAGATAAGATCTCTCCCGAGCAACCACCTCGACTAGAGATAAGATCTCTCCGAGCAGTTCGGCCAGATATAAGATCTCTTCTGAAAAGCAACCTCGGCTAGAGATGAGATCTCTCCTGAGCAACCACCTCGGCTAGAGATAAGATCTCTCCCGAGCAGTTCGGCCAGAGATAAGATCTCTCCCGAAAAGCAACCTCGGCTAGAGATAAGATCTCTCCCGAGCAGTTCGGCCAGAGATAAGATCTCTTCTGAAAAGCAACCTCGGCTAGAGATAAGATCTCTTTCGAGCAGTTCGGCTAGAGATCAGATCTCTTTCGAAAAGCAACCTCGACCAGAGATGAGATCTCTCCCGAGCAACCACCTCGGCTAGAGATAAGATCTCTTTCGAGCAGTTCGGCCAGAGATAAGATCTCTTCCGAAAAGCAACCTCGGCCAGAGATGAGATCTCTCCCAAGCAACCACTTCGGCCAGAGATAAGATCTCTCCCGAGCGACCGAGTCAACCTCGACTAGGAGATAAGATCTCTCCCAAGCGACCGTGGACAATCTTGGTTAGGAACAGGAGGAGAACCTCGTCCTAACGCGAGCATCAACCTCGGCTAGAGATAAGATCTCTCCCGAGCGACCGTGACAACCTCGGCTGGAGAGTTTCAGCTTCGGCCTCAGCTGGAGAAAGCAATCGTGTCAATCTCGACTAGAGAGCTTTAATTTTGACCTCAGTTAGAGAAAGCTATCGTGTCAACCTCGACTGTAGGAGACAATGTCGCCCCCGAGGAGCGCAACCTTCGACTTCGATCGCAGTGGATGAAGCCCCCCTCAACTTCGGCTGGAGATGAGATCTCCTCCGAGCTTCGACCTAGGCCAGCTCAGAGCTCAGAGGAAGACTTCGGCAGTCACCTTTCTTGCACTCACTTCCTTCGATTTTCGAACTCGGAAGTGGGGGGGGCTAGTGTTGGGGATAAATCCCACTCCCACCGAAGTCTAGCTCGACGCTCAGTCTAATGCAACCAGTAGCCGTAGGAGAGCTTCAGCATACGGGCTTCAGTCGAACCCCCGATGTCCGAGCTTCTTCCAACCCGTTCAGCCGGCTGAACTGCCTAGCGACCGAGCCTCAACCGAAGTCCAACAGCCGGCCGAACTCTCCAACGGCTGAGCTTTGGATTCCTAGCGGCCGAACTCCTCAGCTGACGAGCCTCAGCTAAAGTCCAACATTCGGTCGAACTCTCCAATGGTCGAGCTTCGAATTTTCAGCGATCGAACTCCTCAGCGGACAAGCCTTAGCTGCATACCTCCAGCCAGACGCCTATGGAAGCCAAACTCCCTCCAAGCTTCCTCTTCAGGAGTCCGAACTCCTCCAAAATGGGCACACGATGAAGGCCTTCAATCCTTCATTCGGCTGACTCTACGGCCATCACCATCAGTCCGCCGTAAGCTCTGCAGCCATCACCATCAGTCCATCGCGAGTGATAGCGATCCGCTATGAGGCGACGATGGCTGTCACCATCAACCCACCGCACACGGCACCTTTCTGTGAGACTGGCTCTGCCAAACCTCGAGCGGCCCGCCAGCACGCGGCTGTAGCTGTCACCATCAAGCTCCGCTATAAAAAGGACCCCTCCAGATACGCTAACTCTAATCTCTCTGATCTCTAAGCTCTCTTCTTCTCTAAGCTCCGGAACTCATTTCCGAGCACTCCATTCCTGTTGGCCAGAGCTGACTTGAGCGTCGGAGGGTCCTGCCAGAGCCACCCCCCATCGACTCCGGATGGAACTCTATTTTGTAGGTCCCCGGTGGCGACCTCAGCGGCCTCGACTCCAGCGACCTCCGACGACGACCAGTTTCTACACCAACAATACCTTTTCATCAACAGTTTGGGTTGCATGGTAGAAAAAAAGAATGGTCTATTTTTGCAACATCATCCATCCGCCATGCTCCACATAGCTTTCAAAGCACTCCCAACTTTCTCTCTATCTATCTGTGCAGATCTTAGTGCAATCATTATGTTGGTATGATTATCCCCTGCTAGACACAGGGTATCATCAAAGGGATCACCATCTTAGATGACATGTAATTGGTAAGTTTGATGTCAGATTGATAAAGTACCAACCTGGATGCCAGACTGTCAGTCAGAACTGAATCGATCAAGTGATCAGGTCTAGATCAGTAGATAACCGACTAAAATGAATTCAAGATCGGTCTACCACCGTTCTCCATGATGTTCGAAATAAATCTCAATAAAGGCTGGTAATAAATCGATCTTAGCTTGACCGCAAGCAATCAAATCAGTATTTTGTTGACCTGAAGAACACCGGACATCGAGTTTCATAGAGGATCAAGTTTGCATCGACCTCGTCAATAGTAATTATTGGGGGTAAACCCTGCTCCATCGAAGTCCAGTCGAATGCTCAGCGGATAATACAACGGTAGTCATAGGAAAGCTTCAGCGGACGAGCCCCGACCGAACTCCTCGACGGCCAAACTTATTAGCGGACGAGTTCCGACCGAACTCCTCAGCGGTCGGACTTCTCCCCCGGTCGGACTTCTATGGAAGCTGAACTTCTTACAAACTGTTGATGAATTCCTACAGGTGATCCCACTACTGAACGGTTATACGACAATAATGATTGTCATTTATCAAGACAACACGATCGGCATTTATCAAGTCAATAATGATCGACATTGATTAAGATGGTTACGACAATCATTAATCAAGGCAGTTACAACAAGCTCTACCTATAAAAAAGGATCCTCTAGATATGCTTACGCCAGGTTCTAAGCTCTTCTCTCCTTCTCGAAACTCTGTCGAACTTCATACTGAGCACTCCATTTCTATTGGCCAGAGCTAACTTAATCGTCGGAGGGTCCTGCCGGAGCCATCCCCACCGACTTCGGATGGAACTTTATTTTGTAGGTCACCGACGACAACCTCATCCTCCTCCACTCCAGTACGATCTAACATCAATCAAATTCTACACCAACAAATTTGGCGCTAGAAGGAGGGCCCTCTATTCTTGAGGTTCTCTTGATTTTAAAGGAGTGCTCAGCAGCGATCTAAAGTTCTTTCCAGAAAAAATGCCTTTCAGAAAAGCTTCAACCCGACGATCAACGGTCTCTGCAGTCAGATCCCATCCAAATACATCAATTTTCGCTCCAGCTTCGGTAACTCAAGCTCTACCTATAGCCATAGTAGATCCGAAGCAGTTTAACCTACTGATGCAGTGGATTCAAGACCTCACCAAAATGGTACAGGCCATGAGGCAACCCCCACCGACGACTCTACCAAAAAACCTACCGTCGATGGAGGGCATGTCTGTCGCCGTTAGGAAGAAAAAATAAAGAGTAGAGGATTTAAGTTTGGATCATGGTTCTCCTTTGGAGGAAATCTTTTCCATCTGTAGCCAGAAGCCCTCTAAAGTCTGCGATCGAGATGATGTCCTTAATCACAAACTACGAAAGATGGATCGATGGATTGAGAAGCTTGGCCACATTATACCAGCTCACCACGACGACGTCTGCACCGATCCTCCTTTCTCTTCCTGAATTATGCAAGAGTTCGTTCTACTGAACTTCAAGCTTCCTCAACTTGAAAGCTACGATGAAACCTCTGATCTGATTGATCATCTAGAGGCCTTCCAAACCATGATGCTGCTTCATAGTGCACTAAACGCCATCTTATACCCGACTTTTCCATCTACCTTAAAGAGAACAGCAAGAAACTGGTACTCAGTAAGAAATTGGTACGATCTTCTCTTTTGATCAGATGAGCTATCAGTTCGTGGCTCACTTCATCAGCAGCCGACGTCCCCATCGAAGTTTGGATTTTCTGATGAATGTCAAACAGAAGGAGGAAAAATCCATCTGGGCTTATGTCATCCGATTTAATGCTGCGGCATTAAAGGTCCGGGACCTGGATCAGTCTGTTGCAATGGCCGCGCTCAAGGATGGCTTTCAAAAGAATGATTTATTATTTTTTCTAAAAAAGAAATATCCTAAAAACTTTGTCGATCTGCTAGCCCGGGTCGAGAGATATGCTCGTACGGAAGAAGCCTTCAAATTGAAGGACAAAGAAGTCATAGGAAAGCGGTGGATGGACGAGTCTAATAAATCTACCACCGATGGAGGGCCGAGTAAAGTTTGGCCGTGCTCACGGACTTTCCTCAAGCGCAAGCGAGTCCGAACTCTTCGAGCTCGTTATCAAGAAAGTTCCAACAAAAGGGAGCGAAAAAATCCTCCTCCTGAAAGGTTCCACAACTACGTCCCCCTCAGTGCTTCTAAGGCTCAAGTTCTGACGAAAATTAGGAACCAACAGCCTAGACCAGAAGAATTACGATCTCTCTCAAACAAGCACGATCGAAGTAAGTACTGCCTCTATCATCGTGACTACGATCATGATGCTGAAGAATGTGTTCAGCTCTTAGATAAAATCGAAGAGCTCATCAGGAGAGGCTAGCTGGGTCGGTTCCTCGGACATCAATCTGAAGTAGAAGAAGATCGACCGAGGATGCTGCCATAGCCAGAACTATCAATGATGGAGGAACAACAGAAAGGTCGGTCGCCTCCTGAATTATCGACACCACGTCTGGAAGGAGTTTGGTACTTCGACGATCCGTCGTCTCCAATGTCAAAGCGGAGAGGAGCTCGCTCCAAACTATGTGATGATAGGAAAAACTATGTAAAAACTATGCAAAAAATTATGTGATGATAGAAAAACTATGCAACAAACTATGCAAAAACTATGTGATGATAGGAAAGAAGCAGTCAATAGTGGCCGTGTTAGAAAGAGGAGGAGAATCTCGTCCTAACATGAGCCGGTCAAAGTCCTTCAACCTCGGCTAGAGATAAGATCTCTTTCGAGTGCCTGACCTTCAACCTCGGCTAGAGATATGATCTCTTTCGAGCGATCGAACCAACCTCGGCTAGAGATGAGATCTCTTCCGAGCGCTCAAGCTTCAACCTCGGTTAGAGATAAGATCTCTTTCAAGCGATCGATTCAACCTCAGCTAGAGATAAGACCTCTCCCGAGCATTCGAGCTTCAACCTCGGCTACTGGAGATAAGATCTCTCCCGAGCACCCGTATTAACCTCGACTGCATAAGATAATATCTCTTCCGAGGCAATCTCGACCGTAGGAGATAAGATCTCCTCCGAGGCAACCTCGACCGTCGGAGATAAGATCTCTCCCGAGCGATCGGACCAACCTCGATTGCAGGAGATAAGATCTTCCCCAAGCGTCCGTATTAACCTCGATCGCAGGAGATAAGATTTCCCCAAGACAATCTCGACTGTAGGAGATAAGATCTCCCTCGAGCATCCGTATCAACCTCTACCGTAGGAGATAAGATCTCCTCCGGAGGCAATCTCGACTGCAGGAGATAAGATCTCCCTCAAGGCAACCTCGACCGCAGAAGATAAGATCTCTCTCGAGCGACCAGGCCAACCTCGACTGCTGGAGATAAGACCTCCTCCGAGCATCCGTATCAACCTCGACTGTAGGAGATAAGAGCTCCTCCGAGGCAACCTCGATTGCAAGAGATAAGATCTCCCCTGAGCCAATCTCTACTGCAGGAGATAAGATCTCCCCTGAGTCAATCTCGGTCATAGAAGATAAGATTTTTCTTGAGGCAACCTCAGCAGCAGGAGATGAGATCTCCCCCGAGGTAACCTCGGCTGCAGGAGATATGATCCCCTGAGCTTCGACTTCAACGGGTGTGGAGCTCAAAAAAGACTTCGACAGTCGCCTGTTTTGGTACTTTCTTCCTTCGAATTTCAAACTCAAGAGTGGAGGAACTATTATTGGGGGTAAACCCCACTCCACCAAAGTTCAGTCGGATACTCAGCGGACAATACAATCGATAGTCATAGAAAAGCTTCAGCGGACGAGCCCCGACCGAACTCCTCAGTGGCCAAACTCATTAGCGGACGAGCCCCGATCGAACTCCTCAGTGGTCGGACTCCTTCTCCAGTCGAACTTCTATGAAAGTCGAACTTCTTACAGATTGTTGACGGATTCCTACAGATGATCCCACTACTGAACGGTTACATGACAATAATGATTATCATTTATCAAGATAACACGATCGGTATTTATCAAGTCAATAACAATCAGCATTGATCAGGACGGTTACGACAGTCATTAATTAAGGTAGTTACAACAAGCTCCGCTTATAAAAAGAATCCTTCAGATGTGCTTACGCCAGGTTCTAAGCTCTTCTCTCCTCTTTGAAACTCTACCGAACTCCACACTGAGCACTATATTTCTGTTGGCCAGAGCTAACTTGACCGTCGGAGGGTCCTACCGGAGCCATCCCCATCAGCTCCGAATGGAACTTTATTTTGCAGATCACCGATGGCGACCTCATCCTCCTCCACTCCAGTACGATTCGACATCAACCAAATTCTGCACCAATAGTAATCATCTTCGGACCAGAATGACCAACTTGATATTCTAGATCGGTAAAATATCGATGTCATCAACTACAAACTCTACAACTCATATTGAGATCGATAAATCATCGACCTCATCATACAAGTTAGATCGATGATTTACTGGCCTCGACATGTTCCGATAATCCATCAAGCGCTAACTGCACTCCAATCAAATCGCGACCCTCCTCTAGCTGTGCTTTGGCTAATGCCACCAAAGCAAACAGCCAACAGCTACAATCCAGCTGATCATAACAAACTAACGGTCTAACAAATTTTTCTTAAGACCTAAGTGAACCACTCTATAAATAAAGGATAGGATATCCCTCTAGAATAAGCACAAATCCATAGAGTTGAAACTCTACTGAAATTGACTTCCGACTTTCCTACTGAAGGAAGATCGAGCCTCTCTCCACTCAAACTCCCTAATTCTGCTTTTTCAATCTTTCATTTTCACTATCTGTTGACAAAGCTTCGGTTGACTTAAGCATCGGAGGATTCTAAATCGAAGGATACCCCATCGATTCTTGAACTTTTTGCAGGCTGATCTGTGATTCGCGTTGAATCTGAAAAGAATATGCCCTACAAGCCAATCGAAATATATATTTTAATGAGCTATTTTTTTTATTTTCAAACTTATGTAATAACATTTTCAAATCAATAAAGACATTTATTTCATCATATATTGCATCTTAATTATTTATTTATTTTTTAAAATTATAATGAATCCCTTAAATTAGAGCTATGGTTTTAGAATTATGATGAGATCATATCAGACCTAAAATCTTAAAATTCTAATTTAAAATATTCATAATCGATGGAACATTGAGTTAGAGATCAATATTTTTGGTAAGACTGGCACATCCTTTATATGCTCGATGGAGAGGATGATTGATCTCACAATCACTTATGTATGACATTAATATAAGGATGTGGATGCTTATTAGAGAATAAGTTCACTAAATTGATCCAACTTGAGAACATCTAATGGAGTCTTATCTACAAGTCAATAAATGGTTCTCATAATGGGAGTTATGTATATAATCTTTTGACCTGAGTTTACCATAGAATTTTATATATATGAATCCATATTTTGATTTATATTCATTCATGACTTAATCAAATCAGGTCTACTCAATTTGACCTAAATCGATTTATTTAAATTCTAACCAAATTAAGTCAAATCATATCCGGACCCACTGCTAGCAAGATGTGGAACCCAATGGATCACATAGAAAAAGAATTGATCAAGGGTCTAATTGGATTAGATCAAGTTTGTAAGTTGAACATGCTAGCACATGTTGTAAACCCTAGTACCTAGCTTCGAATCGAGTTCCAATTTAGGATAATTAGATCCAATTTAATCCAAATCAGATTTGGTTCCTAATTGGGTTTAACCTTGGCTGATTTGGCTTGATATTGGGCATCACATACTAGAGTCTCACATAATAGAGAGTCTCTCTCTTGTGCGTGGGGAGATGTTTTATACGTCAGAGATACTTGGCGCATTGTTTGGTTGCTGCCCCCTCTTTGTTTTCTTATCCAATTTTTATTTTATGTAACTTATGTTACGTAGTTTCAGATCTAAAAGAAAATGCCTAAGAGTCCCTTTGGGCCTTAAACACTTTGGTGTTTTACGAGAAAACTGGATAAGACAAGGCTCCTAGCCATCCCATTTGAATGGCGCCTCTTGGAGAGTCCAAGGTGCTTGGGACTTTGACCCATTCCACGCCTTGAATATTTTAATGCCCCTATCTGATATGGCGCACAATATTTAGGCCATTAGATGGCCTCTTCATCTAATCCAAACCATTGGTTAATTGGTGCCACTTATTGAAGTTAGTTGACTTTTTGTGAAAACTACATAGAATTAGTTCGAAAAATCCTTCTGCAATAAGGCACCTCTTTAAATTAATTCTATGAATTTCACGTGGCTTTTTTTTTTGGATGGGGCGTGATATTTTTGATGGGGCATGAGATAAGCCCAGTGAATGGGTGTGAGAAATTCGTGGAGACACCCCCTACGTGAATTATAAATAGGGGAGTGCTCCGAGAGTTCAAGACATTTTAGAATTAATTTCTTTTTTTCTTCTAACATGCTTTCCATAATTGTCCAATTTCTCTCTTCCTTTCTTTGTTAAGATAAAGTCCTAATTAGGACAAGATAAGAGCTTAGGAAGAGAGTAAAAAAAGATAAGGAGAATAGAAAGCAAAGAAAGGATAGACTAGGAGGGAGACAACAAAAGGAAAGAAGAGGTTCTGTCTAAATAAATTAAAATTCTTATTATAAGAATTTTAATTGAATTAATCAGATGTGCTAGGGGCTTGATCAAGTCCCATATGGATCAATGTTGGAGGGTGAACACATGGGCACCTGGTGAAACTCTTGACGAACTGCTGTCGATGATCAGAGTTGAATTAGGATTTAGCAATCAAAAATATGTTCCTATACCCTATGTTACATTATAAATATATGTTATATGATTTAAATCCTAATAAGATGGTCCTTGGATTAGAATTTGGTTTTATGATTTCATAGTATTCGCTTTGAAATCCATGCTTCTATCCTGTACATTAAATCCTTCAGAATCAATCCAATCGGCTCTCCAGCATGAATGTCTTTGATAATCTGTAGTCCTACCGTAACACATTATATAATGAATTCACGTAAAGTAAGGTGAATCCTTCTTGACCCAATCCTTTCATCCAAAAAATAATATGATGTTGAAAACTTTAGTTAACGATCCAATGATGCTGTGACACATTGGCAGCCAAAGAAATGCGAGAAAGAATTAATGTTGGATGGTTATCATGCCATCATTCATTTTAATCTTGTATCGGTTTTCCTTTTTTTTTTTTTTTTTGATAAATTAAAACAACTGTTCTGCAATAAAATAAAGGTTTCAGGGTCGGTCATATGTGGCTTCTTCTGCAAATGAATGGGCCCTCAAAAACTTGGAAGAAATTATTATATGGCCAGATCGAAGTGGATGAGCGCAAATCTCATGGTGGATAACGCCCAATCAAAAATTGATGAAATATAAAAGCAACATAAAGAATACACTGAATGAATTATTAGGCATGATAGTTTTTGTAGGATTGGGGCTGTTTTTGAGATATTTTATTTTTTCGATCCGTTTGGTTACATTTACATAGATGAACCACCCAATAAATAAATAAATAAAAGGTAACGTCGCGTGTTATCCACCGTGGGATATGGGGTGGTCCACTTGACCTGGTCCAAGCAATAATTAGACCAAACTTGGAGGATAGCCTTCTCTCTCAGCGCATTTAAAAACGGAACAAAGTTAAACCAGCGCATCCTCCATCCTCCAATCCATCTGCCTCCCCCTCTTTATTATTAAGCGGAAACAATGGTTTCGCTCGTCCCTCTCACGAAGGTCATCTCGATCCTGGGGGCAAAACACTCTGCCGGCCGTCGGAGGGCCACGCCAAGGGTCTGCGTCTGCGGGCGAGTCAAAGACGAGAAGGAGAGGATTGTTAGGGTTTCCGATCCTCTTCGGAGGACGGGCCTCTCCCCGCTCTTCTCGGGTCCTCTTCTCCGCGGCGCTTCCTCCTCTTTCCCGTCTCCTTCTCCGACGCAGGAGCAGCAGCGCGACGGCGACGAGGACAAGCAGAGCTACTATGTTAACATCGGCTACGCGATTCGAACCCTGAGGGAGGACTTCCCTGATATTTTCCAGGGGGAACCCAGATTCGATATCTATAGGTTTTGTTGCCTCCTCTATTATGAAAAATTCTTTCTTTTTCTTTTTTAGCTAGGTTTTTCACACTTTCTGTATGCTTTTTGTTTTCTGCTCCCTCTATTGATGCCATCAGTTAATATTGTGAAATTAGAGATATAAGATTCTTGGTTCTTGAGTTCACCAAAAAAAGGCATGCTAGAATTCGTCAATATGCTTTAGGGAGTTGACAATTAGGAATCTTATGGCATGGATGAGAGCAGTGAAATCAAGATGGATTTTTGCACCGCCCATGGTGAAGTAGCAATAGTCGATTGAACGCGCTCTGCAAGTTATAAAACTAGTAATCTGGAATCATAAGAGCTGATGCATACCTAAGAAAAGGTGCTTTATGATTATACACCTATGGGAAAATCAAATACTTGTCACGTTGCAGGTTTCAAGAATGGAAGTGATGTACTAGCATAGGCAGATTTTTTTTATTGGGTTTATTGAGAGTTTCAGGATCTGATTCCAGTAATCAAATATATGTAAATTCGGATTTTTCAGCATTTGTAAATATTTATGCTGTATATTGAGCCCATGATATCCATAAGCGACCAAACCTTGAACAAGAGGGAAAGAAGAATCATATTGAGAAATGTACAGCATCTTTAAAAAGCAGAAATCTCTTTCCTTTTTTTTTTTTTTCCTAATGGAGGTAAGAGCTGTTAATATGTCTTCATAAGGTATCTAATTGATACACTGTCCCCTACGACTAGAAACAGAGAATTTAACGGAAGAGAAGAAGGCAAAATATGGCCTTCAGTTATATGAGACTTCTGAATATATGGGCATTTTATGTTTATAAATGAATGGGTGAAATGTTGCATAGTTTAGCTTCATCTCTTTTTTAATTTTTGGGTGCAGACGTCTTAGTCATGTCGTCATGAAGTAATTTCTCTTTGTAATTAGATGTTGATATCTGGTGTCTAAGTTCCTATTGTCAATCCTTATAACGCATGTATTCAACAAACAATTGTATGAAAAGGCCCTTGTCAATGTGAAACTTATTTAAGATTGAAGTGCCCTTCATGAGGTCACTCAAAGTACATGCATCAAGAATCCACTGTATTGAGGAAAGTATTCTAAAAACATATTGAAAATTAGTTTTTCCTGGAAAAGCAAGTGTTCCTTTGATCTGAAAGTTTGAATGTGTTCAGGCTTTTTAATCATTCAGGTAAAGAACAAGTTTTTCATCAGATTCCAATCGTATAATCTTCTATTCCAGTTTCAATGAATACCTTTAAATCAAGTTGAACAACAATTCATACTTTTTTTCTCAACCAATGTATGTTTTGGAGTTAAAAAGCCACAGTTGGCCCTGTGTAGGTTGAAGCAGAGTAAGTTTCGCTCAAATATTTGATTTTATTTGCCATCAAGAGTCTTATTTCCGTGCAAGATGATAAATGTGGAATCATGAATGTACAGCTTTACTTGAGATCCTCTAAGCACTATGTACATATTAAAATTAATGCCGCATCAGAACTTAAAATGACTTTCCAAATCTCTATGAAGATTCAAGTTCCATTGTTAAATTATTTTCCTATACCATATATGGGCCTTTTTGGAGGACCAGGGATGCTAGGTTCATATGAGGATGTCATAGTTGGTTGCTTATGTGTGGTCTGTTCGTGCTTTGCATTCTTTAATATTAAATTTTTGTCTATTTCCCTTTAATTTTGCTTTGCTTTGTTATATTTGTTCAAAAAACACAATGATAATGTGAAGTAGTTATATTTAATGCTATTCTAAGATGATTCTACTTTCTTGTTCAGAGATGATATTGTCTTCAAAGATCCTCTCAACACTTTTGTGGGCATCGACAACTACAAACGAATATTCTGGGCACTGCGATTCAATGGTCGTATTTTCTTCAAGACCTTGTGGATTAACATAGTGAGCATATGGCAGCCAGCAGAGAACATTATCATGATCCGTTGGATAGTCCATGGCATCCCTCGTGTACCATGGGAGAGCCATGGCCGCTTTGATGGCACCTCTGAGTACAAACTTGATAAGAATGGAAAGATCTTTGAGCATCGGGTTGACAATGTTGCTCTCAACTCACCCGCCAAGTTCAAGGTCTTGCCCGTAGAGGAGCTGATTCAATCACTCGGCTGCCCATCCACTCCAAGGCCAACTTATTTTGAGACATCATCATCGAAGGGCATATTGATCGCACCATTTCTTTTGAGATTCACATGGGTAAGACACCATCTTGCATTTTACCTAGCTCTTGCCTGGCAATGCACCGCAAAAGATTGACCGAAGTTTTGGGTTCCAAGAAGTTTCTCAATTTTTGCCCGAGTCATATGATAGTGAAGTTAATGTTAAGTTGTTATTAACATCATTATTGGTGCATGTTTGTACATAGTATGTAATGTAGATGTTGTTGTATTGTTCTTGTTCTACATCAGTATAGGGAGTAAAGGTTAAAAGAGATGCAAAAGGCCTGCATATGGAAGTTGGCATCTTTCAGAATTTTCAAATCAGTATCATTCAGGACATGTCTTCACACCTGTTTTGGCATCGTCATTTGTTAGGCTGAGATAAAGCTGACTTGGCATCGCATCATGTATAAACTGTTTGTTTCTTTTATTCTTTAACTGAAACAGGTATCATCTTACTTCCAGTTACTAAGCTACAATAGTTTCAACAGGCGGTGGCGAATCAGCAACATGGAACCTGCCATATTGTTGGTTGGTCTTGTTGCCACGAAATTCTTGCTTGGATGGATGTCTTTTAGTTTGCGAAGAGAGACAAAGCTACTGTTTGTATGTTTAGGTAGGACTGGCTCAAGGAAACATAAGTTTGCGAGCGCTCGGGTGAAATTGGCAATGTGATCCAAGCGTTAAGTGGAATATGCCACTCTTACCAACTCTTCCCGGAGTCCTAGCTGTTGAACCCCTTTTGTAATTAGCCGCCAAGTAACTTTACTAATGGGTTATTTAGAGCCCTATGGTTGAAGTTGTATTGCAACTCGAAGTTGCATTGCAATTTAAACTGTAGTGGTTGACTCATAGGAAGTGTTTGAAGGAGACTATGTGAGAAAGAAGGTTGTTTTTACGGACATTCCCTTGAGCATTTTACAGGCGACGCCAGACTTGAGCATTTGTCGGAATTGGAATTGAATTCTTCTGGATAAAAATGTTGGCGTCGAAGCTGCTGCTGTCAGGGGTCTAGGGGTAAACTTAGGTGCCCATGGGCAGGGCAGTAGGCCTTGAGGAAGGTGGAGGGGGTGGACGGCAGCGGTAGAGGGGATGGAGCAGAGAAGGGTGAGACAGTGAAGTCCAAGGCAGAGGAAGCAAGTGTGGACCTCTCATAGATGACCGAGGCTGGTGGCTGCAAGGAGGGACTCGAGAGTGGGAGGAGGAGGAGAGACTTGTTAGAGGGAAGTACAAGGAGGCAGCAATGTTTGGAGCTACACATAGGGCACCGGGGAGGAGAGACACAAGAGTGGGGAAAGGGAGGAGCGAGGAAAGGAGGAGGAGCATAGAATTTTTTTTTAAAATTAAGATGCAATTAAGTAGTTGCAACTCATCCCTATTCTGACCATAAGTCGGTCTACCGTAAGATGGAACCAAGTTGTAGTCCAACAGGTAATTCAACTTATTGTACAATTTAAGTTGCGAGTATCCATATATATATAAATAGGCTAGCTCGTATCATGAACTTATTTTCTTCGTGTGCTGCATATGGTATTATTGAGTATGATTTAGAAACTATTTCTCTAACCTGTTACTTTTAGCAACCAGGTGCATACGGTGATTGGTAGATGGAGTGAGTGTCGTAACCACCATGAAATTTGAAGCCATTGGGCAGCGACCTCATTCTCAATTTTTTTTTTTCATAAGGAAAAACAAAGGACTCGTTTGGTTCACGAGAAATAGATGAGGAAAAAATTAGTTTGGAGAGGATGCTTTTAGTTTGATTAGATATTTATAAAAAATTAATTTTTATATTTTATAAAAAATAAAAATTTATGAAAAAAATGAATTTTGATGTTTTCTATGAAATGAAAAGTGAGTGTTTTTTTTTTCTAAAATATGTTTGACCAAAATTTTATAAAATATCATAAATAATTAGAATGAAATACTAATAGCAATAATATAATTATAATATTAATATTATTTTAATATTTTTATTAATATTAATATATTATTTATATTAATATTTATATTAATATAATATTATATTTATTAAGATATTAATAAATTTATTATATTAAAAGATTAATAATATATTAATATAATAAAATATATGAGTATTATATTAATATAAAAATAATATTATTATGTATATAAAATTTAGGAGTAAAATGTATTATCTTATATTTATATAATGAATATTTTATATAATTTTTTTTAAAAAAAATAAATATTCAATCGGATATAAGCTAGCTACTCCTCAATAAATTATGGTCAATCAAATTTACTAAAATTTTATTTTTTAAAAAATAATATTTTAGGTTGAAAAGTTTTTGGAAAGACTCGCTTTCCGAGAAGCTTATGGGAAAGACCTGCACGGTTCATGGGATAGGCGTCTGGCATGCCTGTCGCACGCACGTTATCCATTTGACCTTGGGGTCCCAGGCACTGCTGAGTTGGATAATCTTTCCGTGTGAAAAGGAATACTGCAACCCAGTTCCAAGAGGGGATCGGGAGTGTGCTATTAAGATCATCGTGTTACCCTCTCTTGATGTTGATGATGGCAGCTCCAATCTTGATGAGGCTTGCAGCCTTGTAACTCGTTAAGGAGGATGTCATGCTTATATATATATATATATATATCCAAGAGCCTTATTTTTCAGATTTGAAGCCGTTCGGGAGGGAATTACATGGCGTCATAAGGCAATGCTAAGAAGTATTTGGCATCTGCTAAAAATTTATGCCAGTATCTACACGATAATTTTCCTTTGAAGAAAATACCAAGTAGATAATATTGTACAACAATCACCGCAGTCGATGATGACAAACTTGGGAAGGCAAATGCAGTGGATGATGAGCTTGCGCAAATATTTTCATGCAAGCTTAGTTTGCTTAAGTGGGATTCAATGGTAGAATAATGAAAGAACTTCTGGATATCGTAGATGCAACATGAAGCTATGCTATGCTCTAGAGATGAAAGGCTTAAAAAGATGTGTGGATTAGACATCATGGTAGAATAATGAAAGAACTTCTGGATATCGTAGATGCAACATGAAGCTATGCTATGCTCTAGAGATGAAAGGCTTAAAAAGCTCCTGTAGCTAACGGTCTAAGTACCAAAAGAGGTCGATGGTTATGCCAGTATCTAGACGATAATTTTCCTTTGAAGAAAATACCAAGTAGATAATATTGTACAACAATCACCGCAGTCGATGATGATGACAAACTTGGGAAGGCAAATGCAATGGATGATGAGCTTGCGCAAACATTTTCATGCAAGTTTAGTTTGCTTAAGTGGGATTCAATGGGTGGCGGCATGGCCATCGGATGCCTTATGCCCTTTTCCTGTCTTAACAACAGCTGGCATTTGCATTGGTTAATCTATTTTGATAATGCTATCCTCTCTATCTTGTTCAATTATAATAATAATACCACAAACTCCTTGCTTAAGCAAGTGACTGCCCCCATCTGTACCCGCTTTTATTTCTCGACTCTCTTTGTGTGTAGGGGAGGGAGGGGTGAGAGAGAGAATCTATCACATTGCAAAGGTAATCAATTACTAATTAGATGAAGAAATAATATATCAAGCCATCTCATGCTTCAATTGACGCAGGTTTGGAAATAACGCCACTTATATGGTTAAAAACCTTTCGGCCTTTTGCTTTGTTCACCGGCGCCATGCGGACCTTGATGTTTGGGGATGCAATTGCTTATTAAGAATCAGGCTGGTATCCATCCATTAATTTCAATCTCTTTCTATCTAGGGATGAAAATGGTATAAATATTATCCATCCAAATCTATTTTTATATTAAAATTAATTCAGATATAAATAGAGATTTGAGGATCTAATTAATATTCATATCCATCAAAGAAAAATGGATATGAATATAGATAGACAACTATCCAATCCGTATTCAAATATTCGAATCTATATCTAATTCTATATAATTTTATATAACACTTATTATTTTTTTAAAAAAAATACAATCATATAAACATATTATTAACATAATTTATTATCTATTTAGTAATATTTTTTATTTTATAGTTATAAAATTTATTTATCTAAATTATATCTATTACTTTTAGTATCCAAATTATATCCGTATCCGTTTAAAATAAATATAGATATAATTTTTTACATCTAAATAATATCCATATTCATATTTATATTTATAAAATAAAATAAATATATATATTGTTGGGGATAAATTCTGCTCTTACCGAAGTTCAGTTCGATGTCCTGCTTGATGCAACTAATAACCGCGGAAGAGCTTCAATAGGCGGGTCCGGACCGAATCCCTTCAGCCGGCTGAACTCCTCAGCGGCCGAGCTCCTTCGGACTCCCAACGTCTGGACCGAACCCCTTCAGTCGGACAAACCCCTTAGCGGCCAAGCTCCTTGAACTCCAAGCGGTCGGACTTTAATGGAATTTCCCAGCATCTAAACTCCTCAGCGGTCGTCCCTCGACCAAACTCCTTAAGCGGCCATCCCTTCAGCCGGTCGAGCTCCTTCGAACTCTTCTACGGCCGAGCAGCTCCCGAGCTTTCCCTTCAGCCGAACTCTCCTACAAGTCCAAACTCCTCTAGACGAATTATCGCCATCAGTCTGCAACAACAGACGACAAGACCGAACGATATGGCCGCCACTACTGACGACACCACTCTCTCCGTAACCAGCCCCATGCGGTCCATGACCTGCCAATATGGCTGTCACTATCCGCCTGACGACGCCTTCCTCTTCGTATCAAACTCCATGCGGCCCCAACGGCTCTCTGCCAGGCGGTATGGCCGTCACCATCAACTAAGCTCCGCCTATAAAGGACCCTCCAAATACGCTAATCTCTAACCTCTCAAACCTCTCGGATCTCTAAGCTCTCCTCTTCTTCTCTAAGCTCCGAAACTCATTCCGAGCACTCCATTCCTGTTGGCCAAAGTTGACTTGATCGTCGGAGGGTCCTGTCGGAGCCACCTCCCACCGGCTCTGGACGGGACTTTATTTTGCAGGTCCTCAGTGGCGACCTCATCGGCCTCCACTCCAGCGGACTCTGGCGACGATCAATTTCTGCGTCAACAGATTGGCGCTAGAGGAAGGGCGAGGAACCGGCCTTGCGACAACCTCTAGCGGAGACTTCGTCAGCAAACCCACCATAAGGATGCGAGGAACCGGCCTTAAGGAAGAGCATCTGGGCATACCAATCGCCCTTAGGAAGGAGAAATGGATAGCAGAAGTTCTCCCGCAGAAGGTTTCACAAGAAGGTCAGAACGAAGTTCGGCGGAAGCGAAGATGAACTCCCCCTCGAAGCTCATCATTGGAATGAAGTTCGGCTCAAGTAAGGCCAAACTCCCCCCTCGAGTATGTCATCAACTAACCCCCTACAAAGAATTCACAGGGGGCGGAGTGAAGTTCGGGCAAGGAAAGTCGAGCCCCCCTCGAGCTCGTCGTCAAGAAAGTTCGGACAAAGAAATAGGAAGTTCTCCAATTCGGCGCGAGGCAAGCCGAGCTCCCCCTCGAGCTCGTCAACAAAAAAGTTTGGACAAAAGAAGCATGAAGTCCTCCCGCGGAAGCTTTCGCGGGAAAGCGGAACGAAGTTCGGCGCAAGTGAGGCTGAACTCCACATCGAACCTCGTCATCAGAATAAAGTTTGGCTCAAGTGAGGCCGAACTCCCGCTCGGGTATGTCACCAAGGAATTTCCAACTGAAGGGCGCGAAGAAGTCCCTCTTTCGAAAGGCTCCGCGACTGCGCCCCCCCTAACGCTCCTCGAACTCAAATTCTCACGGAAGTTAAGAACCAGCGGCCAAAACCAGAAGGGTTATGATCTTCTTCAAACAAGCGCGATCGAAGCAAGTACTACCTCTACCATCGCAACCACGGCCACGATACTAAGGAATGCATACAGCTTCGAGACGAAATTGAGGAGCTCGTCAGAAAGGAACGGCTAGGTAAATTCCTCCGACACCAGCCCAAAGAAAGAAAAGATCGGCTGAGGGCGCTGCCATAGCCAGGGACGGCAAGGAAGCTCGGCGCTGCCATAGCCAGAGACGGCAAGGAGCTCGGCATTGCCATAGCCAGAGACCGCAAGGAGGTCGGCCACCTTATGGCCTCATCCACATTGCCCCTGGGAGGAGCTTGGTGCATCAGCGATTCGTCGTCTCCCGGTGACAAGAGCTTGCACCAAATTGAGTAGGCCAGCATGAGGAGGTCGTCCACCCCAGGACTTATTGCCGAAGAAACGTGGAGGAACAACGCTACCACGATCTTGAAATACAGAATTTGGGAATGCGCTGCTAGTAACTTTCTTTTAATAAAATTCTTTCCTTTCGATAATATTATTTCTGGATGCGAAAACTATGCGATAATCGGAAAGAAGCAGTTAATAATTGCCGCATTAGGAACAAGAGGAGAACCTCGTCCTAACGTGAGCAACAATCTCGGTCAGAGATAAGATCTCTCCCGAGCGAAGGCCTCATTCACAAAGGACGAGATGGGGGGAGAGGCCCTGACAGCGGCCCTTATGTGCCCCCACAGCCCATTAGGAACAGGAGGAGAACCTCGTCCTAACGCGAGCAACAACCTCGGACTAGAGATAAGATCTCTCCCGAGCGACCGTTGATCAACCTCGGCTAGAGATAAGATCTCTCCCGAGCGACCGAGTCAACCTCGGCTAGAGATAAGATCTCTTCCGAGCGACCGTGGACAACCTCGGCTAGAGATAAGATCTCTCCGAGCGACCGAGTCAACCTCGATTAGGAACAGGAGGAGAACCTCGTCCTAACGCGAGCAACAACCTCGGCTAGAGATAAGATCTCTCCCGAGCGACCGTGGACAACCTCGGCTAGAGATAAGATCTCTCCCGAGCGACCCGAGTCAACCTCGGTTAGGAACAGGAGGAGAACCTCGTCCTAACGCGAGCAACAACCTCGGCTAGAGATAAGATCTCTCCCGAGCGACCGTTGACAACTCGGCTAGAGATAAGATCTCTCCCGAGCGATCGACCTCGTTAGGAACAGGAGGAGAACCTCGTCCTAACGCGAGCAACAACCTCGGCTAGAGATAAGATCTCTCCGAGCGATCGTGACAACCTCGGCTAGAGATAAGATCTCTCCCGAGCGACCGTGGACAAGCCTCGGTTAGGAACAGGAGGAGAACCTCGTCCTAACGCGAGCAACAACCTCGGCTAGAGATAAGATCTCTCCCGAGCGACCGTGACAACCTCGGTTAGGAACAGGAGGAGAACCTCGTCCTAACGCGAGTGACAACCTCGGCTAGAGATAAGATCTCTCCCGAGCGACCGAATCAACCTTGGTTAGGAACAGGAGGAGAACCTCGTCCTAATGCGAGCAACAACCTCGACTGGAGATAAGATCTCTCCCGAGCGACCATTGCCAGCCTCCGCTAGAGATAAGATCTCTCCCAAGCGACCGTGGACAACCTCGGCTGCAGGAGATAAGATTTCCCCCAAGGAAATCTCGATTGTAGGAGATAAGATCTCTCCCGCGGAAAGCTCGGCTGCAGGAGATAAGATCTCCTCCAAGCCTCCGATGAGCTCAACCTTCGACCTCGATCGCACGAGACGAGGCCTACCTCAACCTCGGTTGGAGATAGGATCTCCCCCGGGCTTCAACTTCAGCATCAACTTTAGCTGGAGATGAGATCTTCTCCGAGCTTCAACCTGAATCAGCATGAAGCTCGAAAGAAGACTTCGGCAGTCGCCCTTTCTGCACTCCCTTCCTTCGAGTTTCGAACTCGGAAGTGGGGGGGCTAGTATTGGGGATAAACTCTGCTCCTGTCGAAGTCCAGTTTGATGCCCTGCTTGATGCAACCAATAGCCGTGGAAGAGCTTCAACGGGCGGGTTCGGACCGAACCCCTTCAGTCGATCGAACTCCTCAGTGGCCGAGCTCCTTCGGACTCCCAACGTCCAGACTAAACCCCTTCAGTCGGACGAACCCCTTAGCGGCCGAGCTCCTTGAACTCCAAGCGGCTGGGCTTTAATGGAATTCCCCAGCGCCTGAACTTTTCAGCGGTCGTCTTTCGGTCGAACTCCTCAAGCGGTCGTTCCTTTAACCGATCGAGCTCCTCCGAACTCCTCTACGGCCGAGCTGCTCCCGAGCTTTCCCTTCAGCCGAACTCTCCTACAAGTCTAAACTCCTCTAGACGAATTATCGCCATCAGTCTGCAATAATAGATAATAAGACCGGACGATATGGCCGCCATTACTGGCGACACCACTCTCTTCGTAACCAGCCCCATGCGGCCCATGATCTGTCAGTATGGCTGTCACTATCCATCTGACGACGCCTTCCTCTTCGTACCGAACTCCATGCGGCCCCAACGGCTCTCTGCCAGGCGGTATGGCCGTCACCATCAACTAAGCTCCGTCTATAAAGGACCCTTCAGATATGCTAATCTCTAACCTCTCGAATCTCTCGGATCTCTAAGCTCTCCTCTTCTTCTCTAAGCTCCAGAACTCATTCCGAGCACTCCATTCCTATTGGCCAGAGCTGACTTGATCGTCAGAGGGTCCTGTCGGAGCCACCCCCACCGACTTCGGACGGGACTTTATTTTGTAGGTTCTCAGCGGCGATCTCATCGGCCTCCACTCCAACGAACTCCGACGACGACCAATTTCTGCATCAACATATATATATATATATATATATATATATATATATATATATATATATATATATATATATATATATATATATATACATATATATATATATATGCTGCTATTTGATCCATATTCGATCAGATTTCAATCTTATAAACTCTTTTTATAATGTAATGATATTGGCTTGTGAGTTTAGAGGTAGCAACAGTCCGAATGGCTCGTCACCCATATACATTTTGTGTTTGACTAGGAGATGAGACAAGATAGATTGAATAAATTGGATTGAAAAAAATTACAAATCAATTTTTTGATACAAATTAATTTAAAATATTAAATAAAAAATTATTTATATTTCAATTAGATTTTGAGTAGATTTTATTATTTTCTATATTTGCCCTATATATGCTTGTGGGATGGATATAACCGGCCTTATTTATATCAGATCAAGTCAAGTAATAGACATGATGAAGTAAATTATCACTCTAATATGTGTTGAAATCTTTAAAAAATTTTAACAAAAACTAAATTTTTCTTTAAATCTATGCTGCTCCAAAATATTTTAAAATATTAAATATAAATCATTGTTTCTTGTAAAATTTTAGATCAGCTGTTTATCTTGTGAAACATTTTTTTTTTTTATTGTATGCCTTTTTTTTTTATTATTGTCATAAGTCGCCAATAATAACACTTTTTTCAAAAATGCTCCATTCCCGTGTATAACTTCACATTTCTTAAACTAATATGTTTTGATAAATGCATAGTGCATGACTTAGGAAACTTCTTTCTTATTTGAAACAATAGCGGTCTTGTATTTATTAATAGATCAATAACTCCGACCTCCTCTGAACCATTTTGGCGTTGTCATTAGTTTTGTTATATATGAAATAATAATAAAATAATAATAGCCATTATTAATGTTGGGGATAAATCCCGCTCCTGCCGAAGCCCGGCCCGACGCTCAACCCAATGTAACCAGAGGCCACGGAAGAGCTATAGCGCCAGGCGCCAGGCCGAGCCCCTACCACGGCCGAACTGCCTGGAGGCCGAACTCCCCCGCGCCAAGGTCCGGGCCGAACTCCCACCGCCAGCCGAACTTCCTGAGGGCCGAGCTCCTTGGACTCCAAGCGGCTGAACTTCTTCGGGAGACGAACTCCTTCGGACCGACCCTAGGCGAGCCCATGCTGCCGAACTCCTTCGGGCCGACTCCAAGCGGCCGAGCTTCAATGAAGTCCTCTCAGCGGCCGAACTCCTCAGCAGTCGTCACTGGGCCGAACCCCTCAGCGGTCGCCCTCATCAAACTTCGGCCGACCGAGCTCCTACCGAACTTTCGAGTGTCCAAGCCTCAGCCCGAGCCCAACAGCCGGCCGAACCCCAGACGGCCGAGCTTCAACTTCCTCAGCAGCCGAACTCTTCTGCGGACGAGCCTTAGCTGCATACCTCTTGCCAGACGCCTGTGGGAGCCGAACTCCCTCCCATCTTCCTCTTCGGGAGCCCGAACTCCCCCGAAATGGGCACACGACGAAGGCCTTCAACCCTTCATTCGGCAAGCTCTGCAACCATTACTATCAGTCAGTCCGCCGTACCATCGGTCAGTCCGCCGCGGGCGATAGCGACCCACTGCCAGGCGGCGATGGCTGTCACCCTCAATCCGCCGCACACGGCACCAGTGGGACTGACTCCGCCGAACCTCGAGCGGTCCGCCAGCACGCGGCTGCAGTTGTCACCATCAAGCTCCATGCTGCCCGACGACTCTTTGCCAGACGGCACAGCCGTCACCATCAACTAAGCTCCGCTATAAAAGGACCCCTCCCGACATACTAAGGCTAAGCTCTCTGAACTCTCGACTCTCTAAGCTCTCCTCCACATCTCTAAGCTCCGGAACTCATTCCGAGCACTCCATTACTGTTGGTCGGAAACTAACTTGACCGTCGGAGGGTCCTGCCGGAGCCACCACCCCACCGGTTCCGGGCGGGACTTCGTTTTGCAGGTCCCCGGCGGCGCCCAGCGGCCTCGATTGCGGCGACCTCCGGCGGCGACGGATTTCTGCACCAACAGATTGGCGCCGTCTGTGGGAATCGAGGGACTGAACCTTCGAGGTTCCCTTGTTCTTAAAGGAGTGCTCGGCGACGATTTTCCCTCCCCTGCTCCGGATCTCTCTTCTCCCTCTTCAGAATTCCTTCTCTGGAAAGAGGAAATGCCCCCCAGAAGGGCTTCGACGCGGCGCTCGACGGCTTCCGCGGCTCGATCCCCTCCGAGTCCGTCTGTCCCTGCTCCGGCCCCGGTGACTCAGCCCCCGTCAATAACCGCAGTGGATACGGAGCAGTTCAACCAGCTCATCCAGCACGTTCGCGGTCTCACGGAGGCGGTGCAGGCGGTGCTGCACCGACAAGTCCCAGTGCCAGCCCGACCGGCGCGGGGCTTTCCGAAGGTCGGAATGATCCAGTCCAAGAGCGACCGGCCTGGGCAGCCCGACCTCCGATACCCGGATTGGAGAGGCGGAGGAGGGAGAGCCCTTGTTCGGATCATGGATCGACCAAGGGTGAAGCCTCGCGCCCATCTCACCAGAAAGCCTTGGAGATCAGAGACCGTGAGGACCTGCTGGGCCAAAGGCTCTTGGAAATGAACCGGCGAATTGAAGAACTTCGTCCCCCCTCGCGTGGTGATGACGTTTGTGCAGACCCTCCTTTCTCGCAGAAAATCATGCAAGAACCTGTTCCACCGACCTTCGAGCTCCCTCAACTGGAAAGCTACGATGGAACTTCTGATCCGGTTGATCACCTGGGGGCCTTCCGGGCCATGATGCTGCTTCACGGCGCTTCAGATGCCGTGCTGTGCCGAGCCTTCCCGTCTACCTTAAAGGGAGCAGCGAGGAAACTGGTACTCGGCGTTGAAGCCCAACACGATCTTCTCTTTCGACCAGATGAGCAGTCGGTTCGCGGCCCACTTCATCAGCAGCCGACGACCGAGCCGAGGTTCAGATTCCCTGATGAGCGTCAAGCAGAAGCAAGGGGAATCCATCCGGGACTTACGTCACTCGGTTTAACGCCGCGGCATTGGAAGTCCGGGACCTGGACCAGTCTGTCGCGATGGCCGCACTTAAGGGCGGCCTTCAGAAAAATAACTTGCTGTTCTCTCTGGAAAAAAGGTATCCCAGGGACTTCGCCGACCTGCTGGCTCGAGCCGAGAGATATGCCCGTGCGGAAGGAAGCCTTCAAATTGAAAGATGAGGAGCTCGTCAGAAAGGACCGGCTGGCGGACGAGGAAGAGCTGGGTGAAGCTCGGCTGCACTCGCAGACCCCCTACGAAAGCAGGCGGGCCCGAACTCCTCGAACTCGCCCTGATAAGAAGCGCGAAGGAGTCCACCTCCCGGAAGGTTCCGCCGCTATGCCCCCCTCAACGCTCCTCGAACCCAGATTCTTACCGAAGTAAAACACCAGCTTGCCAAGACCGGAAGGATTACGATCTCCCCCAAACAAGCGCGATCGAAATAAGTACTGCCTCTACCATCACGACCACGGCCACGACACGGAGGGATGCATCCAGCTCCGAGACGAAATTGAGGAGCTCGTCAGAACGGGTCGGCTGGGTAAATTCCTCCGGTACCGGCCTGAAGCAGAAAAAGATCGGCTAAGGGCGCTGCCGTAGCCAGACTGCAAGAAGGTCGGCCACCTTGCGGCGTCATTCACACGGCCCCTGGAAAGATCTCGGTGCATCAGCGATTCGCCATCTCCCAGCAGCAAGAGCTTGCACCAAATTGAGGGGTTCAGCATGAGGAGGTCGTCCACCCCGGAACTTATTGCCGAAGAAATGCGGAGGAATCAGCCTTAGGGAGGAGCCCAATCGCCCCTAAGAGGGAAACAGGGAGCAGAAGTTCCCCCGCTGAAGCGGAATGAAGTTCGGCGCGAGGAAGGCCGAACCCACCTATGAGCCCGTCAGCGAGGAAGCTCCGACAAAGAAGTATGAAGTCCTTCCGCGAAAGCTTCCGCGGGAAAGTGGAACGAAGTTCGGCGCAAGCAAGGCCGAACTCACGCTCCAGAATGTCCCCCCCCAAAGGAACCGCCTACAAAGTGTTCACTGGAGGCGGAATGAAGTTCGGCGAGAAAAGCCGGGCTCACCCCAAAGCTCGGCATCAAGGTAAAATGAAAGCTCGGTGGAAAGCCGAACTCCTCAACTCGACCTCCAAAATAAAGTTCGGCGCCGGCAAGGACGGAACGAAGCCCCCCTCCAGAAGTTCCGCAACTACGCTCCTCTAACCCGAATTCTCGGCAAAGTTAAGAGCCAACCGCCAAGACCTGAAGGACTACGGCCTCTCCAAACATGCGCGATCAAGGAAAAGATCGGCTATAGGCACTGCCGTAACCGGAAAAGACAGGAGGGTTGGCCGTCCCGCGGCGTCATCAACGCCAACCCGGGAGGAGCTAGGAAGCTAGCTACATCGGCGATTGTCATCCCCAGCGACAAAGTCAAGAGAAGCATGGTCCAAATTATGAAGGCGGCAGGAGATGGAGGAGGTCGTCTCGACGGGACTTGCTGCCCGAGGGAGCTCCGAGGAACAACGCCCCGTCGACCCCTCAAACGAGGACGCGCTGTCCGCGACTTTCCTTCGGTAAAATTCTCCCCTCTGAATAATATTATTTCTGGATGCGAAAACTATGCGATGACAGGGAAGAAGCAGTTAGCCGCGTTAGGAACAGGAGAACCTCGTCCTAACGCGAGCAACAACCTCGGCTAGAGATAAGATCTCTCCCGAGCGACCGCGAACAACCTCGGTTAGGAACAGGAGGAGAACCTCGTCCTAACGCGAGCACCAACCTCGGCTAGAGATAAGATCTCTCCCGAGCGACCGTAGACAACCTCGGCTAGAGATAAGATCTCTCCCGAGCGACCCAACCTCGGCTAGAGATAAGATCTCTCCCGAGCGACCGTGAACAACCTCGGTTAGGAACAGGAGGAGAACCTCGTCCTAACGCGAGCAACAACCTCGGCTAGAGATAAGATCTCTCCCGAGCGACCGTCGACAACCTCGGCTAGAGATAAGATCTCTCCCGAGCGACCGTGAACAACCTCGGTTAGGAACAGGAGGAGAACCTCGTCCTAACGCGAGCACCAACCTCGGCTAGAGATAAGATCTCTCCCGAGCGACCGTTGACAACCTCGGCTAGAGATAAGATCTCTCCCGAGCGACCGTGAACAACCTCGGTTAGGAACAGGAGGAGAACCTCGTCCTAACGCGAGCACCAACCTCGGCTGCAGGAGATAAGATCTCCCCCGAGCGACAGGAGATAAACCTCGGCTAGAGATAAGATCTCTCCCGAGCGACCGTGAACAACCTCGGTTAGGAACAGGAGGAGAACCTCGTCCTAACGCGAGCACCAACCTCGGCTAGAGATAAGATCTCTCCCGAGCGACCGCGACAACCTCGGCTAGAGATAAGATCTCTCCCGAGCGACCGAGAACAACCTCGGTTAGGAACAGGAGGAGAACCTCGTCCTAACGCGAGCAACAACCTCGGCTAGAGATAAGATCTCTCCCGAGCGACCGTGACAACCTCGGCTAGAGATAAGATCTCTCCCGAGCGACCGTGAACAACCTCGGTTAGGAACAGGAGGAGAACCTCGTCCTAACGCGAGCACCAACCTCGGCTGCAGGAGATAAGATCTCCCCCGAGAGAAGCTCGGCTGCAGGAGATAAGATCTCCCCCGAGCGCGCACTTCAACGGCTGCAGAGATAAGATCTCTCCCGAGCGACCGCGAACGACCTCGGTTAGGAACAGGGGAGAACCTCGCTAACGCTATCATGTCAACCTCGGCCAGAGAGCTTAAACAGCTTCATCAACTTTGGCAACTCCATTTCAACATCGACTGGAGATGAGGTCTCCCCCAAGCCTCAGCCTCAACTTCAGCGTCAACATTGGCTGGAGATGAGACCTCCCCCGAGCTTCAGCTGCAACAAATGCGGAGCCTGGAAGAAGACTTCGGCAGTCGCCTGTTTTGGTACTCCCTTCCTTCAATTTTTGAACTCGGGAGTGGGGGGGCTACTGTTGGGGATAAATCCCGCTCCTGCCGAAGCCCGGCCCGACGCTCAGCCCTAATGTAACCAGTAGCCGCAGAAGAGCTTAGCGCCAGGCGCCAGGCCGAGCCCCTACCACGGCCGAACTGCCTGGAGGCCGAACTCCCCGCGCCAAGGTCCGGGCCGAACTCCCACCGCCAGCCGAACTTCCTGAGGGCCGAGCTCCTTGGACTCCAAGCGGCTGAACTTCTTCGGGAGACGAACTCCTTCGGACCGACCCTAGGCGAGCCCGTGCTGCCGAACTCCTTCGGGCCGACTCCAAGCGGCCGAGCTTCAATGAAGTCCTCTCAGCGGCCGAACTCCTCAGCAGTCGTCACTGGGCCGAACTCCTCAGCGGTCGCCCTCATCGAACTTCGGCCGACCGAGCTCCTACCGAACTCTCAAGTGTCCAAGCCTCAGCCCGAAGTCCAACAGCCGGCCGAACCCCAGACGGCCGAGCTTCAATTCCTCAGCAGCCGAACTCTTCTGCGGACGAGCCTTAGCTGCATACCTCCTTGCCAGACGCCTATGGGAGCCGAACTCCCTCCATCTTCCTCTTCAGGAGCCCGAACTCCTCCGAAATGGGCACACGACGAAGGCCTTCAACCCTTCATTCGGCAAGCTCTGCAACCATTACTATCAGTCAGTCCGCCGTACCATCGGTCAGTCCGCCGCGGGCGATAGCGACCCACTGCCAGGCGGCGATGGCTGTCACCCTCAATCCGCCGCACACGGCACCAGTGGGACTGACTCCGCCGAACCTCGAGCGGTCCGCCAGCACGCGGCTGCAGTTGTCACCATCAAGCTCCATGCTGCCCGACGACTCTCTGCCAGACGGCACAGCCGTCACCATCAACTGAGCTCCGCTATAAAAGGACCCCTCCCGACATACTAAGGCTAAGCTCTCTGAACTCTCGACTCTCTAAGCTCTCCTCCACATCTCTAAGCTCCGGAACTCATTCCGGGCACTCCATTACTGTTGGTCGGAAACTAACTTGACCGTCGGAGGGTCCTGCCGGAGCCACCACCCCACCGGTTCCGGGCGGGACTTCGTTTTGCAGGTCCCCGGCGACGCCCAGCGGCCTCGATTGCGGCGACCTCCGGCGGCGACGGATTTCTGCACCAACAATTAATATATTATTTAATATTATAATATAAATAATGTTTGTTAGTTTCTTTAAATAAATTATTTTGGAAAACCCAAAAATGTTTGCCCTAAAAATTTAAAATAATATATTTCGAGATAAATAATAGCCGTCGGAACCGTTAGAATAACAGCCGTGTGGGTGGGGATCCGTTTATAATGAAACAACGCCGTTACTGTAACCTGCCAAACGCTAGCCGGTGGTCCGATTCATGATGGAAGAAGGCAGGTAGGCCATGTGGCGATCAAGGTGATAGATTGCTTCTCTTGGCGACGGCTACCGAGAGATAAGGAAGGAAGCGAGCGGGAAAGGAAGGAGCATTCTCTCTCTCCTCTCTCTCTCCTTTCCCGTCAAGAACTTATACCTCTCTCACCATGCGTGTAAGCTCCACTCCCCTGAGCAGGTAAAGCACGAGACTTTCTTTCGTTCGCTTTCTCTATCTATACACCAAAGATTTGATCTTTCTCCAATCTCTACTAAGCACGTAACCCCTAACTCTCTCTCAGCAATGGCTTCTCGGTCGGTTTGAGGTCTTCCGACACATTTCTTCAGCTAGGGTTTCTTCCCATTAGGAAGAGCGGAAATAGAGTTCTTTTTCAAAGGAAGATCCGGCAGCGGTTCCCTAGGGCAAGCTTCTCTTCCGGTATGCTTCCATAATAACCCCATTTTCTTCGGGATATATAATCTCTCTCTTCTTTTCTTCTCGTTCCTTATTCTGGTGATGCTACTTCTATGATGGAATCCAAGGAATGAAGAACGGTGTGGCTTTATGTGCTTACCTGCTAATTGGGTGGTGAATCTTTTAGGTTTCGGTACCTGAGACATTCTTTGGAAAGATTTATTTTTGAATGCCCCATTCTAGTGGCAAGCTTGTTCAAATTCCAGTCAGTTATTGAATTGGGAATTTATCATGGAGGGAAGCCTCGCTCGTGAACTCGGATTCCATGAGGTTAAACTTTTTCAGAATGTTGGCATCTGTTAATTTGTTAATAAGCCATGGGGGTTAATGCTCAAAATAAATAAATAAATAAATAAATAAATAATAAAAAAATCTTGATGCTGGGCACTCTTTTTTGATTCGGAACTTTAAATTCTTTGCTCGAAAAGACTATCAGGTCATATATATGCATAAAAGAGCTTTGATACTTCTGCAAGGCAGAGAGATCCTTTTGTTTAATGTGTTCTAAGCCATAGATGCAGCTACAAGCTTTGGTCTTTGTTCTGTGAATCAAATTTCACAATCTGCTCCAATCAGACTGAACAGATCTTGTATCTACTTACAGTTCTTGACTGATAGCGTGATTAAAGGACAGTTAAGATTTCCCAGAAGTTGTAGATTCTAATTTTAAATGTTCCGTATTACTAGAATACCTTATTATTTTGGGAAATCAGAATGGTTGTTGAGTAAGTGCATTCCCTTGGTCAAACATTTATATATCCCAACTTTCTTCTCTTGCTATTTACATCATTATTGTTTCCAGTTCAACTCGTTTTCATGCTGGGATGATGCTGATTCCATGCACAGGTAACCTGAATCTTCCTGAAAATACAAATCCAAACTATGGAAAGCTTCTGAATACTGTTCCTTTATTCTTTGGTGAACATTGTTCTTGGAAATGAATTATAAGACAGGCCATTCGATATAACAAGTGATTCTCATGCTTTATATATAAAGTTCGTTGTAGAAGTATGACTTCCTTGACTCTCAAAAAAAGAAAATCTATTAGTAATTCATGCTTGTTCGCATAATCTGGATGTACTGTCTATGGAAACTTCAAAGTTGAAATGGATTAAGTGTTGATAGTTATCTTTTCCAGACCCACTCTTGGTTCAGGCTGCTAGAGGAAATCTCACAAGTCGGCCTCCAGCATGGATGATGCGCCAAGCAGGAAGGTATATGGCTGTTTACAGAAAGCTTGCAGAGAAATACCCATCGTTCAGAGAGAGATCAGAGACAGTTGATCTCATAGTAGAAATTTCTTTGCAGCCATGGAGAGCTTTTCAGCCAGATGGAGTCATAATTTTCTCTGACATACTTACTCCTCTACCTGCACTTGGTGTACCTTTTGAGATAGAAGAAGTAAAGGGCCCTATCATTCCATCACCAATTTGCTCCAAGGAGGGTCTTAAAAAATTGCATCCAATTGATATGGACAAACTTCAGTTTGTAGGAGAGTCGCTAAAGATCTTACACAATGAGGTAAATATCTGTTTTATTTTGTCACATAAAATAGTTTATTCCCAATAGCATAAAAATATGCTCAGCAATGCTCAGGTTTATATGTTCTTATCTGGAAATAAATCTGAAGCATTGGTCAACAATGACATTACTTCAGATCCTTAAGTCACCTTTTGCTCTTGCAGATACTGTTTCTGAATATTTTGGCACATATCTAATGATAAGATATGTTCTGAATATGTAAATCAACCTACCTAGTCAATGCATACTAATTATGGTGCCAGCATTTCAACGGTTGCTGAGGATGCATATCTATATCCATACCCTTGTAGAAGTCCAGAGTCATGCTTCTAATATATTATCCTCTCTTCTATACAGATTATGCCTAAATGATACAAAGTTAGAAACTGCTATATGAAGACACTAGAGCAAAGTAGAAGTTCCTGTGCTAGTCCCTTGTTATGATTGCATGTTTTGTTTTCTTTAGTTTGTACATGGATTATGGCTTGTTTGAATTTCTTGAAACATCCATTTTCTTCTAGTTGCTAAAATGTGTAGATTGCCGACTTTAAACCGAGCATGGACAAATTGCCACCAAAAAGACATTAAGAATACAAACTTCATTTCTAACTGTAAATGTTGACCCATCATTTCAACAGAAAATAAATTTTGATGGTTTGTTTTGTTCTATTCTTTGGTTTGTTGATTTTTCCTTTTAAAAACTGATTTTGTCCTTGATGTCTCTTTTTGTGTGTCAGATAGATCTCATTGGAATAGCTACACCTTTGAGTGGAATTGTGACATAGCTTATCCAGGTGCTCCTTATTCCTGGATGTAGCTAATGTATATGTTACTAGCCTTTATGTTTATGTTGGAAGGCCCTTTGACGTGGATCATTTCTGCTGTTTGTCCATGTTTTGTCAATTTGCTAGCTACAGGCATGTTGTTTCATTGTAATTGTATCCTGTCTTTGTTCAGTCTGTACAGTATCTGTGGATGCTGATCTAGATACTTTTATGGTATTGCAATTCAATGGCTTCCGTTTAGTCTGGAATTGCATATCTTGTTACTGTTAACTGGTACTAATACGCTTTAATTTTAGTAAAGGCACATACTCATCTTTATCTGATACACACAACTAGTCTTAGACAAAATATTAGTTCCTGGTGACATTGAAATTTTAAAAGGACTTGTGTATGATTGTCTTATTACATAACCATGTTTTGTCTAGGTTCATTGGTGGGTATCACTATCAACTAGACATGCGCAGCATTGATATTTTTGGATTGCATAGAATGCACGTTACTGATAAAATTTCCTTCTAGTCCTCTGTGATGTCATGGTTGTGGTCAGAATCTTCATATCCATAACTTGCATTTCATGTTGCCATTGGTACTTATCCTCAAGGTGAATGATTAATATGTCTTCCTGAAATGCTGGATGCTTGGATGTTAGTAGTTTGATTGTATTAGTAAACATGGCTGTGGTTCATAAACTTGGCAATTCATCTGTGTGGTTATTCTGTTCTGATTACTTAGCATCTTTCTTTGCTATAGGTTGGACAGAAAGCAGCAGTTCTTGGATTTGTTGGAGCACCATGGACACTTGCTACTTATATTGTGGAAGGGGGTTCAACCCGCACATATACAACTATAAAAAGCATGTGCCATACTGCACCAAATGTATTGAAGGCTCTTCTCTCTCATCTGACACAAGCAATATCTGACTATATCATTTTCCAAGTGAATTCAGGAGCTCAGTGTGTACAAATTTTTGATTCATGGGGTGGACAACTACCACCAAATGTTTGGGAGCAGTGGTCAAAGCCATATATCAAGCAGGTAAATTGGATGCTAATTTCTGATTTTTTTTATTACTTGAATTTTAACCTCATATGCAGTGTTTAAATAACTGTGTGAATTAGGCTAACTACATGATTGTAAAATGCATATGCATTGTAACGGAAGTTTACATTTCTACCATGTGTCATTTGGTTGACCTTTTGGACTTCGAAGAGGTGCAAGTATGAGTTTCTTAATTGCTCCAGTTAAGGTAGTATTACTTCTTTTGTTCAAAGAGGTGGCAAGCTGTCAGATAATCATCTCGGGCACTGAAATAAAGGATCCTAAGGAGGATCAGCAAATCTCTCCTACATGGAAATTTAGGAAGAGGGATCAACACAGCTTTTGGTTTCATTTTCCTTATCACAGTTAGTGTTGGCTTTCAAAATTGTGTTCCCCTGTCCAGTTTTTGACGGCTATATGAATCATCCACTGGTTAATTTGGGTAGTGACCTTAAGACTGAAGTTATCCAAGGATACCCTCCAACTATTTATTGTGTATTTCTCTCGTTTTGTGTTATAGAAGAGCTGCTATCAGTTAACATTCTATGAAGTAATAGTCTTTGTGCTAACTGAATATTTTAAGTCAACTTCAATCCATGGACTTTTTTTTTTTGGATTTCTTGTTATATATTAAGTTATTATGATGTAAAATATTTTCCATACAATACAATTTGTAACTGCATATACACATATGTGTGTGCCATTAATTTGTATGGTATGCGTATATAATATGTGGTATTGCTGTCTTATATGCTCACCATACCCCTTCTCTTCTCCTCCTTCTTCTTCTTCTTCTTCTGCTGCTTTTTTGTAACCGAATTTTTATAGTCAACTTCAATCCACGGACTGAGTTTTCTTTTGGATTTCTTGTTATATATTAAGATGTTATAATGTGAATATTATATATACAATACAATGTGTAACTGTATATATACATCTATGTGGGCCATTCATTTGTATAGCATGCATATATAATGTATGATTTCGTTACATGCTTTTTTGAACAATATGATCAATATATTATGTTTTTATAATGTGTGGTATTGCTAACTTATATGTTCACCATATCCCTTCTTCTTCTTCTTCTTCCAGCCACTTGATGTTCATTTTATATGTGCACATTTGTGATGCCATACATCATTGTTACTCAGTCGCTTAGCACTGCTTTATATGCTAACCTCTTAATATATTACCTCGTTCACCACTTTTGCCTTTCAGACCTTTTATATTGGTTTCTGAAGTATGAAGTCATGAATAATCACAAACTTTATTAGAAAGTCAAGCATACTATGATGTTTTTTTCAAAAAGCTTGTATGTCTTACTCCTTTGACCACCCGATGTTACTGTTTAACTTGCAGATGGTAAGTTTGATAAAGAAGGAATGCCCTCAGATACCACTTGTGTTATATGTCAATGGTAATGGGGGCCTACTTGAGCGCATGACTGGAACTGGAGTTGATGTGATTGGGCTTGACTGGACGGTGGATATGGCAGATGGAAGGAGGCGGCTTGGAAGTAAAATTAGTGTGCAGGGAAATGTAGACCCAGCTTATCTATTTTCTCCACTTCCTGTTTTGACGGATGAAATCCATAGGTTAGTCTAATATATCAATTAGCTCAGTGTTGGATTGGATATGTCCCAAGCTCTTTGTAGACACTAGCATGTTGTCACTGCTTGTCAACCTTTTTTTTTTCACTCTCATTATTCCAGCTAATGCATTTACTGCCCGTCATTAGTTATTATTCTTCCATGGAAGTGGTCTTTCTCCGACTAAAAAAGGGTTCTTTTAGTTATTTAGGTGTTCTGTTTGATCTTTCTTGAGTTCATCTGATCTCAGTTAAGTGTCATTATCTTCTTCGGGTGCAGCTTAAAATATTTGACATAGAGTCATGATTTTGTCAATTATATATATATATATATATATATGATGGGAGTAAATCATGGTAAACCTTTGCTATGAGTACAGTAGTGATTGAGGAGCACATATTTTTCAATTATAATAATTACTAGTTGCAAAATTGCATTTACTTTTTGCAGCTTACTCATGGATCTTTGCTATTCATCCCTGTCGATGGTTTTCTTGCTATTACTGCAGCTTACTTAAGAAGCATATATCTCCAAACATAACCTTTGTATTTAACCTTATTTAGGTTTTCTTGTATCTGCCACTTCTTTCCAATAGGGCATTTAAATTCTTGTATGCTTGGGGGTTGTCTCTATTCTCAACCAATGCAATGCCATCCTGATATATATATATATATATTAACTTGATTCTTCATAGTGTTTCCACATCAATATATCAATCTTTCCAATGCTAAAGTTATATGTTCTTTCCTCCATTTATAACATGAATACTGAATTCATTAAGGAGCCTAAGTTTTGTTGAATTTTTCCATGTTACTTGTTGATTTACCATACTTTGAATATTGAGCACACAATGTCACTGACACATTATTCTCTTGGTTTTACGGATCTATCTCATTTTTTTAAATTAAAAAAGGAAAACGAAAAATAAGTAATTTTTTAGTATTAGTTAATGTCTATATGTTTCAACTAATTGTATCACCTCCTGGTATTGTTTTTGCAAGTCTGCATTCCATTCTATTGGTTTTGAAGATCTTGTGAATGTGCAAAAATTACCATATGATGTGGGCTAGGTCATTGGTGCAATGGATGAGAAGTTTCTCGATATAGCTCTTTCACGTGGTGCACGATTATAATGGTTGAATTAATAGTAGGTTCAAAGCCATCTTGGACCTTGCTTCCTTGTTAGTTGCTCGCATAGCCATTTGTCAGGACAACGTTCCATCCTTTGTGTCAACTGTCAATGATTTATAATGTCTGGACATCAGGTTTTAAGTTTCATTGGAAAAGAACTTTAAAAACATAGTTTTGCCCAGCTGATATTTGTGCTTTTGCCAGGGTTGTAAGATGCGCTGGGCGAAGGGGACATATACTAAATCTGGGTCATGGTGTTCTTGTGAAGACGCCAGAAGAGGCTGTTGCACATTTCTTTGATGTTGTAAAGAGCTTGAATTATGACATATTCTTTGAAAGTGGTGCAGCTGAAGAACTGGAGCCTGTTGGGCGGTTGTAGAGTTCAGAGCCTGCATCAATGAATTGAAAATTTCTGTCGAATTCATGGATCCCAACTTGGTAATCTGCTGAAAAGCTCCTTGTGGGTTGGGCACATTTAGGTGAACTTTCTGCCTTTTACTCATTGTCCAGCCATTTAATGGCACTCCAAGTAATAAGAGAAATTTACAAATTTTCTATCTTTTTGCTCGTGTCCATAAACGCAATACGGCATTCATGTTTCTCGTTAGTTAAGTTGTGTTCTTAGATTAAAACTGGTACAGCTTTTGTATCGCGTGCTTGTTGCTGAGGTTTTGATGTCAGTAAGCTAAGGAGTCTTCTTACAGTGAATTTTCCAGCATGCATGGACCGCAAAATATAGCCCAAAAAGAAAAGAAAAATAAAGAAGAATTTGTCAAAGAGGTTTGCTTGTTAGCCTGTGTTTGGTGATTGATTCAATCGCTTTATTATCTGGCTTGTGGAAATAGTTCACTCCTTAAACCATGGACGGCTAAATTATCATGGTCAGCAAAAACCATTGAGCTTGCAATAACAGGGCTAAATTCGTGAGAATTTGCGATGCCGATGTTCATCACAAACGAGTTGAATAATTTATCAAGAAAAAAGAATCTTGAGATTCGTGGGTATATTTTGCACGCAGATTGTTCTTGAGGCAGAAATAAATACAAACACCATGTCCTGTTGTCACATGATCAAGTATTGTTCGATGCTCAATGTGGGAGAAAAAGCTGATATTAAACTCCCGTTTGTGTGGAGACTGGATCATTCAGAAATGTGAAGCAGCTGATGTATTGTTCCGGTCTGACGTTGCAAACGGGGTCGGTGCAGGTTGGAAGTTTGGGAGCAATGACGTGTCAACACTCCTCTTCCCTTCTTCGTGTTAGATTTTTATGTTACCAAAGGCATTTCTCATGGAGCTAAAGTTGTTCGGATGGTGTGGAAAAAGTGCGGACGGACACAACCATGTGATGGGGCTGTGGACCACATCAGCATCTCAAGATTCGCATCCGCGGATAAAGCAGGAGGGGCACGAATTTTCTCGGCCGTTGGGTATTGCAGATGCTGTTATGGTTTCCATATTGTTCTTGGGGTGAAGCTATTTTGATGCTGATGCTGCTGCTGCTGCTGTTCTTGTGTGGCGGAAAATGATTGATGCAACTCACGAGGCTGGACTATTAAATGCCATGCCACTGTGCCAAATACGGCAAGATGGTACCCATCGGATCCTTCGATGGTCTTCCTCCTCCAAGTTTCCACATTTGGAAGAGTAGAGAGGTAGCATTTTGGATTCATTTGATTTGTGGAAAGAATTTTCCCGCTAAAATATTTTTTATGGAAAGATATCAAGCTGACGTCCGGGCATACGGGATGGTTTTTGCATATTTGAGAACGAGAAAATGACACATTATAACATCTATTTTTTTTTTGAGAAAGTTGTATAAAATAGCTGTTATATCTTTATTTAATAAAGGATAGAACTTTGCTCCAGAAGGCACTCACGGAGAAAAAAAATATTTTAATTTTTAGCTGACGGGAAAGTGATTTTTCTACATTCTATACGAATTTTTCTTTTCCATGTGAAAATCTTTTATTTTTACAGGAAAACTATTTTCCCATTGCTCTTGTTTGGAAACTTCAATCAAATATAAGATATTTCTTTATTTTTCATTTGACCACACTCTCCCCTCCTCTTCATGCAAGCACTCTGATGTTTTAATCTCGTCTCTAAGAAGAATTGTCTTCGATGCAACTTGGTGTCTACTTTCTTGGCGTTCACGTTTGCCTGCATTTATCAAGCTTTGCCGAAGCAGTGCAACTTGGAGATGATGCAAAAAAAAGTGCCCAAGTGGATGGCAGCAGCTAAAATTGCCACGCCCATCTCCTCCTTGCAACTAGAACAATTCCATGTCATGTTATCGTAAAGCGAATGCTGGAAATTCGAATATTCTTCATTCAGATATTTTGCTGATGTAAAAATAAATCAACAAGAAAAAAGAACAGAAGCACCTGCCCCAGTTAAGGTTCCATCAAAATTAGATCATCTGAATGATATATATTCTCTTTGTTTCCTCCAGTAATTCATCCGGTGTCGTCGAATCCGGTGGCGGAAGGATGCAACGTTCCGAGCCGATGTATCCATCCCTGATTGGCCTAGGAGGTCATGGGCGCTGATGGGGACAAGAAACCGTGGCTTCAAATGGCCATGAGAAGCCAAAGGAAAATTTTTGGACTCCGGCATGTGGGGTGTTTCCACATAACGTGATGCTATAAACATGGCTAGTGCATTATCCGAGCTGAATATTCTCCAGAAGAAATTCCCAGAAAGGGTTATTTCGTAATCTCCGATATCATCCTCATCCATCTGCACCAACAGGTTATCTCTCTCTCGCTCATAACTTACTTGCTACCAAGAGCAAGAGGTGATTCACACAAGGCAGGGCAAAGTTTCTTGTTATGTTCTCATCAATGTAGCAAGTTGCTTATAATTATTTATCTTATTTTTAATTATTTTTGAAATCTATCTAATTGTCGGATTTGGTGCGACCATAAGTATCGTACGATGCAATGAAGGTCATGGTTCTACCAAAAAAACAACTTCCTTACATTACAACTTAACAGATAATCCCAGTCATATATATATGTCTAGCAAGAATGATTTGGATTCAAAATGACAGGTTCAATGATTTTGCTTCATTTGGTATACAAAGTCAATCAGCATGCACGAGTAGCAGCTTGCATGTTGCTACTTATCTGTGAATAGCAGTAATTTGTCTCTTTGCAGCTCAATTTAGGAGAAACGTTTTGCAATTGAATTCCTAATTTTACTTTCTGCGAGTGGAAGACGAACCGTGTTTCATTCTTGGCCTTCAGTTGATGTGTTAGCATAGTCGTTGTTGACGCAGAAACTGATCATCGCCAGAGTCCGCTGGAGTGGAGGCCGATGAGGTCGCCGTCGGAGACCTGCAAAATAAAGTTCCGTCCGGAGCTGGTGGGGGGTGGCTCCGACAGGACCCTCCGACGATCAAGTCAGCTCTGTCCAACAGAAATGGAGTGCTCGAAAATGAGTTCTGGAGCTTGGAGAAGAAGGGGAGAGCTTAGAGATCGGAGAGATTAGCATATCTGGAGGGTCCCTTTTATAGCGGAGCTTGATGGTGATGGCTGCAGCCGCGTGCTGGCAGGCCGCTCGAGGTTCGGCAGAGTCAGTCTCTCGGAGAGGTGCCGTATGCGGTGGGGTTAATGGTGACAGCTGCAGCCGTATGCTGGCGGATCGTGGGCCGCATGGAGTTCGGCACGGAGAGAAAGGCGTTGTCAGGCGGTAGGTGACAGCTATATTGGCAAGTCGTGGGCTGCATGGGGTTGGTTACGGAGAGAGTAGTGGCGGCCATATCGTCCGATCTTGTTGCCTGTTGCAGACTGATGGCGACAGTTCGTTCAGAGGAGTTCGGACTTGTAGAAGAGTCCGGCTGAAAGAAAAGCTCGGGAGGAGTTTGGCTGTAGAGAAGTTCGGAGGAGCTCGACTGGTCGAAGGGACGGCCGCTGAGGAGTTCGGACACTAGGAGTTCGAAGAGCTTGGCCGCCAAGCAGTTCGGTCGGCTGGAGGGGTTCGAAGGAGCTCGGACGCTAAGTAGATCGGTCGGCTGATCGGGTTAAAAGAAGCTCGACCGCTGGGGGTTCGGTTGAAGCCCGTCTGCTGAAGCTTTTCTATGGCTACTGGTTGCATTAGGCTGAGCATCGAGCTAGACTTCGATGGGAGCGGGATTTATTCCCAACACTAGCCCCCTCCACTCCCGAGTTCGAAAATCGAAGGAAGGGAGTGCAGGAAAGGCGACTGCCGAAGTCTTCCTCTGAGCTTCGTGCTGGTTCAGATCGAAGCTCGGAGGGGAGACTTCATCTTCAGTCAAAGTTGATGTCGAAGTTGAGGTCCGAGGGAGATCTCATCTCCTGCTATGGTTGATACGGGTGCTCGAGAGAGATCCGATCTGCTGCTGGGGTTGTCTTCGATCTTGTTTCTGATCGAGGTTGTCTCGATCGCTCGTGAGAGATCTCATCCCTGATCGAGGTTATCTCAAGGGCTCTAGCCGAGGTTGTCGTGGACCTTATCCCTAGCCGAGGTTGTCTTGATCGCTCGGGAGAGATCTGATCTCTAGCCGAGGTTGTCCACGGTCGCTCGGAAGAGATCTTATCTCTAGTCGAGGTTGTCCATGGTTAGGAATAGGTTGTTCGGGAGAGATCTTATCTCTAGCCGAACTTCTTGGGAGAGATCTTATCTCTAACCGAGGTGGTCGCTCGGAAGAGATCTTATCTCTGGCCGAACTTCTCGAAAGAGATCTTATCTCTAGCCGAGGTTGGTCGCTCGAAGGTTCGCTCGGAAGAGATCTTATCTCTAGCCGAGGTTGATGCTCGCGTTAGGACGAGGTTCTCCTCCTGTTCCTAACCGAGGTTGTCACGGTCGCTCGGGAGAGATCTTATCTCTAGCCGAGGTTGTTGCTCGCGTTAGGACGAGGTTCTCCTCCTGTTCCTAACCGAGGTTGTTCGCGGTCGCTCGGGAGAGATCTTATCTCTAGCCGAGGTTGTGCTCGCGTTAGGACGAGGTTCTCCTCCTGTTCCTAACCGAGGTTGTCGCTCGGGAGAGATCTTATCTCTAGCCGAGGTTTCCGGTCGCTCGGAGAGATCTTATCTCTAGCCGAGGTTGACTTCGCTCGGGAGAGATCTTATCTCTAGCCGAGGTTGGTCGCTCGGGAGAGATCTTATCTCTAGCCGAGGTTGATGCTCGCGTTAGGACGAGGTTCTCCTCCTGTTCCTAACCGAGGTTGTCAACGGTCGCTCGGGAGAGATCTTATCTCTAGCCGAGGTTGGTGCTCGCATTAGGATGAGGTTCTCCTCCTGTTCCTAACCGAGGCTATTAACGGATCGCTCGGGAAGAGATCTTATCTCTAGCCGAGGTTGTTGCTCGCGTTAGGAGAGGTTCTCCTTCTATTCCTAACCGAGGTGTCAAGGTTGATTCTCGCATTAGGACGAGGTTCTCCTCCTGTTCCTAACCGAGGTTGTCGCGGTCGCTCGGGAGAGATCTTATCTCTAGCCGAGGTTTGGTGCTCGCGTTAGGACGAGGTTCTCCTCCTGTTCCTAAGCCGAGGTTGTCACGGTCGCTCGGGAGAGATCTTATCTCTAGCCGAGGTTGTGCTCGCGTTAGGACGAGGTTCTCCTCCTGTTCCTAACCGAGGCTATTCGCGGTCGCTCGGGAGAGATCTTATCTCTAGCCGAGGTTGACTCGCTCTCGTTAGGAGAGGTTCTCCTCCTGTTCCTAAGCCGAGGTTGTCACGGTCGCTCGGGAGAGATCTTATCTCTAGCCGAGGTTGTGCTCGCGTTAGGACGAGGTTCTCCTCCTGTTCCTAACCGAGGTTGTTCACGGTCGCTCGGGAGAGATCTTATCTCTAGCCGAGGATTGACTCGTCGCTCGGGAGAGATCTATCTCTAGCCGAGGTTGTCGATCGCTCGGGAGAGATCTTATCTCTAGCCGAGGTTGTGCTCGCGTTAGGACGAGGTTCTCCTCCTGTTCCTAACCGAGGCATTCACGGTCGCTCGGGAGAGATCTTATCTCTAGCCGAGGTTGTCAACGGTCGCTCGGGAGAGATCTTATCTCTAGCCGAGGTTGATGCTCGCATTAGACGAGGTTCTCCTCCTTTCCTAATGGGCTGTGGGGGCACCTAAGGGCCACTGTGGCCTCTCCCTCCCATCTCGTCCTTTGTGAACGAGGCCTTCAAGTTGACTCGATCGCTCGGAAGAGATCTTATCTCTTAGCCGAGGTTGATGCTTGTGTTAGGATGAGGTTCTCCTCCTATTTCTAATCGAGGTTGTCCACGGTCGCTCGAAAGAGATCTTTATCTCTAGTCGAGGTTGACTCGATCGCTTGGGAGAGATCTTATCTCTAGCCGAGGTTGATGCTCGTGTTAGGACGAGGTTCTCCTCCTGTTCCTAACCGAGGTTGTCAACGATCGCTCGGGAGAGATCTTATCTCTAGCCGAGGTTGACTCGGTCGCTCGGGAGAGATCTTATCTCTAGCCGAGGTTGTTGCTCGTGTTAGGATAAGGTTCTCCTCCGTTCCTAACGGGCTGTGGGGGCACATAAGGGCCGCTGTCAGGGCCTCTCCCCCCATCTCGTCCTTTGTGAACGAGGCCTTCGCTCGGAAGAGATCTTATCTCTAGCCGAGGTTGTTGCTCACGTTAGGACGAGGTTCTCCTCCTGTTCCTAACGCGGCAATTATTGACTGCTTCTTTCCCTATCATCGCATAGTTTTCGCATCCAGAAATAATATTATCGAAAGAAAAGAATTTTATTGAAAGGAAGTTACTAGCAGCGCATCCCCAAATTCTGTATTTCAAGGATCGTGGTAGCGTTGTTCCTCCGCATTTCTTTCGGCAATAAGTCCCGGGGTGGACGACCTCCTCATGCTGGCCTTCCTCAATTTGGTGCAAGCTCTTGTCGCTGGGAGACGACGAATCGCTGATGCACCAAGCTCCTCCCAGGGGCAATGTGGATGACGCCTGTAAGGTGGCCGACCTCCTTGCAGTCTCTGGCTATGGCAGTGGCGAGCTCCTTGCCGTCCCTAGCTATGGCAACGCCCTCGGTCGATCTTTTTCCTTGCTTCAAGCTGGTGCCGGAGGAATTTACCCAGCCGCCCCTTTCTGACGAGCTCCTCAATTTCGTCTCGGAGCTGGATGCATTCCTTCGGTGTCATGGCCGTGGTCGCGATGGTAGAGGACAGTACTTGTTTTCGATCGTGCTTGTTTGGGGGAGACCGTGTAAGCCCTTCTGGTCTTGGCAGCTGGTTCTTTAACTTCGATGAGAATTCTGAGTTCGAGGAAGCGTTGAGGGGGGCACAGTCGTGGAACCTTCCGGAGAGGAGGGAACTTCTTCGCATGCCCCTCTAGTCGGAGAATTCCTTCGGTGGCGGAGCTTCGAAGGAGTTTCGGGCCCACTTGCTTCTGGAGGGAGTCCGTAAGCGCGGCCGAACTTCATTCCGTTCCTTTGTGAAACCTGTGGGAGAACTTCATGCCCACTTTCGTTCGGGGCTTCCTTAGAGTCATACTCGAGAGAGAGTCCTCGCTTGCCCTAGGGACGGTCGTGAGCTCGGCCGAACTTCATCTCACCTCCATATGAAATCTTTGTAGGGGGCTTCCTTGGTGACATACTCGAGCGGAAGTTTGGTTTCACTCGTGTCGAACTTCATTCCGATGATGAGGTTTCAGGGGGAGTTCGGCCTCACTTGCGCCGAACTTCATTCCACGAGAGAACTTCATCCCGCCCTCGCTTGCGTCGAACTTTGTTCCGCTTTTCCGCGGAAGCTTTCGCGGGAGGACTTCATACTCCTCTGTCGATGCTTCCTCGATGACGGGCTCGAGGGAGAGTTCGGCCTCGCTTGCGTCGAACTTCATTCCGCTTTCCTGCTCGCACCGAACTTTCCTTCGTGGGAGAACTTTCTTGACACTTCCTTGATGACGAGCTCGAGGGGGAGCTCGACTTTCCTTGCGTCGAACTTCATTCCGACCTCCTAATGAAATCTTTCGTGGGAGATCTTCTGCTCTCCATTTCTCCTTCCTAAGGGCGATTGGTATGCCCAAATGCTCCTCCTTAAGGCCGATTTCTCACGTCCTCATGGCGGATTTGCTGACAAAATCTCCACCGGAGGCTGTCGCATGGCCTGCATCATCTCGACGGGGCCGTGAATCCAACCAGCAGGTTGAACTGCTTTACATCTGCGATGGCTTCGGGTGGAGCCTGAGCTGCCGGGGCTGCAACGGGAGCCAGTCGCTGAGTCGAAGCTCTCCTGGAGGCATTTTCTCTTCGGGAGAGAAGAGGGAGATCTCCGGAGGGGAAAGAGAAAAGTCGCCGAGCACTCCTTTAAGAACAAGAGAACCTCGGAGGTTCGGGCCCTTCCTCTAGCGTCAATCTGTTGACGCAGAAATTGGTCGTCGCCGAAGTCCGCTGGAGTGGAGGCCGATGAGGTCGCCGTCGGGGATCTACAAAATAAAGTCCCGTCCGGAGCTGGTGGGGGGTAGCTCCGACAGGACCCTCCAACGATCAAGTCAGCTCTGGCCAACAGGAATGGAGTGCTTGGGAATGAGTTCCGGAGCTTGGAGAAGAAGGGGAGAGCTTAGAGATCAGAGAGATTAGCGTATCTGGAGGGTCCCTTTTATAGCGGAGCTTGATGGTGATGGCTGCAGTCGCGTGCTGGTGGGCCGCTCGAGGTTCGGCGGAGTCAGTCTCTCGGGGAGGTGCCGTATGTGGCAGGATTGATGGTGACAGCTGCAGCAGTATGCTGGCGGGTCGTGGGCCACATGGAGTTCGGCACGGAGAGGAAGGCGTTGTCAGGCGGTAGGTAACAGCCATACTGGCAAGTCGTGGGCCGCATGGGGCTGGTTACAGAGAGAGTAGTGGCGGCCATATTGTCCGATCTTATTGTCTGTTGCAGACTGATGGCGATAATTCGTCCAGAGGAGTTCGGACTTGTAGAAGAGTTCGACTGAAAGAAAAGCTCGGAAGAAATTCGGCTGTAGAGAAGTTCGGAGGAGCTCGGCTGGCCGAAGGGATGGCTGCTGAGGAGTTCGGGCGCTAAGAGTTTGAAGAGCTCGGCCGCCAAGCAGTTCGGTCGGCTGGAGGGGTTCGAAGGAGCTCGGATGCTAAGTAGATCGGCCGGCTGATCGGGTTAGAAGAAGCTCGGTCGTTGGGGGTTCGGCTGAAGTCCGTCTGCTGAAGCTCTTCTGCAGCTACTGGTTGCATTAGGCTGAGCATCGAGCTAGACTTCGACGGAAGCTGGATTTATCCCCAACAGTCGTGATATATAGATGCTCGTGGTAATTAATTCGATGAAGAATATTTTATAAATATATGGACAAATGGTAGGAGAGGAATGAATTCAAACTTGAACTTCATTTTTTTTTTCTTTTTAAAGTAAATAACTAACGCTTGAGCTAATAACCCTTTTCTTGCACTAATTGAGCATATGCATCTTCCTCTTTGTTAAGATATAGGAAAGCTAATAGTGCATGGTTGGCTAAGTATATGGCCAACCATACCTAGACTACATTATAAAATTCTTCAACTACAAATTTTTATTTTTATTTTTTTTGATTTCGAAGGATATATCTATACTAGTATTAGTTAATTGATCCGGCTTAACCCAAAAAATAATTAAGGACCAATTCTTAGCATGGTGGTTGATAGAGCATATGTGTACATTGCATTCTTGCACTATAACCATCATAAATATTCATGCCGAGGAATATTATTTGTGGGTTTGACCATGGCAAACCGCCACCTTGCTGGCATGATAGATTCTCATTCTCTATCAACATAACATTATTGAGCTCGAGCATCTTAACCTAGCTAATCCCATGTTTCCCTATTCATCTTTCCTTCTATTATTTATAGGTATTATTCTCCCCGATCCGTTAATATGTCCATCAATCCCACTCCTTTCTCTACTTGCACCACCACCACCTCGACCCCTAAAACCCTTTATATTCCCACCCCTCTTCCATCAACCCCTTCACCTCACACAAGCAACAACCTATATATAGCTCTCTCTCACATCTTACACCTGCATTGCCAGGCTCTGACCGCATCAGAAGTAGTCTTCTTCTCATATAAGTAAGAAATGGCACCTATTCTCATGAGCGTTTTCCATTTCCCAACCACCGACGACTCAAGTCGCTCATAAAGACCTATATTTTATTTTTCAAACAGGGAATGAAAGGAAAGAGTGGTAGTGTCGGAATTGACATCCGCTTGGCATCGAATGCTGTCCTACCAGAGTTTGTGAAGAAATGCAGTGATGACGAGAACTTGTCACCCTGGAAATGGATATGGGACGTGTGGAAGTTTGCCCAGGAGGACACCAACAGGGTGACCTTCTCCCTAAAAGTGGGCCTGGCTTGTCTCCTGGTGTCACTTCTCATACTCTTCCGAGCTCCATACCAAGTGTTCGGCGCCAACATCATCTGGTCCATCCTCACTGTTGCCATCATGTTTGAATACACTGTCGGTATGTATCGGACGTCCTTATGCATCCCATGCATGCATGGCGACATGGGAACCGTTCTGGATGCTTCCAAGACCTAATTCAAGCACGTTACACCATGTACGTACGTGTAGCGTATGCTATACCGGCAGCTGGGTAACGATGTTATGCAGCAAAGTGAATTTATGCGAAGCATATATGGGTCGCAATCTTGATGAATTAATTTATTTTCTAGAATTACATATAAAGAGTGAAATTAATTTGTGGCTGTCAACCCATGCAGGTGCTACCTTCAATCGAGGATTCAATCGGGCCCTTGGAAGTCTACTAGCCGGAATCATTGCCATAGTGGTGATCCAAGTAGCCATGTCCACCGGACGCGTTGCAGAACCTTACGTCATTGGCCTCAGCATCTTCCTGATTGGTGCGCTTCCATTCCGATGATATATTTTCTTATTCCGTCGCTCCACCAACTAGAATTGGTTCCCGTCATCTAATCGAATCTCATACATTCCTTGTTGATGGAAGAAATGTTGGTGAATGAACAGTATTGTGGATGTCAACATGCAGGAGCTTTTACGTCCTTTATGAAGCTATGGCCTTCGCTGGTCCCGTACGAGTATGGATTCAGGGTCATCCTCTTCACCTACTGTTTGATTATTGTCTCGGGCTACCGGATGGGAAACCCAATCAGGACTGCCATGGATCGCCTCTATTCGATCGCAATTGGTGGGGTCGTTGCCGTCCTCGTCAATGTCCTCATTTTCCCTATATGGGCTGGGGAGCAATTGCACAAGGAGCTTGTCAAAACCTTCAACTCCGTCGCCGACTCCCTCGAAGGTTCCCTCCACCTTCCGACCCTCATGAACGCTCGCCGATTCATGCAGCACTAATCACTAAATATGGCTGATGATATATAGTTTTCTTTCCGTAGAGTGCGTGAAGAAGTATCTAAGTGATGATGGCTCCAACCGACCCGAGTTCACAAAGACTGTGATGGATGAATTCTCGGATGAACCGGCATTCCGGAGGTGCAAGGCTACATTGAACTCATCGGCTAAATTTGATTCCTTGGTAAGTTCACAGCCTAGTTGTGACTTGTGACTCCTGTTCGTTCAATTTTGTGGTGCACATTATGAGCAGATAAATGATTCATTGCGTGATGGTGACTCTTTTTGAAGGCAAACTCAGCCAAATGGGAGATACCGCATGGGAAATTCAGGCATTTCTTCTATCCATGGGCAGAGTACGTAAAGGTGGGCGCGGTGCTTCGGCACTGCGCTTATGAGGTAATGGCGTTGCATGGCTGCCTCCATTCAGAAATTCAGGTATCATCTACCTATCAGTCAGTCGCGTAATGTTACGTTCCCGTCGTTAATTCTTGCTAATTCCTTACCCATCCACAGTTATAAAAACGGTATTTCGCCGCGTACCAAAAAATTTAAATTCAAATACATATATACATTAAGGTTAATTCCTTACCCATCCACAGTTATAAAAACGGTATTTCGCCACGTACCAAAAAATTTAAATTCAAATACATATATACATTAAGGTTCTTCCTCTGGAAATGGGTTTATCCCTCCTTGCTGAAAGGGTATTATTTTTCTATCTTTTTTGTTTCATGTTCGATAATGAATGCACATTAACCGCCGTTGACCAACCTAATAATAAGGTAGTTGGGGCTATACTTTCTTTTCTGAATTCTTGAACTAAAGTGGGTAGCTATCCAACTTTTGGAACTACTTTTCTCCATCCTTTTGCCAAAGAAAACTATGTCCCGACTAGATGAGAAAATATCTTTCCCCAAAAATTTTCCATTTTTGTCCGTTCAATGCTTTATTCATGGGCCAGGGGTTCCTCTTCCTCCTATAGTGGGCTTCCTTGATGATCAACCTAGCCGTTGTACTTATGTCGTTGATCGGTGCTTCCCTGTGCTTCCCTTCGCTTGCCATTATAGAGCCAAAAGCATTTCGTAGGCCTATCCATCTCCCCCAACCAAAAAAAAAGAAAGATCTCCCTCCGTCACCAAGAAACATCTCCCGCTAAAACCTTACGAAAGATACTTCATCGTCATAGACCAACTAGAAATATCTTGGGCAGTTAAAATGGTTCTGATCGAAAGCAAATTTATCCGCATGCTTTTAACTCCCAGGTGCTGCCCCTCGATGATAGAATCAGATGCTTTTATTTGTGCTTGCATCAGGATTCCTTAGATCTATTTACAACCATGATTCCCCCCACTCAAGAAAATGCACTGTTTAGTCACAAGATTTCATGAATTAAAAGGGAATGCTTCACAACTTGAGTGGCCAAATGTTAGGCAGACTATTCTCTAATTCATAATTCAAGATGTTCTACCTACCACCAAAAAACACACACACACACACACACACAAAGAAAGGTTCATAATTCAAGATCCCAGGATTGCATGATTGTCTGTGAACCATTTTCACGTTCTGCCTTGCAATACGAGAAACAATCTACAGGCTGAATTTATTTCTTATGATCATTGAAAGAATTCTGCACGACCATTGTTGACTCACTTTTCGAGATCATTAATTATTCATACGATAATAATTTTGGTTTATATCTAATACCATATTCGAAGTTTTGGTCAAATTCCTGCCATTTTTCTAAAACTGTAATTTAGTCCCTGAAGACAAATTATCCACAGAAACCTAACCAAAACAATGGAAAAATCAACAAATCTCCAACAGCCATGGCCTCAAGCCTTTCCTTTTATCTTGGAAATCTCCCATCACGGAATAAGACATCCTTGGCGGTACCTTATCATCACACATACCACATCTCATAAGTCCGTCTATTACTATTCTACAAATAATATTTGTTCCTTTGCCATGACCAAAACCCAAAAATGGGTAGAACCTCGTAGAAATCCCTTCACTTCTGAACTTCAAACAGAGACTTCTAAAGAGCAAAACCTGATTATTTTAACAAAAAAACGTAAGAAAACACCCGTAGCTTAAGAAAAATTGCATAGCCCTGACCAGAAATGGTGAGAGAACAAAAGAACAGAAGAACGAACAAATCTCGTGCTTCAAATGAGAATGTACATCCAACTGTCGGTGATTACCAAGACCTGAGACAGTGATACATGGATAGGTGCCTGCAAGATGAAGGACTTGGTCCTTCAAAATGCTAGGATGGAGAACATTCTGACCACATGGAAAAGATATATCAAACACTGCAAAATCTGATTTATGCTTTATTCAACGTCATTATGCAATGCTACCACCATCTAGAACCAAATGTCTGATACAAGGATTATTGGATTCATAGAGCTGAACAAGATAAGCAACAGCAATAGCAGCTAGCAGCCACGTAGTACAAGCAAAAGAGCTGCATCAACTCTAGAGCAAGTTACGGAATTAAAATTGGTATTACCTGCAACTTAGTGCCTCGTGTATGAGTAGCATTTTAGATATCTGGCATTCAGCCAGAACTGAGACCTTACAAATCAAGATAGCCCTGGCTTCCTCACAAAATGGACTAATTCAGAGCATTATTGGTAGAATTCTATGCAACATGGTAAATCTTAAAAAGCTCCACAATACAACAGTTCTCATGAAGATGCTTAAAAATTAATAATATCAATAGATGCAGAATGGAGCCAGATTTACTATCAGTTTAATCATCTGCAAAAGGATATGAATTGGAGAAGTATACAGCATACAACCTACTGACATTTATCTTTCATCGTAACCAGAGAAAATTGTGCTGAAGCAATAGATAGCTTAATTTAGCTCGATAATAGAACATGGAGCAGTTGGGCTTAAACAATAAAACCTAGATGAAATCATGTCTCAGTTGCTATATCTAATTTGAGAGGACATAATATCAGGCATCCACATAAAGTGCAGCCATCTGATCAGATCAGTCACAAGAAACACTCAATCAATTTCAAAGCAAAGATGCGATGGCACACAAAACAATTTCAAATCTGTATGATAAATATGTCGATTGTGGTGCCACGTCCGAGCTATACCCTTATATGATGTACAAGCTTTTTCTATTCAAGCTGATGTTAGACCTTATCCAAAGTTAAAAATAAATATTCTGTACTGGGTGTTGGAGGAATTTTCACAATCTATAAACTTTCAGCATGACAATCTAACTTCTATCATATACTTCGAAATTTGGGTACTAGAACCTATTTCTGAAGAAAAGGCATCTTACTCTTTTGCAGGCACCCTACAATCTTAGATGTGCATTCCAGTCAGAGATCCTTGATGCAACCAACCAGGCAGCAGAGTTATTGCGCAGCCTGGGGAAAGATGTAAGCAACATGAAGCACAGGGTCCAAACAACTCTGCTAAAGCGTGTTCATAAGTCGACCGAACGCCTCCAACGCTCCATAGACATGCATTCTTATCTTCTTACTTCAAATCCCGATTGCCATGATTGCCCAGCCAAACCAGCTGCTAAACCCTTGAAAACTCTCTCTTTCAACCCAAAGGACTTCTCTGATTGCTTAACAGAACCAGACACTACCAAAGTAGAGCCCAACGCACCATTAACAATAGCAGTCCAAGCTGAGTCTTACCATGATACTATGAAGAAGCAACAGAGGAGGCTGCATTCATGGCCTTCAAGGGAGGTTGATGATTTTGACGAAGATGGCGGTATTAATGCTGAACTTATTCCAAGGATGTGCGCACTTGAAAGCACCACAGCTTTGTCACTTGTTACATTCACCTCACTTCTCATCGAGTTTGTGGCTCGACTTGATCACTTGGTTGAAGCTGTTGACAAGCTTGCCAAGATGGCCAAATTCAAGCAAGAGTGTACAAGCTAAAGGAAAGCCCTAGGACTACGTATCTTCTTCTTGATCACAAGTACAAAAACTAGCATTTGTAAAAGAAGCGAAGGCCTGAAAAAATATTGTTGAAATTAACAACAATCACATGTTCCAAACTTTTAATCTAGAGCTCCGGGATGCTAAAATTGTGTTGCTTCTGTATTTTTATCAGCACATTGGTAACAAAAATGCTTGAGCAAGTATGTCTCAGGGTCTAATTTCTTCAGAGGAACTCATGTAATGAAGAAAAAGAATATACTTTTAGAACACTTCAACTACAAAGGTTCGATCTAATTCAAGCTTAGAAATATGTGCCCTTAACACATCCTTCTGTTGCATCAAAAGCTCAAAGCTTTTCATTAAAAAACTCAACACAGAAAGGAAAATAAACACAAGTTTGCAGTATAACCGAGAAGATAATTAATACAAAAAAGGGCGGAAAAAGCAAGACTGCACAAAAGAAAAATACATTAAACATGTGCTTTTTAAGAAAAGATGTGTCATGCAATAACGTACCCTATGTTCCATATATCCATATATTAACATATAACTCATGTTCTGCAGTAATATTTTCAAATGCATTGGAGTAACTCAGCATAGCATATGATCACAAGAAAGGTGCAAATTATAAACTCTTCCATTTCCTTCTTGATGCCGATACATCCAAAACAAAAAATCTGAACGCTGCCAACAACCACATCCCATCAATGTTATTGTTTACAAGATTTCAGGGGTGTTAACAGTGAGCAACATCAGTAAGAAACAGTATTCAGATAATAACTTGTGCATTCTACTGTTGCTTTCTTTCCTCCAGAAAAGTTTTTGAGAAATAAGCAACCATATAACCAGCAGCTGGCATCTGATGCACAATAGACATGGTTCCATTTGCTGAACAATACTCATCATCAAATTCTTGGAGCTGCATGGAACATCCAACATTAACCTCAGAGTAAATTACTGGGAATTTTGCACTGAATTTTTTTCCCTTGGTAAAGATGAATTATTATATTAAATGAGAAAGTAAAAGCAATCATTCTAAGGAAAAGCAATTATATAATAATATGTTAAGTAACAAAACAAAGAAATTTTTTTTCAAAAAAAATTACCTCCTCCAATGGTTGCTTCTGGCAGCCGCTCAATTGAATACTTATGCTGTGTAATGTACATGATAGGCACTCCGGGAATCTGCCCAACATACAGCATGTTCATTTCCACAGGCACAATCAAAAGGGATTTAGATTGTCAAAATTGATCTACCACATATACCTTGCGTATCCTTCGTTTCAAGTCTCTATCACATGTAGCAACAATGTAGCACTTGTGCTGTTCCAAGAAAGTAAGCACTTCTTAATGATAAGCTATGGGTAAACAAACAGTCAAGATATATAGCGCTCTCGAACATTGTAGTTTATGGTAAGCGAGGCAATATATTAAAAAAAATGCAAATGCTTTTTCAATGACGGGAAAAAACAATTACAAAGATTACAAGAAAATGAAGGTAATTAGTTGGAAGCTTCGAGGGATGTGGTGAGCAACATTGAGCAGAAAAAAGTGCATCAACATCGTTTTGACTTATGGCTTAAACAATAGCACACAGCAAGGTTTGCAGTCTCAATAGGCCCCATGCCAGTTGTCGGTACATACCTCAGTACTGCCATTCAGTACAGAGTCGCTAAAGTTCCAGCAACCTACAGTACACTATCCTATGCCCTGCACCAGCCAGTACAATCCAGTGCAACAAATCATCGTGCAATACGGTATAACAGTATCTCACATTAACACACCAAAAGAAGAAGAAGAAGAAGAAGAAGAAGAGGAAGGGTGAAAGTAGAAAGGTAGAAGAGAAGGAATGTGTTCAGAGGGAGAAAAAGAGAGCACATTTTTTTTACAATGTGTAATCCTTGTTCTACTTACTAGAGTGAACACTTACTTTGGCGAAATGATTGTGCTACATTAATATGTAGCTGCTCCTCTTAGTATATTTAAGTGATAATGAGCTTTTATAGAAACTTTCCCTTCGCACCAATTGACTAGGATTGATGTGATCAAATAAACGTTAGTGTATTAGTACTTAGTAGAACACCCATAGCTAATGTACATCAATCTACATTCTATAAAAGAAAGACAAAACAAGAATTCTCAAAAGAAATAAATAGCCAGGATTATCATGTGGTTCTCTCCAAATTAAAATAATTTCTTCCTTTTTTTAGTACTCCTATAGCGATCCTTGACTATGCTACTTTTTTGGTATTTCCATTAGTTTGAATTTTCTCTGTTCTTCCCCCTGGTCAAATTTCTTTTTGAACAGCTAATATAACACTCTAAGCCTCAGAACATATGTAAGATCACACGACACGGTTAAACATACCTGAAGTTTGAGGTATTTTGGCATCTTAAGGAACAAACAATAATATGGAAAAATATTCAGAACTACAGCCTATACACTTTCAGAATAAAGGTGATTGCGCATAACTAAATCAAAATTGTAGGATAAGTGATCAAAACAGAAGTTCTCAAAAGCTACGATTGATAAAATACTTTAAAAGGGGAGCACTGCCAGATCATCTTTTTGATAAAAGATACTAACTCGCGGTACAAAGACATGTACATATGCATTCAATGTTACCTGAGTGACCCTTTCAACAATGCAATCATCAGCATAAGTTCCTTTATGTGTGCATGGTAGTCTCTCAAACCTAGGGTCCTTGGCAATCCTGTCACAGTAACAGAGAAGGCACCACGCTTACAGAAAATCAAAGTGTTGGCGAGATTATGAGGGATTTGCATGTGCAAAGAACATGCAATCTTACAGATACTTCTGTCAGACCGCATGTTGCATGAAAATGACCATCCTGTCAGACCAAACAGGAAAAGGCATTCCTACCTAAGAGCTACACGATACTTCTGTCCCAGTTTTTCAAGCTCAGCCATAACACAATCCGTGATACATGGAGTGCCTTCACAACCCAATAACAAAAAATTCAATAAATCAAAAAATAAATCCCAGATTTTAAACATTAATCATAACAAACTCAATGAAAAAAAAAATAAATGAAACAAACTGCTAGGATTCTGTGTCAACTCACATTTTGCATAGAGGCAGTCCATCATTCCCTTCTCCAAATCCAACTGCATGGAAACACAAGTCATCAATCATGTGAACATCAAGACAATAAATTAGCATAATAACATATCACAGAATCTTATTTAGTAGCTCTCATCTGATAATTTGTGCTTCAAAATGACCATTGTTCACTATTACCAAATACTATTTTCCCCACATCTAGAGCCGATATTCTTACCAAGTCTCATGGAATCCTAGATGGTTGTTGCACTAGTTTTGTGGAATAACCAACCTTCTTGCCAACAATCCTTCCAAGTCTTCTAGTAAGTTCCTCTCTTTCTTAAAGTTGCCACATATAGGAATTTTGAAAACACTTATAGAAAATGCATTAGATTGATAGCTCGTCACAAGAAGTTCCCTAATAAGTAGCAGAAATATTTCTTATCAAGGAATAGCATATTTGGCAACCTCATAAATAGGGCCTACCCAAGTATTTGGACACAATGTTCTTATCAAGATTCATGACGATTTAACTGGATGACATCCGAAACAAAAAAAATTATGCAAACAGCTAAAGATCAAATATGAAAACCTACTCTCATGCCCCATGAAACTTTCAAAGGACCATGATGTTATTTTCTGCTTGCATTCAAAGCTAAATTGGGATGGAACCAGCTACTGAAAAGAGGTAATGTGGACCAATGATATAATTCCACTCATGTCTATTGTTTTGAGTAGTAGAGGAAGCCGCTGCTGTTGATTCAATCAACAGCTGGACCTTTTGAAAAATTACTAGATCTCAAAAATACCATCTCCAATAATGGTGGGTCATAGAGATAGGATTCCACATAATCTCTGAACAATCTCTGAACTTTCATGTACAATCTCTGAACTTTCATGAACTGCTTCGTGTTGCTTCTTGCCACCTCATGATTTGCCATGTTAATTTGTTGTCTAAGAACCTTAACAAAATTTAAAAGACCAAATATTGACTCGTTCAAGTGTGAAAACAGTTAGATCCTTACATGAAAGGTGGTTCTTTGAATAATTTGGTTGATTTAGAGTCTTGGTGGCATGATATCCAATAAACAAAAGAAAGAAGTCACTTAATGTTCATGGGATTCTTTTGTCATTCCAAAATGTTTCTTAAATTGGAAAGCTTGACAATGTCCAATAAACAAAAGAAAGAAGTCTCCTAAAGTATAGGATTTTTTTTTTTTGTTGTTGTTGTTCTAAAATGGTGCTTAAATTGGAAAGTCTGCTTATCATATATCACTTCACAACTAATTTATTGCGGTTGCTAACATAGGCCTTCGAGAATAATGTGCAAACACTTTTTTTGGCATGAGAGTATGTGCAAAAAACTTTGATGTAGCTATTGATAAACTTATACTTTATAGGGTGTAGCGAAGGTCTAGCATCAAGAACAGAATGCAGGGCTACCCCAAGACACTTATCAAATGGAAATTGCGAGCACGGGATGCTGCCTATGGAGGTGTTCGATATGGACACCTTATCATAAAGCTATACTCTTATTGATTAACAGGAGATTTGACAGTGGTGAGAGTTTTTTTCAAAAGAAATTCTTTCCTTTGCCATTTTGTGGCTTCTATGAGAAAGAAGCAAATTTCTCATATGAAGATGATAAGTTGGATATCATGTTGGATTACATTATGAGGCTGCCCTAGATATAGTACCATGACTTTTGACTATCCTTTTATTGTTTATGCAGAAGATGGGCCTTGTCTCAATAGTAAGAGTGCTCCACTATGACCTAGGTGCCATGGATTCAAAACACAAAAATAGCCTCTCCACACAAAAATACCCTTCCTAGGATCCGCAATGGCGGTAGCCTTGTGCACTTGAATGTTCTTGTATTCTTATATTGCTTATGCAGACAGACATCTTCAATTTCACTTGATCCACTTCCATAGTTAGTTGAAGAGCCATCATCCTTGATTCCTTTCTCTAACTATTCTAAATATTAGCCTAAAAAACTCTTCTTCCACTTCCATAGTTGGTTTGATGAACCATCATCATTTGTCTAACTATTCTAATTATTAGCCTAAAAAACTCTTCATCCTATAATTGTTTTCATTGAAGGGGAATATAGGAATTTGCATATTAAGTAGGATGACTTTTTTTTATCTTTCTCGTCCTTGTCTCATAGGCCCCATTTGGCAATGTTGTAAATAGTAGAACTTTTGCCAATAGAACTTCCAACTATGGAGCTTTCACTAGTAGAGCTTTAATAAAAAACTATTTGATGTTTCATAATAATGTTTGCAAAGTGACATGGAATTTTAACATCTCTTTGGTAACGAAACTGAGCAAATACTTTCAGCATCAAAAAATAACAATAAAGGACATTGCATAATACTTTCAATATCTAACTATTTGTAATATCAAAAATTCTTAATTTATAGATTATTTATTTTGATATTTTTACTAAATAATATAATAATAATGATAATAATATAAGTAAACCATATAATGTATTATTATTATATTGTACCATATTGTTATTGTATTATGCTATCAATAACCGTAGTTATAAAGTATGTTTAAATACAAATAATATAACTATTTTTATGGGTGATTACTAAGTAAAAAAAGAATATCATATTAGCAAATAAGGTTAGCCATATCGATCGGTATCTTATCGTATAGGATGATTATACCAACACTCGGATATGCCTCATCATCTCATACTGTACCATGTTTCGATACTATAACAGGATGGTATCCGGGTGCAAGGTCCAACATCGAGATGGCAAACCTTATTAGTAAGCTAGATAGTTCTTGTTTCTAATAGCAATATAAACATGACTTTGTTTACCTTGATATAAAACTAACAATAAAATTGTTCACATATCATAATCATGAAAAAACACCAATTAACTAATTACGACAATAAAAATATCTTAAAATTAAAATATTTTAGGGACTTGAACCAGGTCTCTTGGGTGAGCCCTTGCCCCCACCACCAAAAAAAAGTGGGGGGGGGGGGGGGGGGGGCGGCAGAAAGAAAGAAGAAGAAGAAGAAGAAGCTATCTGACACATCTCCAGTAGAGCTTTTGCCCAAAAGCCTCAAATTGGAACTTTTCACTTGTAAATCATTCAAGAGCCAAGAAGCTGTTTCAAAATATATCAAAATCATCGAAAAGAGCTGCTGATCCTCCAAGAAGTGGCTCTCCAAAAACAAATGTCAAAAGGGCCCTAACCACCTTTATACCCATGAAGAAGAAGAAATCCTAATTGAACACCGAATAAAAATGCGAACAGATTCATTAATCGGTTAGATCGTTAAAAATAAAAACAAATGTTTACTCCTCGCATTGTTCTACATATATTCAGTCCAGATAAGCAGAATAAATCAAGGAAGGAGTAAAACTGTTGGCAGAACCCACCTTATTCTGGATAGAGAAGTTGATAAAGTTGGTATCCACAATGACCCTATAAGGCGGGCCAAGCGCCGTATTATACTTGAAGAACAGAGCCGAGGAAACGGCCGGTCTATCAAACACCAACCAACGCAAGAATCAAATAAGCATGCAGGGAAAAAAGAAAGAAATCGTGGGATGAAAGAGAAACCAGCCATGGCTTACACGTTCCGTGGGAGTTTCTCCTTCTCTAGATCTTTCTTCTTAGGGTTTAGAACCTCTTCCTTGTATCTGCGGGACAAAAAGGGTCCAGAAACAAGCTTAAGAAGAAAAAGAACCGAAGGGCGGAGAAGAAGAGGATTGGAGAGAGAATTTGCTCACTTTCTAAGGGTTTTGGAGCTCACGAGCCTCTTCACGACGGCGAATTTGCGGCCTTTCTTCGCCTTCCCCATCGCCGCGAAATCCTGGAAAAGTTGCCCTCGTTAGGTTTGGGAGCTCTAGAAGAGGACGGCCTCCGTATTGCATGCACCAGGTCCACATGAACCAGAGCAAATCTTGGAGCATATGCACGGTGGATAGCGCGCAATCAAGAATTGGTGAAATACAAGGGGTAACGTGGCGTGTTATGCACCGTAGGATTTGGCGCGGTCCAATTGCACCAGGTGCATGCAATACTTGGACGCCCAGGAGAGCCGCCGCTAAATAAAGAAACCAGGGCAAGATTAGAAGGCGGTGCTCCGGGTTTCAGAAAATCGAACCGGTCCCGTCTGGCTACATGCTGCACGAATCTTGACACGTGTCGATGGTGTAAGTTGCACCGTAGCGTGTAAATAGTCTGGATGCGGGTCAGGTCCCCACAAGTGATTCGAATATTCGATGGAGCTCTCGCATCCTTTGGACCAGGCTTTCACGCCTCTCAAAGCATGATCCAGCGGTGAACGTCGGACCTAACCCTTTTCTAGTACATGGGTAGTTTGCGTAAACATAACGGTGCATTCTATGACCTCCTTTGTCCCATGTTACACGGTGCATTCTATGACCTCCTTTGTCCCATGTTACATGGACTGCGGCTCTATTGCTGATAGCGAATACTTTCTGTTGATGCTGGATTTGATCATCGCCAAAATTTGCTGAAGTGAAGATAGATGGGGTCGTCGTCGGAGACCTGTAAAACAAAATTCTGTCCAAAGTCGGTAGGGGGTGGCTCCGATAGGACCATTCGACGATCAAGTCAACTCCAGTCAACAGGAATGGAGTGCTCGGTAGAGCTTTGAGGAAGAGAAAAAAATTTTTAGAACCTCACGTAAGTGTATCCGGAGGATCTTTTTATAGAGGGAGCTTGTTGTAACCGCCTTGATTAATGATTGTCGTAACATCCTGATCAATGCCGATCATTATGGACTCGATAAATGTCGATTGTTATTGACTCGATAAATGCCGGTCGTTATTATCGTGTAACCATAGTGGGATCGCCTGTAGGAATCCATCATAAGAAGTTCGACTTTCATAGAAGTTCGGCCATTGAGAAGCCCGTCCGTTGAAGAAGTCTGCAGGAAGTTCGGCTTCCGTAAAAGCTCGGCCGTTGGAGAAGTCTGCAAGGAGTCCGGCTTCCGTAGAAGCTCGGCCAGAGAGGAAGCTTTGGGGGGAGTTCGGCTCCCGCAGGTACCTGGCTATAACGACGCGGAGAGAGTTCAGCTTTTGCGGGAGCCTGACTGAAGCTCGGCGATTGGGCAATCAGAAGGAGTTCGGCTGCTAAGTGGTTCGAATAAGGCTCGTCCGCTGAGGAGTTCGGTCGGTTGAAGGACTTCGGCTGAGGCCCGGCCGCTGAGGAGTTCGACCGGATGTAGGAGTTCGGTTAAGACGCATCCACTGAAGATCTTCCGTGGCTACTGGCCGCATCAGGCTGGGCACCAAACTTGACTTTGGCAGGAGCGGGGTTTATCCCCAACACTAGTCCCCCCCACTTCCGAGTTCGAAACTCGAAGGAAGGGAGTGCAGAAAAGGCGACTGCCAAAGTCTTCTTTCGGGCTCCGTGCTGGTCCAGGTCGAAGCTCGAGGGAGATCTCATCTCCAACCGAGGTCAATGCGGGTGTTTGCATCAGGACGAGGTTCTCCTCCTGTTCCTAACTTCGATTTTGCTCGCATTAGGACGAGGTTCTCCTCCTGTTCCTAACGGGCTGTGGGGGCACACTCGGACCGTCGTCCATCTTCTCCCATCTCGTCTAAGGTGAACGAGGCCTTCGACTTTGCTCGCGTTAGGACGAGGTCCTCCTCATATTTCTAACGGGCTGTGGGGGCACACACTCGGATTGTCGTCCATCTCCCCCATCTCATCTAAGTGATGAGGTCCTCCTCCTATTCCTAACGGGCTGTGGGGGCACATGCGGACCGTCGTCCGTCTCCCCCCATCTCGTCTAAAGTGAACGAGGCCTTCGACTTTGCTCACGTTAGGACGAGGTCCTCCTTCTGTTCCTAACGGGCTATGGGGGCACATGCGGACCGTCATCCGCGTCTCTCCCCCATCTCGTCCTTTGTGAATGAGGCCTTCGACTTTGCTCGCATTAGGACGAGGTCCTCCTTCTGTTCCTAACGGACCATGGGGGCACATGCGGACAGTCGTCCGCGCCTCTCCCCCATCTCGTCCTTTGTGAATGAGTTCTTCGACTTTTGGGAAGGTCTTATTTCCCGCGGCCGATGTTAACCCAGGGGAGACATTGTCTTCTGCAGCCGAGGTTTAGAGGTCTTTGACCTGCTCGTGTTAGGATGAGGTCTTCCTCCTATTCCTAACACGGCGACTATTAACTGCTTCTTTTCCTGTCATTACAAAGTTTTGGCGCCCAAAAATAATATACTATTGAAAAGGAAGGACTTTATTGAAAGAAAGTTATCGGCAATGTATTCTCGAATTCTTTATGACTCAGGGTCGTGGTAGCATTGTTCCTCCGCACTTCTTCATACGGACGACCTTTTCTATCTCGTGCTAGCCTCCTCATTTTGGAGCATGCTTCTCTTGGCTTCGACGCTGGGACCTGGGGTAACGTTGACGACGTCGTGAGGCGGCCGACCTTATCATTTCTTGTTACGACAGCGTCCTTCGCCGATCTTCAGGCTGGCGTCAAATGAATTTACCCAGCCGCCCCTTTCTAACGAGCACCTCGATTTCGTCTCAGAGTTGGATGAATTTACCCAATAGTGTCGTGGCCGTGGTCCATGGGTAGAGGCAGTACTTCGATCACGCTTGTTTGGGGGAGACTGTAATCCTTCTGGTCGTTGATTCTTAACTTCGGTGAGAATCTGAGTTCGGGGAGCGTTGAGGATGGCATAGTTGCGGAACCTTCCGGGAGGAGGGCTTCTTTGTGTCCCTCTGTCGGGTTTCCTTGGTCCTTGGAGTCATACTCGAGAGGGAGTCCTCGCTTGCCCTGGGGCGGTTGTGAGCTCAGCCGAACTTCATCTCACCTCGTGTGAAATCTTTGTAGGGGGCTTCCTTGGTGACATGCTTGAGCGAGAGTTCGGCCTTGCGTGCGACGAACTTCATTTCGATGACGAGCTTCGAGACGGAGTTCGGCCTCACTTGCGCCGAACTTCATTCCGCTTTCCCGCGAGACCCTCAGCGGGAGAACTTCCTGTTGCCTTTGTCCGGACTTCCTTGAGGACGAGTTTGAGATGGAGCTCGGCTTAGCTTCCCCAGACTTCATTCCGCCTCTTTGCAAAACCCTCTCCCGGGGATGTTCATGCCCCTTTGTTGGAGCTTACTTGGAGGCAGGGAGTCCTTGCTTATCCTAGGGCAGATGTGAGCTCGGCCGAACTTTGTCTCACCTCGTGTGAAATCTTTGTAGGGGGCTTCCTTGGTGATATACTCGAGCGGGAGTTCGGCCTTGCGTGCGACGTACTTCATTTCGATGATAAGCTTCGAGGCGGAGTTCGGCCTCACTTGCGCCGAACTTCATTCCGCTTTCCCGCCAGACCCTCTGCGGGAGAACTTCCTGCTTCTTTTGTGAGCTCGACTTTCCTCGCACCGAACTTCACTCCACCTTTTGCGCCGAACTTCATTCCGCCGAACTTCTTTGTCCGGACTTCCTTAAACTTCATATTTCTTTGTCCGGACTTCCTTAGAGTCATGCTCGAGAGGGAGTTCGGCTTTGCTTGTGCCAAACTTTATTTCGATGATGAGGTTTAAGGGGGGAGTTCGGCCTCACTTCCATCGAACTTCATCCCGCTTTTCCACGAAACCTTCCACGGGAGAACTTCCTGCTTCTTTTGTGAGCTCAGCTTTCCTCGCGCCGAACTTTACTCCACCTCTTGCGCCAAACTTCATTCCATCGAACTTCTTTGTCCGGACTTCCTTAAACTTCATGTTTCTTTGTTCGAACTTTCTTAGAGTCATGCTCGAGAGGAAGTTCGGCTTTGCTTGCACCGAACTTCATTCCGATGATGAGGTTTGAGGGGGGGGTTCGGCTGTGCTTCCGCCGAACTTTATTTCGATGATGAGCATCGACGGGGAGTTCGGCCCCGCTTGCGCCGAACGTCATTCCATTTTATCGTGAAATCTTCCGCGAAAGAACTTCATGCTTCTCGTCGGGTGTTCTTGATGTTGAGTTCGAGGGGGAGTTCGGCCTCACATGTGCTGGGAGGTCGAGATCGCAGCCGAACTTCGTTCCGCCCTCCTTGGAGAACTTCATGCACCCTTGGTCGGGGCCTCCTTGATGGCGAGTTCGAAGACGAGCTCGGCGGCCTCGTACACGCCGAACTTCTCTCCGCCCTCTTAGGTGAACTTCATGGTAGCTTGATCGGGGCCTCCTTGGCGAGCTCGAGGTGAAGTTCGGCCTTAGATGGGATGGAGAAGTCGTGGACGCGGCCGAACTTTATTCCGTCTCATTGTGAAACCTGCGGGAGAACTTCATATCCCTTTGTCGGGGCTTCCTTGATGATGAGCTTCGAGATGGAGTTTGGACTCACTTGCGCTGGGGAGGCCGTGGACGTGGCCGAGCTTCATTCCGCCTCTTTGGATGCGGCCGAACTTCATTCCATCTCCTTGCGAAACCTTCCATGGGAGAACTTCTGCTCTCTGTTTCTCCTTCGTAAGTGCGATTGGTATGCCCAAATGCTCTGCCTTAAGGCCGGTTCCTCGCATCCTCATGGCGGGCTTGTTGGTAAAGTCCCCCTCGGAGGCTGTCGCACGGCCAGCATCATCTCGGCGGGGCCACGAATCCGACCAACAGGTTGAACTGCTCTACATCTATGAAACCTTCCAGGAGGAGCCTGGGCTGTCGGGGCTGCAACGAAAGCGGACGGACCCAAATGGGATCGGACTGCGGAGGCTGCCGATCGTCGGATGGAGGCTCTCCTGGGGGCATCTTTTTTTTTTGGAAAAGAATTCGAAAAAGGAGGAAGAGAGATTTCCCGAGCACTCCTTTAAGAACAAAGGAACCCTGGCTTCTTAAGAGAGAAATCTTTGTCGGTGCCCTCCTTCTAGCGCCAATCTGTTGATGCTGGATCTGGTCGTCGTCGAAATTTGCTGGAGTGGAGGCAGATGGGGTCGCCACCGAGGACCTGCAAAATAAAATTCTGTCCGAAGCCGATGGGGGGTGGCTCCGGCAGGACCCTCCGACGATCAAGTCAGCTCCAGTCAACAGGAATGAAGTGCTCGGTAGAGCTTTGAGGAAGAGAAAAGGGTTTTCAGAACCTCGCATAAGTGTATCTGGAGGGTTCTTTTTATAGAGGGAGCTTGTTGTAACCGTCTTGATTAATGATTGTCGTAACTATCCTGATCAATGCCGATCGTTATGGACTCGATAAATGTCGATTGTTATTGACTCGATAAATGTCGGTCGTTATTATCGTGTAACCGTAGCGGGATCGCCTGTAGAAATTCATCATAAGAAGTTCGGCTTTCATGAAAGTTCGACCATTGAGAAGCCCGTCCGTTGAAGAAGTCTGCAGGAAGTTCAGCTTCCATAGAAGCTCGGCCGTTGGAGAAGTTCGCAAGGAGTCCGGCTTCCATAGAAGCTCGGCCAGAGAGGAAGCTTTGGAGGGAGTTCGGCTCCCGCAGGCGCCTGGCTGTAACGACGCGGAGAGAGTTCAGCTTTTGCAGGAGCCTAACTGAAGCTCGGCGATTGGGCAATCAGAAGGAGTTCGGCTGCTAAGTGGTTCAGATAAGGCTCGTCCGCTGAGGAGTTCGATCGGTTGAAGGACTTCGGCTGAGGCTCGGCCACTGAGGAGTTCGGCCGGATGTAGGAGTTCGGCTAAGACGCGTCCGCTGAAGCTCTTCCGTGGCTACTGGCCGCATCAGGCTGGGCATCGAACTTGACTTTGGCAGGAGCGGGGTTTATCCCCAACACTTTCTATATCATATATCACGGACTATATATGTAGATACCGTGATTGACTCAGATCAAAATGAAAAAATAAAAAAATTTTGGAGCTTCGCGCTCTGATCCGACATGAGGATCAATCATCATAGGCAATATTTGCGGAGCTACATCATCCAACAATGTAGAAAGAACTTTTCGCTGCTGATAATATGATATGGTGGATCAAAAGAAAACATATATTTTGAAACCATGTGTCTTAGGTGCTGATGTTCTCACACCATGTTGACTAAGAAAACATCCATTGAATTGATGGAAGCATTTTACCAGAATAGAACCTCTTGTGGAAGCATGTTACAATTTATCAATTTGCAGATATATGGTGAATCTTTCATGTTGATTGATATTTTAGGGTTAAAAAGAATAACTCTCCCGTACATCCATTTTTCTAAAAATCAATTATTAGCACTTAATCACGTGTTTAGGGCAAGGGACTAGGTATCTGGAGACACTAACCTATTTAGTTAGGAGAGTTGTTAGTTTGAGATGGCTTTTTATAGGTATTTCAGCACTTACAATTATATTACTCAAATTTTATTAGAACTTTAAATAACTCATTTGATTATTGTTTAAGCATAACTTTTTACATTCATTTATTTTGTTTTCTTTTTCTTTCCTTGCGCTATGAGTTTTGTTATTAGGAAATCAATTATGTATTTTGCATCATCATCTTGTATATGTAGTTTTAACTTCTTTTTTCTCTTTTTCCGTTAGAAACCTAGTTTGAACTTATTAATGCAGCTAACGACCTCTACCCATATGGCAACATCAAAAAGTCATTGGTCTAAATAGTATTCTGATGGTAACGTATCACAACTAACTACATGTTCAGATCGATTCAATGCTATTATAGAATAACTATTGACTTAATGCTGTGACAGCCGACCTGCTCACTTTATAATGAAGGAACATCGGTCTTAGCTCGACATGCTCAATTTATATTGAGGTAACATCTATTTTAGCCAATCTTGCATTCAACTAGATCAATTGATGTCCGTAAGTTATCGACATGCAGATGAAACATTATCATATCATATCAGCTGATTGGAAGGCTCACCAGCATCGCTTTAAGCCAGATCGGATTACTACCGATTTGCCTATATAAGTTAGATCGGGTTATCATCGACCTTCTAATATAATATTTGATTGTTAGCAAGAAGACATCAGTTACTCACCAGCTATATTATAACTATCTTTCAACTAGATGACAGTTGTCTTTTAGTTATGCTATAGCTAATCTCCACATGGATAAATAATTTATGATCGTCATATAGCTGACTATTATGTTATAATAAACTAACGGCCTAACAGATTTTCAACGGATTTCTAATGGCCTAATAAACTTTTCTAATGATCTGGCGGCTTGAGCAAATCCTCTCTATAAATAAAGGGATCAAATACTCTCTTGAGAGGAGAAAAAAGAGGAGATGGAGCCCATACTTTGCTAAACTCCTTACTCAACTTTCCCACTAAAGAGAGTTGAGCCTCCATTTTCTCCCCTCATAATTACTCTTCTTGTCTTTTATTTCTCCATTTTTCACTATCTATTTTCAAGGCCTCGATCGATTGAAGTATTGGAGGGTCCTAAACCAGAAGATATCCCATCAATTTTAGGACATCTTTGCAGGTCCATTCATGGTCAACATTGACTTGACGCTTGGTAGCTCTCCAACTCGATCCAAGATCGATCTTATCATCCAACTCTCCAACTCGATCTAAGATCGATCTCGTCATCCTATCTACGGAGCCTTGCAATAGCAAAATTGTAATATCATTTCTCACTTACTCCTGATTTCTAGTTCTTTCTTTATTTTTGTAAACTATGATATTAAAAAAAAAAAAGAGCAAGTAATTAAGTTATGGTTTATAAAGCCAGTGCTCCAATGATAGAGATAAAAAAAATATGATTGAGAAAAGATGTTGCAGCAAAAGATCGTTCGTATTGATAGCGTTGCAATCGAGGTATCAGATGGCTAAGTTAGTCTCACTCCTGCATGCATGAGATATTATCTACTTCAGCCTCTAGCTTGCAGTCCGAGGGGCCATCTTAGGCTCCACGATTTTGCCTTTTAAAAGGTACCCTAAAAGAAAGAGAAGGTCGTGTTCCATATAAGCCAGAGTTCCTCTTGACTCATAATCGATGTAGGATTAAAAATATCTTCCTCCCACCATACATAGTATCATCAATAATTTTTGCTAAAATCCAAACTCTTACCTTGATTTAGTGTTGATTCATCATTCTACTACCTCGCTGCAATAGAGCTTCTCGCCATCCTCCATCTTGCCTGGGAGAAATTATATCTTGTATCATGATCATATTGTTATTGGGTTTGATCGACATGGCGAAAGTAACTAATTTAAAAAATTTTGATCTATCAAATCCATAACCCTAAGACCGACCTTGATGATTTTCAATCATATACATAGATAAGATATAATAATTAAATAACATACCTTTAATAATCTGATTTGATGATGAATTATTTTCACAAGGTGCCTACGTGTTCGCCCTCCAACAGTAATCCACACAGAAATTAGATACAAGAATAATTCCTCCTGAAGCCTTGCTATTGAATTCTTGGACCTAGATTTCCTTGGTCTTTGTCACCCTTCTTCTTATTTAATCTCCTATTATTCTCTCTTAGTCTTTTTAAATATTCTTCATAACCTTTGTCTTAATTAAAACTCCTTGTATTGATTAAGACCTTGTCTAAAAGAAGACTCCTTATCTTACCAATATCTTGTCTAAAAGAAAGAAAGGAAGAATTTTAAGATAAGCCTCACAAATGGAATACCCGACACCTTCCATCCGAGACTTATTTATAGTTTCATATGGGGTGCCAATCACACCCATTCCCAAGCCCTTATCAGTTATCCAAAAGAATTATCAAGGGGTTTGATAAGTCTCTTAAAGTAGAAGGAGTCTTGGAGATACGTAAAAAACTATTTTCTGCCTCCAAAACATCGTTCCAATATTAATTTTAAATTTTATTTGAATTATTCCAATTTTTTTTTGAATTCTCCTTTTGATATGGCATGGATAAGGGAGAGAGAGTCCCCGAGGAGGTGCCTACTAGAGTGCCTTCAAGCAGAAGGACTTCTAGGCATCAAAAAATTAGAACTACGCGACTCTTTGCGTTAATTTCTGGGAGAAATATCTCTTGCACCCACTATATTTGACTTGGTCAAATATTGTAGGCGCCTAAGAGAGAAGAACTCAGGAGACTTTTACCTGATCAAAGCCCCTTGGCAGAAGGACTCTTGGTCCTCTTGTGCACCACATTATTTCTCATGCCACCCTATTTTGTGCGCCAACACTAGGAAGGAATTTGGGGTGCTTGGGACTCTTTAAGATGAGTCCAAATTAAATGTCAAGTGGCACCCATATGATGGGTAGCTCTTATGGCTCAACCATATTTCAAAAATAAATTAAAATTGGTTAGCCAAAAAGCAAGGATTCGAGTCAAAACCAATTTAGCTAGGAATTATGTTAGCCAATATGTGCTAGCATGCCAATTAGCCACCCAATTAGGATCCAATGATCCTAAAATTAATTCTTGACCAATTTCTTTTTGTGTGTGACCTATTAGGTTCCACATCTAGCCAACAGTAGGCTCGGATGCATTTTAATCTAATCTGATTGGGCTCAATCTCAATCAATTAGGATTAATGCCAACCCAATTTCACCAATTAGAAGCACTATCCAATTGAAGATTGAATTAATCTTATTAATTTAATCAAAATCTATAAGTCAAGATTGACATCTAGCAATATATCATGACTATCCAGAAGATGTAAAATTTGATAAAAATACCAAAAATATCCTTCAGTGGTAAGTTCCTGTGCAATCCAATTCCTCGATCATCTTACATTCCGAATATGTTTAAGAGCATGGACAAATATCAAACTTAAATATATATTCATGTTGATTCTCCATCAATTAATGATAACTCTTAATAAATGATTAGAAGCCCTATCTAATTTTCATTCTGCTCTGGCCAAAGTCTTATTGAGTTATCATTAGATGAGAATATATAGGATGTCATCTCCTCTTACTAGGAGTAATCGATTTCTTATCGACTTACTCACTACCTTCATACATACTTGACCATATCCAAAACACCTCGTTCATGACCTAATATCATGATTGAGTATGAACAAAAAATATGGGCTTATGTGCATAAGGTACCATGGTGGTCTCAGGTCTAAGGATCACTTGCACAACTCCCACTTAGAGAATCATCTTTTGACATACAAGTAAGGTTCCATAAGATGTTCTCTTTAGCGAGTCAACTCAGTAAACTCATACCTCGATGAGCACCCACATTCTTGTATTAGTGTCTCCATATAAGTGGCTTATGAGATCTGTCATCCTTTCCATCGAGCATACATAGGATATGCTAGTCTATCTGAAACATCGATCTCCGACTCAATGTTCCTATGACTAGTGTTGGGGATAAATCCCGCTCCTGCCGAAGCCCGGCCCGACGCTCAGCCTAATGTAACTAGTAGCCGTAGAAGAGCTTCGACAGACGGACTTTAGCCAAACTCCCAGCGGCCGAGCTTCTTCCAGCAGACCGAACTGGTCAGCTTTCGAGCTTCTTTCGGACTCCCAGCATCGAGATCGAACTTTCTGGACGACCGAACTCCTTCGGACTCCCCACGATCGAACTCCTTCGGACTCCCCACGGCCGAACCCCTTCGGACCCACGGTTGAACTCCTTCGGACCGACTCCAAGCGGCCGAGCTTCAACGAAGCCCTCTCAGCGGCCGAACTCCTCAGCGGACGAGCCTTAGCCGAACCAACCAGCAACCGAAGTCCTTCAACTGGGCCTCAGCCGAACTTCTTCGAGCCTCTCAGCGGTCGAACTCCTCGGCAATCATCCCTCGGCCGAACTCTACAGATGGTCGACCCTTCAGCCAGTCGAACTCCCCTAGCCTTTTCTTCTGCCGGACTCTCCTACGAGATGAATTATCACCATCAGTCTACGACAGACGACGAAACCAGACGATATGGCTACCACCTCTAACAACGCTACTCCCTGACGACGCCTTCCTCTCCGTACCAAATCTCATGCTGCCCATGACTTGCCAGTATGGCCATCACCGATCGCCTGACGACGTTTTCCTCTCCGTACCAAACTCCATGCGATGGTATGGCTGTCGCCATCAACTAAGCTTCGCCTATAAAGGACCCTCCAGATACGCCAAGGCTAAGCTCTCTGATCCCTAAGCTCTCCTCCTCATCTCTAAGCTCCGAAACTCATCCCGAGCACTCCATTCCTGTTGGCCGAAAACTGACTTGACCGTCGGAGGGTCCTGCCGGAGCCACCCCCCACCGATTTCGGACGAAACTTTATTTTGCAGGTCCCCGACGGTGACCTCAGCGGCCTCGACTCCGGCGACCTCCGACGATGATGAGTCTCTGCACCAACAACTAGGAATGTTTAAGATTAGGATTTTATGATTTTTATATCTCACAAGCATGACTCATTCATGTTTCCTAAAAATCATTGTCCTAATCTTTGGGCTTCATCATAATCTTTAAATATAATAGATGCAACTAGAATGATGAATCAAATTTCTCAATTTTATTAATATCATAATAAATGTCATTACATGAGTTGAAAATTTTACAGAAAAATTTCATCATATCTTACATGTGATTGACTTGTAGGACATTTATTCTTTCAATCTCCCACTTGCACTAAAGCAAATCACCCTTATATCTCAAACCCATATAATTGAGATGGTGACCAAACAATTTCTATAGTAAGGCTTTAGTGAATGGATCTACTATATTGTTTTTAGTGTCAACTTGTTCTAATACAACATCTTGTCTCTCGATAATTTTCTAAATAAGATGGAACCGTCTGAGGATGTGCTTTGATTTATGATGAGACCTTGGTTCTTACTACACCAATATTATCATAATAAAGTTGTACTGGTCGTTCAATTTTAGAAATCACTTTCAGATCATTGATGAATTTTTTCGTCCAGACAGCTTTTTTGACAGCTTCACTAACAGCAATGTACTCTACCTCTGTTGTTGAGTCAGCTATAGTCTATTATTTTGAACTTTTCCAACTCACTGTACCTTCATTCAAGGTAAACACATATCCTGATATCGACTTGCTATCATCTGGATTTGACTAAAAACTAGAATCAATATATCCTTCTAGATTTAGTTCTGACCCTCCATAAATCAGAAAAACATCTTTAGTTCTCCTCAAATACTTAAGAATATTTTTCACAGCTTTCCAATGATCCTCTCCTGGATCAGCCTGATATCTGCTAACTATACCTAAAGCATAAGCCACATCAGGCTTGGTATATAACATGGTATACATAATAGATCCTACTACTAAATCATAAGGGATCGATTTCATTCTTTCTCTTTCTTATGATGTCTTGGGAGACATCTTCTTAGAGAAACGTATGCCTTGACTTATGGGCAAGTAACCTCTTTTACTTTCTTCCATATTGAATCTCTTCAACACTAAGTCAATGTACCTAGATTAAGACAAGTCTAGCATCCTATTAGATCTATCTCTATAGATCTTAATTCCAAGAATATAGGATGCTTCATCCAAATCTTTCATGGAAAACTTATTTGATAGCCAAGTCTTAACTGACTGGAGCATTGAAATATCATTCCTAATAAGTAATATGTCATCAACATATAAAACTAAGAAGAATATGGTACTCCCACTAGTTTTCTTATATATATATGGTTCATCCACATTCTTTATAAAGCTAAACTCTTTGACTATCATATCAAATCGAATGTTCCAACTCCTCGAAGCTTGCTTTAATCCATAAATAGATCTTTTAAGCCTACATACTTGATTTGGTCTCGCACTGGAGACGAACCCTTGTAGCTAAGTCATATAGATCTCTTCCTCAAGGTTGCCATTAAAAAAAGTGATCTTGACATCCATCTATCAGATTTCATAATTATAGTATGCTACTATAGCAAGTAAATTTTTTATAGACTTCAACATAGCCACTGGTGAAATAGTTTCATCATAATCAATTCCTTATTTCTATCTGAAATCTTTGGCCACCAACCTAGCCTTATAGGTTTCAATTTGGCCATCTGCTCCAATCTTCTTCTTAAAGACCCACTTGCATCCAATAGGGCTAACACCCTCTGGTGCATCAATCAAGGTCCAAACTTAGTTGAAATACATAAAGTCTATTTCGGATTTCATTGCTACTAGCCACTTGTCAGAGTCTTTACTCATGACGGCTTCAGAATAGGTCGATGGATCATCATCTTGAATGATATTTGTCTCATTATCGTTTCCTATGACTAAACTATATCTTAGAGGTGCATGACGCACTGTTTCTAACCTATAAGAAGGAGGTGTATGCAGTGGTTGTACCTCATCTTCGGATACTTCTGGTTGAGTATTTTCATTCATTATTTCTGAAATAGTTTATAGATTCTGAACTTCTTTAAGTTCAATATTTCTCCCACTGCTTCCTTCTTGGATGAATTTTTTTTTCAAGAATATGGCATGCCTACTGACAATTATCTTTTATTTAGTAGGATGGTAGAAATAATATCATTTAGTTTTCTTAGGATATCCTACAAATAAATATTTGTCTGATCTTGCACTTAGCTTATGTTCAAAATTATTTCCGACATAAGCATGACAGCCCTATATCTTAAGATGTTTAAGATTAGGCTTTCTTCCATTCCATATCTCATATGGAGTGCTAGGAATAGACTTAGAAGGCATCCTTAAGAATATATGCAGCAGTTTCTAGGACATACCCCCAAAAGGATATTGAAAGATCAACATAGCACATCATGGATCGTACCATTTTCATAAGTGTATGATTCTTCTTTTCTACTACACCATTTAATTATGGTGTATAAGGAGATGTCCATTCAAATTTTTTTTTTTAAGATAGTCTAGAAACTCACTGGATAAGTATTCATCATCTCGATCAGATCGAAGAACTTTAATACTTCTTCTAGTTTGATTTTCGACCATCTTCTGATATTCCTTAAACTTATCAAATGCCTTGGATTTGTGTTTCATAAGATACACATATCCATATCTTGATAAGTCATCAGTAAATGTGATGAAATAGAAATATCCTCCTCTGACTTGAGTTATTATTGGCGCACATACATCTGAATGTATTAATGCCAATAACTCTTTTGCCCTTTCTCCATGTCTAGAAAATGGAGACTTGGTCATTTTTTCCATGAGGCAAGATTCATAAGTCTTATATGATTCATAATCATAGGGTTCAAAGAATTTTTCTTTGTATAATTTGTTAATCCTTAACTCACTAATATGACCGAGACGATAATGCCAGAGAAATGACATATTAATATCTTCTCTTTTTCTCTTCATATTTTTATTAATATGAAATATATTTTTATTAAGTGATAAAATCAGAAGATCATTATTAAAATGCCCATCGCCAACAAATTTGTTTGCATAAAAAATAGAGCAACCTGTGCTAAAAAAGTTTATTTAATAATTATTTTACAATAAGAGAGGTACATATACAATATTTCTTATTACATTGGGCATATAATAACATTCTTTTAATTTGAGAGTTCTTTCAGTCGGTAGTTCCAGTAGAAAAGTTTCCACAGCTTCAGTAGAGATGGATTCTTCACTAGCACCGAACAACTTGAACTCATTTTTCATCAACCCTTTGATTCTCTGTAGCCCCTGCAAGAAATTATAGATATAAGAACCACATGTGGTATCCAATACCCAAGAATTACTGACTGAAGTACTTAATGTAAATGTTGTATGTATCATGTACATACCCTTTTGTGCAGCATTTTCTTTCATCTTTGCAAGATAACTCTTACAATTCTTCTTCCAATGTCCCATCTTATCGCAGTGATAAAAGTCATGTCTGTAGGAACATTCTTTGCCTTCTTCTTGAAGGTGCTTCTTTTAGGGTTCAACTTATTTTTCTTCTTTGAACCCTTCCTGTCAATCTTCTTTTTATCCACCAACAAAAGTGGACCTTTCTCTTCCTTGATATGAGTTTCTGCTATTTTCAACATATTTAGTAGCTCTAGCAGGGTAGTATCCAGTTTGTTCATATGATAATTCACCATAAACTAGGAGAAAAAGTTGGGGAGATACTGCAGTATGAGATCCTGACTGAGTTCTACATCCATGGTGAAACCTAATTGATCCAATCTAGTGATTAAGTCAATCAGTTTCAGTACATGGTTCTGAATCAGAGTTTTTTGAGTCATCCGAGCTTGAAATAACTACTTAGATAATTCATACCTAGTAGTCCGACTCTGTTCTCCATAAAATTCTTTTAGATTGAGCAATATGAAGGAAGCATCCACACTTTCATGTTGCCTCTATAATTCATTACACATGGAAGCCAACATGATGTATTTGACAGTTGTACTGTCATTTTGCCACATCTTATATATGGACTTCTCCTTCTTTAAAGCATCTTCTCTGATCGACCCTGGGTTAGGAGTATTCAGAATATATGATAGTTTCTCTTGCACAAGCATTATGCACAAGTTCCTCAACCAGTCCACGTAATTTGGATCAATCAATTTATTTGTCTCAATAATACATCGCAGTAAGAGTGAAGAAGCCATTTATGCAGATATTTTTAATCTACATGAAATAAAAATACTAATAGAAGCAGACCACTCATGATGATATATATAACTAGATGAGATCTTTTGTTCTAGTTAATACTCCCACTATTTTACCATATACCATAGCCCTCCCTATGGTATACGAGAAAATTCTAAACTGGTTTCTTAGTAGGGTTGAGATCCTTATCCCTTAAGGAAGTCTTGTGGATAGCACAACAAACTTCAATAAGTTCAAAAATAGAAAAATCTATCCAATTGCTTTTCCATGCAACTCTCAACATAACCTGCCTCTAAAAATATTTATAGTCTTGTGAATAGCACAACAAACTATAATATTTTAGTTAAGTCAAATCTTTCATTTTCATATAGTCATATTTGAAATTAATATTGCTCTTGTGGATAGCATAACAAAGCAATAATAAATTAAATATATCATAAATATTTTAAAAATGCACCAAGATATTATTATATCAATCTCCATGGTAAGTCTTGTGGATAGCACAATAAACTTACTATAGTTCATAAAATAATAATCATCTTAGCATGGAGGAAGGCATTTTATAGTGTCTTTGATCAATATGCATTTCCAATTCAAGACTTCAATTAAATCATATTGGCCAGGTAAGTGAGAGAGAGGTGGGAGGCCCCCCATACTTGCCTTAGATACTAATTAAAATTGGCCAGGTAAGTAACGGACCCAATTACTAAATCACGTTCTTTTTACCTTTCCAGAACCACTTTCCTAAACACCAATTGACCAATTTCTATCAAGAATAGATTTGCTTTTTTGATCTTATAACACAATGACTTAATATAATTTTTAAGAGAGCTTTAAAGAACTTATGCACATCCTTAAAATCTTTAATATATAAATTTATATATTGTGCAATGTGAAACATAGCATATTCATTATTCTAGGACAATCTTATAATCAGAATGATGAATAAGTGCAATATACATTATAATATCATATCTAGGACATTATTTGAAGTTACTAATTAAAATCATAATAATATGAACATAATCATATTACAAGACATAAAGCATCAGCATGAATATACATGATATTATATATTATCCTTATCATATAACATATGAACAATCATATCATGCTTTAAATCATAATTAAAAGTATTCATGTATATGATTGAACCATGCAAGGTGTGGCTCTGATACTACCATTGGGTTTGATCGACATGGTGAAAATAACTAATTTCAAAAATTTTGGTCTATCAAACCCATAACCCTAAGACCTACCTTGATGATTTTCAATCACATACATAGATATAATAATTAAATAACATATCTTTAATAATTTAATTTGGTGATGAATTATTTTCACAAGGCACCCACGTGTTCGTCCTCCAACAGTAATCCACACAGAAATTAGATGCAAGAATAATTCCTCCTGAAACCTTGCTATTGAATTCTTGGACCTATATTTCCTTGGCCTTTGTCATCCTTCTTATTTAATCTTCCTATTATTCTCTCTTAGCCTTCTTAAATATTCTTCCTAACCTTTATCTTAATTAAGACTCTTATATTGATTAAGACCTTGTCTAAAGGAAGACTCCTTGTCTTACCAATACCTTGTTTAAAAGAAAGGGAGGAAGAATCTTAAGACAAGCCTCACAAAATGGAATACTCGACACCTTCCATCCGAGACTTATTTATAGTTTCAGATGGGGTGCCAATCACATCCATTTCCAAGCCCTTATCAGCCATCCAAAAGAATTATCAAGGGGTTTGATAAGTCCCTTAAAGCAGAAGGAGTCTTGGAGATACGTAAAAAACTATTTTTTGCCTCCAAAACGTCGTATATACGTCGTTCCAATATTAATTTTGAATTTTATTTGAATTATTCTAAATTTTCTTTGAATTCTCCTTCTGATATGGCATGGATAAGGGAGAAAGAGTTCCTAAGGAGGCACCTACTGGAGTGCCTTTAAGCAGAAGGACTCCTATGCGCCAAAAAATTAGAACTACGTGACTCTTCGCGTTAATTCTCGGGAGAAATATCTCTTACACCCACTATATTTGACTTGGTCAAATATTGTAGGCACCTAAGAGAGAGAAACTCAGGAGACTTTTACCTGGTCAAAGTTCCTTGGCAGAAGGACTCTTGGTCCTCTTGTGCACCACATTATTTCTCATGCCACCCTATTTTGTGCGCCAACACTAGGGAGGAATTTGGGATGCTTGGGACTTTTCAAGATGAGTCCAAATTAAATGTCAAGTGGCACCCATCTGATGGGTAGCTCTTATGGCTCAACCATATTTGAAAAATAAATTAAAATTGGTTAGCCAAAAAGCAAGAATTCATGTCAAAATCAATTTGGCAAGGAATTAGATTAGCCAACATGTGCTAGCATGCCAATTAGCCATCCAATTATGATCCAATGATTCTAAAATTAATTCTTAACCAATTTTTTTATGTGTGTGACCCATTGGGTTCCACATCTAGCAAGCAATAGGCTCGGGTGCATTTTAATCTAATCTGATTGGGCTCAATCTTAATTGATTAGGGTTAATGCCAACCTGATTTCACCAATTAGAAGCATTATCCAATTGAAGATCGAATTAATCTTATTAATTTAATCAAAATTCATAAGTCAAGATTGACGTCTAGTAATGTATCATGACTACACAGAAGATGTGAAATTCAATGAAAATACCAAAAATATCTTTCAGTGGTAAGTTCTTGTGCAATTCAATCCCTTGATCATCCTACATCCCGAATATATTTATGAGCATGTACAAATGTCAAACTTAAATACATATTTATGTTGATTCTCCATCAATTAATGATAACTCTTAATGAATGATTAGAAGCCATATCTAATCTTCATTTTGCTCTGGCCAAAGTCTTATTGAATTATCATTAGATGAGAATACATAGGATGTCATCTCCTCTTACTAGGAGTGATCGATTTCTTGTTGACCTACTTACTACCTTCATACATACTTGACCATATCCAGAACACCCCATTCATGACCTAATGTCATGATTATGAACCAAAAATATAGGCTTATGTGCATAAGGTACCATGGTGGTCTCAGGTCTAAGGATCACTTGCACAACTCCTACTTAGAGAATCATCTTTTGACATACAAGTAAGGTTCCATAAGATGTTCTCTTCAGCGAGTCAATTCAGTGAACTCATACCTCGATGAGCACCCACATTCTTGTATTAGTGTCTCCACATAAGTGGCTTGTGAGATCCGCCATCCTCTCCATCGAGTATACATAGGATGTGCTAGTCTATCTGGAATATTGATCTTCGACTCAATGTTCCTATGACTAGAAATGTTTAAGATTAGAATTTTAGGGTTTTTAGGTCTCACAAGCATGACTCATTCATGTCATCTAAAAATCATTGTCCTAATCTTTAGGATTCATCATAATCTTTAAATATAATAGATGCAACTAGAATGATGAATCAAATCCCTCAATTTTATTAATATCATAATAAATATCATTACATGAGTTGAAAATTTTATAGAAAAATCCCATCACATCATACATGTGATTGACTTGTAGGGCACTTATTCTTTTAATTGTCTTATTTCTATAGACTCTATTTATCATACGTTTATCTTGCTGATTGGTTCATAAAAATGACACATCTCAATTGGCATAGTGCATGTTCAAGTTAGTGTATATAGTGCATATAATTTGCATTTGCTTGGTGTCTCTTAGTTCTCTTAAAGTAATGAGGTGTTCAAGCTTATCAGAGAAGATCTTGCCATGTGGTATCGATTTAGAATCCCAACTGTTCTCTGATGACAATAGTCTATGAGGTAGAGAGGAGCCGGGATGGAGTGGAAAGATCCCAATGCATGGGATGCTGTCATCTTGCATTATTGCACCATGGGTCCTTTAGAGTCCATTTTTTTATGAATAAAAAATTTATATGAAAATCTATATTTTTCTAAGTAAATATTTTTTAAATAATATTTAGATTATCTATATTCTTTCATATATAAAAAAATGGCTTTAAAATTTGTTACTCATATTTTTTTATATTACTACTTTTTTAGATAAATTGCTAAAATTTATTCATATTTTTCATAATATTTTTTATATTTTTTAAGTTTGGAGAAAGTGGATATCTAAGTTTTTAGACATTGAATAATAAAGGCTTTGGAATGAGGATGAGGCATCTTAGGAATAAAATTAAATATCTATTTTATTGGTTGATGAAAAAATAGTCAACCTTGAAAAGCATGAAAATATTGATAAGTTAGTCAATAAAAAGTTGACCAACTTTTTTATGATATTTATCCACCAAAGAACAAGCCCTTTAGTTTAAAAAAATAACTCTCCTTTGAGATATTTCCATATTGGGCCAAGCCTTAATTTTGTCCATGTAGTTTTATTTGTGAGGTGTGTGTTGCAAGTTGTTGGGCCTTTCATCTTCCAATGCACGAGGCTAGCAGCTCCAATTTCTTATACTAAAATTTAAAAATATATTAGACCAATGCTCAATTTGTATAAATGATACGTCCCCCTCATTTTCTCTGCTTCATTTTCCAAGTCTAAAGTTGGAGAAATTATTATGTAAACTTATTTTACCATGTAGACGATAGACAAAGCAAAAAAAAAGCTTCATACATTAGCTAATTTTTTATTAATTACTAACTATAATTTAATATTTGAAAGTTTTGCTTGACTCCTCTTCACCTTATAGCCAATCATGATTAATCATAATTAGTAATTAATGAGGAATCACATTGATGTGTGGAGCTTTTATTGGCTTTATCTATAAGCGGTAGAACGAGTCTACCTAATAATCTCTCTTAAAGTTGGGGATATGAAAGCTAGATTACTTTATAAAGAAAGTAATTATAGATTACTTTCTAACGACAAGGGGCTATAAGCTAAATTCTTCCATGCCTAGTTTGGCCTGTAGATCTTAGTCAAAAGAAAATTTAGATAGAAAGTAAAGTACTTTTAAAAGAAAATAATTATAAGGCGTTACACATAATTATAATTTAAACTAGTCTCAGCAAGCAAGCATGCAGGGACTAGTTCAAATAAAGCACAAAACTTTCTGTGCAAATTCCTAAAAGGAAAATATTTAGATATAGAGTACTTTTGCAAAGAAAAGGGACTATAAGCATCATTAGTACCCGGTCCGGACCAATTCCGGCACCCAACATGCAGAGAAATAAAACATAAATATTTTTGTAAAGGCCCATTAATAAAAAATTGTTTTTATACAGGTCACTTTTAAAATAAAACGACTGCCAAGGATTTAAACGTAAAATCATCGATGTTTAGCTTGAACCGGTGCCGCCAACCAGCTTGAAGAGACGAGTTCAAAATAAAAATTAAATATTTTCACACAGTTGGCTGATGAGAAAATATTATATTTAAGTCCCTTTGCTGTCGTGGCATTTTTCGCGGTGAGGTGGTTTATCCGATAGGTGATGGCCAACAGTTCTGGCCGGAAGAAAGTACCGACTCTGCTCCCCAGCGAACGGTCCGAAAGAGGAGAGCGAAAGGCGTGGAGCTCCCTCTTCGTCCCGAGATGCGAACCCTAACCCTAACCCTAGCCCCTTGCGAGGGCTCATTCATGGTAAATTCCTCGCCTTTCCGCCGAAAGAACGGGATCAAAGCTCTGTTATTTCGTTCCTCTTCTTCCTTGTCCCAGAAAAACAGAAAAAAATGTTCTTGGAACGTCCTCAGGTGATCATATCTCTCGGCCTCTTCCTTCTCTTGATCTATATTTTTTCAAAGGAACGTTGCTGTGAATTCTGGAGGTTATGATGTGAATCCGTCAATGGATTCTTTCGCTTGCATTGTTCTGATTCAAGAACTTTTTTGTTACCAGATTAAGAGGAAAAAACAGAAAATTCACCCGACGGGCGAGAATTCTTTCCTTAGCTACATCAAGAAATATATTTATAATATGATGCAATTGATACCATCTGTATTTATTTGTCATCGAGATTTTCTTGATAGACCTTTACCAAAATTTGGAAACTTTATGTCGAAGTGCATCATGAGAACGTTAGAGCATATAGGCGTTTATGTCCAATGTGTTATTTTAATCTTCTATATATCAAATGAATTTTTTTCGTTCTTTATAACTTTGTTTTGCTCCTGGAGTTCTTTTTTTTTTATAAACAAAAAAATTCTTTTCCCTTATTACCTCGTTGATTAGAAGGGAAAAAAGAAAAGAAGGGTATTGCAGAGTGGTCGTGAATGGGAGGCGGGCCAGTCTTAATTTTGATGGAAACTGGCTAGTGGTTCATCCGCGACCTTACTTTTGGCTTTCTAGGTTTGTGGACTGCAATAAAACGTCTAAGAATGGAGAATGAGTACGATCACTGAAGTTCTTGAAGTGAGAAAGATGTGATATACGAAAGAAGGGTCAATTTGAAGAGAAAAGTTTATTTGCAACACCTAGTTTATGTCATCTATCTGCTTTAGTTTCCTTCTGGCTTGACGTTTCTCTAGTATGCTTATAAATAAGAATGGAAAAGCAATTTTTTGCGTGATTGCCTCTTAAATCAGTAAAATATTTTTCAGCTGGCTCGTTACTACAATTTTTCATCTTACTGTTTACATAATATTACCCATTTCTGGCGAGTAATTTTACTCATATTACAATAAGTAATTTATCCCTCTACGATTCATATTTATTTGCTAAATTATCTTTTATATGCAGCAAGGGAATGTTCCATTTGAGCTTTTTTTGCTTGGGACCGATCTTCTTATTTGTGAAATTGAGTTATATGTCCAACACTCTTTCATGCTGATAGTTTAAGTAACCATATTAAAACAGATTTGCATATTATATATCATGCAGCCATGTGAGGCAATGGATTCAATATGGATATATAGATGAGAAATCATTGAGGCATCAAGGGGAACAACTTTCATTGAATCTACATGACACGGTAATCTCTCTACTTCCTCAAGTAGTTTTCATTCTTCCATATTAAGGATCGCGGAACTGGAATCGATCACCGTGCCGGCCGACCGATGGTATGGTTTGGTACGGTTCTGTATCGGTTTGTGTTGGGCCAAACTGACAAGGCATAGAAGGGGAGAGGGAGAAGAAAGAGAGGAAGAGAGAGATAGAGAGAGAGGGAGGGGGAGAAGGAGAGGGAGAGGAAGAGAGGGCCTCTGGCGGCCGTTTCGAGCTCGATAATGGTGGAGGAAGGAAGGAAGAGAGAGGGGGAGACCGGAAGCTCTTATCGGTCTCCGGATGGATGCCACCGTCCTTGCGATATCTCCAATGGCCGACGAGCGAGCGCCGAGGGCACCTGAGGCTGGAGGAGTGGAGGAGGGCCTCCACCCTTCTCTTGCACGAAACAGGGTTCGACCCTTGTTCGTGTTTTTTTTGGGTGTTGACTTCAACGGTAATTATTAAATAAATAAATGATAAAATCCAAAAAAAAAATACGAACATGGGATAGGGAGAGGGCGGAGGCCCTCTTTCGCTCCTCCAATCTTAGGTGCCCTCACCACTGGCTCGCCGGTTGTCAGAAATGTCGCAGTGGCGGCGGCGGCCATCTGGAGACCTTCGATGGCCTTCGGAGATAGGTAGGAGCTCCCGGTCTCCCCCTCTCTCTTCTTCCCTTCCTCTACCATTACCAAGCTCGGCAAGAGCTCGGAATGGCCTCGGGTGGCCACCGGAGGCCCTCCCTTTCTCTCCCTCTCCTTCTCCTCCCCCCTCTCTCTCTTTCTCTCTTTCTTCTCCCTTCCTTTGATACGGTTTCCGTGCCGATTCTATACCAAAATTGGACCGGTTTTCTGCCTGTATGGTTCGGAAAACAATGTTTTATATGATATTGGACATTTCAATCCTGCTGCTTATCTGTAGATTACCTGCAATACATGTTTATTTTTTGGATTCCATATGGATTTGCAGGATTTAGATAACCTAGATGTTAGTATTTATTCCAATTTGTCCATTTTCATTTCTGATTTTATTTAGCTATGGTGACTAAATCAGGATATTTTTTCCATGTATGCTATTTAAAAATTAAAAAGAAAAGGTTAGATAACCTTAGTGATGTCACAATCTTAAAAGCAGCTTCATGCAATACAGGAACTTCTACAAGTGAAAAATAATCATTTGCTTGATCAAACTGCACTGCAGTCCATTGTAATACCATTTTTGAAGGATGAAGATTTCATGGAGTAACCCAAGTGAGCCTAGGTGTTGGAGATCGAAGATCATGTGACAATGCATTGGAGGGCTACAAGACTTAGGAATATCTTAGATTCTATTTTAGCTGTCAATTTGATGCCACTTATGTCTTGCAATTTTTTAGTTTTACTGGTTATTTTGAATCAAGGGCTGAGATTAGAAGTTCTCATTATTTATTTGATAGTTTGATTAGGCCAATTACTGTAGCAGAAGCGATTACTAAATGCAATTGGTTACCAAACACAGGCGATCACTAAACATAAGCACAATCCATATGTAGACTTAAATAAGGAAAATGTAGTGCAATCATAGTAACATGCTAAACATATATTAATTCTCATGTTGCTATAATAGGTTATCATGGTAACAATTGTTTATCATTCCCTCAAATCTATGCTCTGTCATACATCAAGAGTTTACAAGAATGATAAAGAGATAAACTAACCATGCCATGAATAGTGGATCTATCAATATAAAGGTGGAAAGTGACGTGCAAGACCCAAATAGTGAGTTTTAAATGGATGTGAAGTGTCATGTTGCCGATTTGTGGGATGAGCCACAATGATGCTTGAAAGCAAATAGCAATGGATTGGTCATGCATGCGTCCATGTAAGTGCAAGTGCAAGTGAGCTGCAAGTTTCACATTGCTAGTTGATAATTTATTGTTGAATCTTATATGCATTGAATGAGGAACAATAAAGGAATAACTGCTAGCTTGCAAGGTGCTTTACTCAGACACATCTCCATATTATGGTGCATTGGTGCTTAACAAAACAAATGGGATATGCCATCGGCAATTACATATATTGAATGGAGAATAACTTCATATTGTTTCATAGCCATTTGATGACACAATTTTCATGATGCTCCTTCTAAGCCGAAAGTTCTTGTACATCACTCATTGTCATGAGTCCTTGCTATAGTGATTCTTTAAGAAGGATTTATATCTTAGCGAAGGTGATCACTTGCATGCCGATCAATTGTACATTTCTGTGGGAATTGTTGATGGTTATACATGGTTCAAGTCCTAGTGGTATGTTGTAAGCTCACAAGCTAATATTTTACTTGATGTGGCACGTACACTCTAGAATGCATCTTATGCTCTTGGACATATAGTTATTTCTGAGGACCTTTTTAACTAATGTCTAAAATTGAACCACTATTATCATATACAACAAACCATAGAGGCATAGACTATAAGTATCATCATGCTTTTTATTGATTTGCCATTTTTAAATCTATATTTTTCTACAATGCTTAGATCCTATTTGGCTAAGCTTTTAAAGTGTCAAAAAGTACTTTCTAGCTCTCCAAAAGCACTTTTAGATGGTACAGTAGTGTTTGATAAAAAATCAAAAAACTATTTTGACTTTGCCAAAAAACTAAAAAGGTCTACTTGGGAAAAGCTCCATTTTGAAGCTTTCCCCAAAAGTGCTTTATGGCGAATGTCGGAAAGCTGTTTTGATTTAAATAAATTTTATTTAATGATAAAAAGGCTCACTAACAAATTTCATAATTATATCTTATATTATATCATATTATATTATTATACTATAAATATAATATAATATAATAATAAATTAATATTACGATATAACAATATCTAACAATAATATAATATAATTATAATAATTTATTATAATTTATTATTAGATTAGATCATAATCCATTATATTATATTACATCATATATTACATCATAATTATAATAATATTATATTAAGTATAATATTATATTATATTATAATATTATATTACATTATATGATAATGATATTACATAATAAATAATATTTTAAAATATAATAATATTTATGTTATAAACATATAATATAATCTATTATAATATATTATTATATAATTAATAATATTTAATAATATAATATAATTATAATAATATATTATAATTTATTATTTTATTAGATTATAATCTATTATATTATATTACATTATATGTTACATCATAATTATAGTAATATTATATTAAGTATAATATTATATTATATTACAATATTATATTACATTATATGATAATAATATTATACAATAAAATAATATTTTAAAATATAATAATATTTTTGTTACAAACATATAATAAAATCTATTATAATATTATTATATTACAATAATACTATATAATATAATAATATTTTAATTATAATAAAATATAATTATATTATAATAATATAATATGACATATTATATTATAATCTATTATTAGATTAGGTTTTAACCAATATATTATATTACATTATAAATTATATTATAATTATAATAATATTATATTATACTATAATATTATGTTATATTATATAATAAAATATTATATAATATAATAATATTTTAATATATAATATTATATAATATTATATTGTATTATTCTTTGCTATACAATCTTTATGCAATATCTTTTATTATCTTTTTATCATACTAAAAGCATTTTTTTTATTTTAATTACTAAACATATGTTAAAGTTTTAAAGTACTTTATAAATGTGGTTACCAAACAACAAATAACTTTTTATAAAAACTTTACTTCCAAAAGCTCTACTTGCAAGCTCTACTACCAACAGCAATCCTAAACAAGGCCTTAGACCAAATTCACTTATCAGAAGCCAATGGTGACTGGATTCTGATTTTTCCATCATGATTCAGTATTTATTTTGTAGGACACAGGAACTACTTACTTTCCTGTCCATTTTTTTCTTGAGGAAATCACTTTGCTTTCTCCCACACCCACAAATGAGTTAGTCTACTTAGATTTTTAATATTATGTGATATGATTACTTGTCAGTAAAACTACACAGCTTAAGTTCCATATGCAGATTTGTCTTCACCGGTCATAGTTTGTACAGTACTTTAATCCCCAATAGTTGATCTGATATGTGATGGAGTTACAGTATTCAAATTTAAGATATATCAAAGGTTCAGTGAGATTTTTCCTGATATTTGCAATTTACTCAAATGTCGTAATATTTTTCTAATTTGACTGTAGGAACTTCAATGCCCTGAAAACTATAGCAGCAAGACAACTTTGGAGTTGATAGATACTAAACATAAACACCGTTCAGTGGATAAATCTCTTGAAGATATCAGTAATGCAAACAGTACCTGCACATATGACTCCGCCAAGCACAATAAACTTCCATTCTGTGATATTTGCAAAGGAGTTAAATTTGCAATTCCCATTGGGTTGCTCAGTTTTCTAGTCTGTCAGCAGGCACTTGCGGATACAGAACTGTCTGGAGTGCAGCCCATGACTTACATAGGGGATCTGGGTGATATTAGTACAGGTTTTGCTTCAGTTAGGAAAACTTCCTTTAAACTTTTAATGGGATATTCTTATATTTGTGGCAAAAGTCTCATTCATGCATTATTTTCATTTTATCATTTATTAACATGTAACTAGAAAATGCTTTGGAAAGTTTTGTTCTGCCATTTCTAGATTCTTATATTTGCTCAGTTATTTTAATTTCAGTTTTTAGCTTAGTAATTAATATGTGGACCCCAGAAAAATTTATGCTGTGCGAACTGAAGTGAAAGTTCATTATGATTGGTTTGTATTAACATTACAAGCTCAGCCAATTTCTCATAAATCTATGTCCAGAAAATGGAGATCAATGAAATTGTACTGGTTGTAGATGAAGATAAGGCCTCGATTTTCACAAGCATTTGGTAGTTAATAATCAGTAACTAGAATAGTGTGCTAGGACTGAAATAGTTCAACATATGTCTAATATGGAATATAAAAGTTACATAATCCTGGGACATGATTATAGCATGAAGTTTTAATAGTACCTATAATTTATGTGTCATGATATTAATGACACGTATGAGCAGGAGGAAGCAAAATTTTTATTTAATCAACTGTTTATGAAGGGAATCTGAGTATAGGATTGGAATACTTTAATGTAATATATTTATCTCCTGTGGAAACCTGGTTTGTGAACCAGTCAAAATAAATAAAAAGGATCCTGATTCAAGAACTTTGATTAAATAATTTTTTTATTGATTCTATATATTTTATGTTTTAAGACTCGTTTGGTTCATGGAAAGTGGAAGAAGGAAGAGGCAATTCCTGGAAAGTGGAGAGAGGCCCTCTTATTTGGTTGGAGTTTTAAGAAGAGAGAAAGTGAAAAAAAGCTCTTTCCATGGGAAGACACTTTCCATGTTTCATGAAAAGTGGAAACCCATGGAGGTGGGTTTTATGACTTCCCATGGGATGGAAAGTGATGACTTTTTTCTTTCTAAAAATATATTTTTATAAATATATGAATTATAGAGCATACAAATTCTTGAAAATATCATTAAATATTATCCTTATAAATATTAATATAATATAAATATTATCCTAATATTTATCTTAATATAATATAATATTTTTATATATAATTAATATAAAATTTATATTTATATATGACTATATTAATATTATATTTATATTTATATTAATAATATTAAAATATTAGTATTATATTAATATAATAAATTATTATGATCTAATGTTATATTATAATATATTAATATAAATATAATATTATTATTTATGCAAAATTTGGGAGTAAAATATATGGCTTTATATCTATTAAGGGTGTAATAGATATTTTACACAGTTTTCCCAGGAAGTGGATGTTCAACCAAACATAAGCTACTCTGGAATAGGCTATTTTCTCATGATCAACCAAACATGTCAAAATCATATTCCCAGGAAGTGACTTTTCAGGAAGTTACTTAGGAAGAAAAGTTCTTTCCACGAACCAAACGAGTCCTTAATTATACCTGTTGGGGATAAATCCCGCTCCTGCCGAAGCCCGGCCCGACGCTCAGCCCAATGTAACCAGTAGCCGCGGAAGAGCTTCGGCAGACGGGCTTCAGCTGAACTTCCAGCGGCCGAGCTTCTTCCAGCAGGCCGAACTGGTCAGCTCCCGAGCTTCTTCCGGACTCCCAGCGTCGAGACCGAACTTCCTGGGCGGCCAAACTCCTTCGGACTCCCCACGGCCGAACTCCTTCGGACCGACTCCAAGCGGCCGAACTCCTCAGCAGACGGGCTTTAGCGGAATCCCCAAGCGGTCGTCACTCAGGAGCCCGAACTCCTCAGCAGTCGTCACTCGGCCGAACTCCTCAGCGGTCGCCCCTCGGCCGAACTCCTCAGCGGTCGCCCTCATCGAACTTCGGCCGACCGAGCTCCTACCGAACTCTCAAGTGTCCAAGCCTCAGCCAAAGTCCAACAGCCGGCCGAACCCCCAAACGGTCGAGCTTCGGATTCTCAGCAGCCGAACTCTTCAGCGGACAAGCCTTAGCTGCATACCTCCAGCCAGACGCCTATGGGAGCCGAACTCCCTCCTATCTTCCTCTTCAGGAGCCCGAACTCCTCCGAAATGGGCACACGACGAAGGCCTTCAACCCTTCATTCGGCAAGCTCTGCAACCATCACCATTAGTCAGTTCGCCGCAGACGATAGCGACCCACTGTCAGACGGCGATGGCTGTCACCCTCAATCCGCCGCACACGGCACCATCCCGTGAGACTGACTCTGCCGAACCTCGAGCGGCCCGCCAGCACGCGGCTGCAGTTGTCACCATCAAGCTCCACTATATAAAGGACCCTCCCGACACGCTAAGGCTAAGCTCTCTGAACTCTCGACTCTCTAAGCTCTCCTCATTTCTAAGCTCCGGAACTCATTCCGAGCACTCCATTACTGTTGGCCGAAAACTAACTTGACCGTCGGAGGGTCTTGCCGGAGCCACCCCCCACCGGTTCCGGACGGAACTTCATTTTGCAGGTCCCCGACGGCGACCTCAGCGGCCTCGACTTCGGCGACCTCCGACGAAGACGGATTTCTGCACCAACATATTGGCGCTAGGAGGGCCTGAATCTTCGAGGTTCCCTTGTTCTTAAAGGAGTGCTCGGCGACTCTTCTCTTCCCTCTCCGGAGATCTTCCTTTTCTCTCTCGAAGAAGAAATACCTCCCAGGAGAGCTTCGAGACGGCGCTCGGCGGCCTCCGCGGTCCGGACCCATCCAGATCCGCCTGTCCCTTCTTCGGCCCCGGCAGCTCAAGTTCTACCTGTACCTGCGGTGGAGGTGGAGCAGCTCGACCTGCTTGTCCGACAGGTCCGTGGCCTCACGGAGGCATTGCAGGCTATACAGCAGCCTCCGCTAACGACCGCCCCAGGAAACCCACCATTGGAACGTCGAGAATCGGCCTCAAGGAAGAGTACCAGAGCCAGCGTACCGGTCGCCCCGGAGAAGGGAAAGCAGAGGGCCGAGGATCCGTGTTCGGATCTTTGTTCTCTTCTGGGGGAGACCTTCCCCATTCGTAGTTGGAAAGCACCCCAAGGTCTACAGCCAAGACGATGTCCTCGATTGCAGACTACGGAAGATGGACCTACGTATTGAAGAGCTCGGCCGCGTCACCTTGGCTCATCATGCCGACGTCCGTGCCGAACCTCCCTTCTCTCCCCAAATTATGCGAGAACCTGTTCCACCGACCTTCGAGCTCCCTCAACTGGAAAGCTACGATGGAACTTCTGATCCGGTTGATCATCTGGAGGTCTTCCGCGCCATGATGTTGTTTCACGGCGCTTCAGATGCCATGCTGTGCCGAGCCTTCCCATCTATCTTAAAGGGAGCAGCGAGGAACTGGTACTCGGCATTGAAGCCAAACACGATCTTCTCTTTCGACCAGATGAGCAGTCGGTTCGCGGCCCACTTCATCAGCAGCCGACGACCGAGCCGAGGTTTAGATTTCCTGATGAGCGTCAAGTAGAAGCAAGGGGAATCCATCCGGACTTACGTCACTCGGTTTAACGCCGCGGCATTGGAAGTCCGGGACTTGGACCAGTTTGTCGCGATGGCCGCACTCAAGGGCGGCCTTCAGAAAAATAACTTGCTGTTCTCTCTAAGAAAAAGTATCCCAGGGACTTCGCCGATCTGCTGGCTCGAGCCAAGAGATATGCCCGCGCGGAAGAAGCCTTCAAATTGAAAGATGAAGAGCTCGTCAGAAAGGAGCGGTTGGCGGACGAGGAAGAGCCGAGCGAAGTTCGGCTGCGCTCGCAGACCCTCTACGAAAGTAGGCGAGCCCGAACTCCTCGAACTCGCCCTGATAAAGGGGCGCGAGGAAGTCCTCCTCCCGAAAGGTTCCGCCACTATGCCCCCCTCAACGCTCCTCGAACCCAGATTCTCACCGAGATAAAAAATCAGCTGCCAAGACCGGAAGGGTTACGGTCTCCCCCAAACAAGCGCGATCGAAATAAGTACTGCCTCTACCATCGCGACCACGGCCACGACACGGAGGGATGCATCCAGCTTCGAGACGAAATTGAGGAGCTCGTCAGAAAGGGGCGGCTGGGCAAATTTCTCCGGTACCGACCTTAAGGAAGAGCGTTCCGGAATGCCAATCGCCCTTAGGAGAGAAACGGAGAGCAGAAGTTCTTCCGCCGAAGCGGAATGAAGTTCGGCTCGAAGAAAGCCGAGCTTCCTCCAAAGCTCATCATCAAGGAAGGGAACAAAGTTCCCCCGCGGAATGAAGTTCGGCACAAGCTAGGACGGAACGAAGCCCTCCGCGGAATGAAGTTCGGCACAAGCGAGGGCGGGGCGAAGTTCTCCCGCGGAATGAAGTTCGGAAGGAGGCCGAACTCCGCAGCAGATCACCAAAGTAAAGTTCGGCCGCGCTCGGGACCGCCCCAGGGCGATCGAGGCCGAACTCCCCCTCAAGTACGTCGCTACAACGAATTCACGGGAGGTGCAATAAAGTTCGGGCAAGCAAAGCCGACCCCCTCTCTGCGAGCAGGGAGTCCGGACAAAGAAGCATGAAGTTCTCCCACGGAAAGAAAAGTTTCGTGGGAAAGCGGAATGAAGCTCCACGCAAGCGAAGCCCGAACTTCTCGAGCTCACCGCAAAGGAATCCCCGACAGAAGGGCGCGAAGAAATCCTCCTCCCGAAGGATTCCACAACTACGACCCGTTCCTCTAACTCGGATTCTCGGCGAAGTTAAGAGCCAGCCACCAAGACCTGAAGGACTACGGCCTCCCTCCCCAAACGTGCGCGATCGAAGCAAGTAAAGCCCCTACCATCGCGACCACGGCTACGACACTGAGGAATACGTTCAGTTCAACTCCAAGACGAGATTGAAGAGCTCGTCAAAAAGGGACGACAGTCTGAAGCAGGAGAAGATCGGCTAAAGGCGCTGCCGTAACTAGAAAAGACAAGAAGGTCGGCCGCCTCGCGGCGTCATCAACGCCACCCCGGGGAGGAGCTAGGAGCTAGCTACATCGGTGATTCGTCGTCCCCCAGCGACAAAGTCAAGAGTCAAGAGAAGCATGCTCCAAATTAAGGAGGCCAGCATGTAATAGAGGAGGCCGTCTGGATGGGACTCGCTGCCCGAAGAAACTCGAGGAACAACACCCCGACGACCCTCAAACGGAAATGTGCTGCGAGTGGCTTCCCCTCGGTAAAATTCTCCCCTCTCAATAATATTATTTCTGGATGCGAAAACTATGCGATGACAGGGAAGAAGCAGTTAGCCGCGTTAGGAGAACCTCGTCCTAACGCGAGCAACAACCTCGGCTAGAGATAAGATCTCTCCCGAGCGACCGCGAATAGCCTCGGTTAGGAACAGGAGGAGAACCTCGTCCTAACGCGAGCACCAACCTCGGCTAGAGATAAGATCTCTCCCGAGCGACCGTAGACAACCTCGGCTAGAGATAAGATCTCTTCCGAGCGACCGAGTCAACCTCGGCTAGAGATAAGATCTCTCCCGAGCGACCGAGACACAACCTCGGCTAGAGATAAGATCTCTCCCGAGCGAAGGCCTCGTTCCTGAAGGACTAGATGGGGGAGAGGCTCTGACAGCGGCCCTTATGTGCCTCGGTTAGGAACAGGAGGAGAACCTCGTCCTAACGCGAGCACCAACCTCGGCTAGAGATAAGATCTCTCCCGAGCGACCGTAACCTCGGCTAGAGATAAGATCTCTCCCGAGCGGCTCAACCTCGGCTAGAGATAAGATCTCTCCCGAGCGACCGCGAATAGCCTCGTTAGGAACAGGAGGAGAACCTCGTCCTAACGCGAGCACCAACCTCGGCTAGAGATAAGATCTCTCCCGAGCGACCGAACAACCTCGGTTAGGAACAGGAGGAGAACCTCGTCCTAACGCGAGCACCAACCTCGGCTAGAGATAAGATCTCTCCCGAGCGACCGCGAAAGCCTCGGTTAGGAACAGGAGGAGAACCTCGTCCTAACGCGAGCACCAACCTCGGCTAGAGATAAGATCTCTCCCGAGCGACCGCGAATAGCCTCGGTTAGGAACAGGAGGAGAACCTCGTCCTAACGCGAGCACAACAACCTCGGCTAGAGATAAGATCTCTCCCGAGCGACCGAGACAACCTCGGCTAGAGATAAGATCTCTCCCGAGCGACCGCGAATAGCCTCGGTTAGGAACAGGAGGAGAACCTCGTCCTAACGCGAGCACCAACCTCGGCTAGAGATAAGATCTCTCCCGAGCGACCGCGAACAAGCCTCGGTTAGGAACAGGAGGAGAACCTCGTCCTAACGCGAGCAACAACCTCGGCTAGAGATAAGATCTCTCCCGAGCGACCGAGCCAACCTCGGTTAGGAACAGGAGGAGAACCTCGTCCTAACGCGAGCAACAACCTCGGCTAGAGATAAGATCTCCCCCGAGCAGTTCGGCCAGAGATAAGATCTCTCCCGAAAAGCAACCTCGGCCAGAGATAGGATCTCTCCCGAGCACCTCGGCCAGAGATAAGATCTCTCCCGAGTGAAGGCCTCGTTCACAAAAGACGAGATGGGGGGAGAGGCTCGGACGACGGCCCGCATGTGCCCCCACAGCCCGTTAGGAACAGGAGGAGAACCTCGTCCTAACGCGAGCAAGGTCGAAGGCCTCGTTCACCTAAAACGAGATGGGGGGAGAGGCGAGGACGACGGTCCCCATGTGCCCCCACAGCCCGTTGGGAACAGGAGGAGAACCTCGTCCTAACGCGAGCAAGGTCGAAGGCCTCGTTCACCTAAAACGAGATGGGGGAGAGGCGAGGACGACGGTCCCCATGTGCCCCCACAGCCCATTAGGAACAGAAGGGGAACCCCGTCCTGACGTGAGCAAGATCCGAGACCGAGCCTCAAAGTCTACGGCAAGTTCCACTGCAGGAGATGAGATCGCCCCCAAGCGACCACGACAACCTCGGCCGCGGAATAGGAGGTCCCCCCGAGTCAACTTCAGCTGATGGAGACAATGTCACCCCCGAGGAGCTCAACTCCGACCTCGACCGCAGGGGGCGAGATTTACTTCGGCTTCAACATCAGCTTCATCGACTTTAGCTGGGAACGAGTTCCATTCCAACTCCAAACATCAATTGGAGAGGAGGCCTCCCCCAAGCCTCAGCTTCAACTTCAGCGTCAACCTTGGCTGGAGAAGAGACCTCCCCCGAGCTTCAGCCGCGACAAACGCGGGGCCTGGAAGAAGACTTCGGCAGTCGCCCGTTTTGGTACTCCCTTCCTTCGAATTTCGAACTCGGGAGTGGGGGGGCTACTGTTGGGGATAAATCCCGCTCCTGCCGAAGCCCGGCCCGACGCTCAGCCTAATGTAACCAGTAGCCGCAGAAGAGCTTCGGCAGACGGGCTTCAGCCGAACTCCCAGCGGCCGAGCTTCTTCCAGCAGGCCGAACTGGTCAGCTCCCGAGCTTCTTCCGGACTCCCAGCGTCGAGACCGAACTTCCTGGGCGGCCGAACTCCTTCGGACTCCCCACGGCCGAACTCCTTCGGACCGACTCCAAGCGGCCGAGCTTCAATGAAGTCCTCTCAGCGGCCGAACTCCTCAGCGGACGGGCTTTAGCGGAATCCCCAAGCGGTCGTCACTCAGGAGCCCGAACTCCTCAGCAGTCGTCACTCGGCCGAACTCCTCAGCGGTCGCCCCTCGGCCGAACTCCTCAGCGGTCGCCCTCATCGAACTTCGGCCGACCGAGCTCCTACCGAACTCTCAAGTGTCCAAGCCTCAGCCGAAGTCCAACAGCCGGCCGAACCCCCAAACGGCCGAGCTTCGGATTCTCAGCAGCCGAACTCTTCAGCGGACGAGCCTTAGCTGCATACCTCCAGCCAGACGCCTATGGGAGCCGAACTCCCTCCTATCTTCCTCTTCAGGAGCCCGAACTCCTCCGAAATGGGCACACGACGAAGGCCTTCAACCCTTCATTCGGCAAGCTCTGCAACCATCACCATCAGTCAGTCCGCCGCACCATCAGTCAGTCCGCCGGCGATAGCGACCCACTGTCAGGCGGCGATGGCTGTCACCCTCAATCCGCCGCACACGGCACCATCCCGTGAGACTGACTCCGCCGAACCTCGAGCGGCCCGCCAGCACACGGCTGCAGTTGTCACCATCAAGCTCCACTATATAAAGGACCCTCCCGACACGCTAAGGCTAAGCTCTCTGAACTCTCGACTCTCTAAGCTCTTCTCCTCATTTCTAAGCTCCGAAACTCATTCCGAGCACTCCATTACTGTTGGCCGAAAATTAACTTGACCGTCGGAGGGTCCTGCCGGAGCCACCCCCCACCGGTTCCGGATGGGACTTCGTTTTGCAGGTCCTCGACGGCGACCTCAGCGGCCTCGACTCCGGCGACCTCCGGCGAAGACGGATTTCTGCACCAACAATACCCATTCTACTTCATTTTTTAATAGGTGATAAAATGAATGGTTGTTACAGAAGTTTGAATGGTTCCTCTAGGCTCTAGCCATTCTAGCATCATCCCAATGTTCCCATCTATTGAAGGAAATATATATAGATTTTCTTCCTTTAATTTTTATATTTTATTGCAATAGAGGAGTATGCAGTAGATTTTCTCTTTCTTCCTTGTTATGTTTGATTGATGCTGTTTGACATGAAATGGGGGGGCAAAATATTAAAGATTTTAGTCTTTGGTATTTGCAAAGAAAGACAGTCAATAAGAAAAAAGCCTAATCAACGGTCATTTTCCTATGATACATGGAGAGCAAGCGCCAGAATTCATATAATGCAATATTCAGTATATTGGTTTAATACATAATGTATACACCCATAAAAAACTAAACTATTTTACGACAAATTCATGCTGAATAGCTTTGAAGTATCACATGCTGTGCTAGCACTAATGACTTTGAAAATGTACATATTGTATCTTATGATGCTGGGTGCTGAGCCATATTAGCACAGAGATGCAAGTAGCTTTCCGGTGAACAATCTTTAGTAGGAATCTGTATCTTGGAACACATCTTCTTTATGCTGCAGTATCTTGGGTATTGTATTAAAAGTTGATTTTTAGGGATAATGTATTAATAGATGATTTTTAGTTACATCAAGATTTGTTCATCATATTGGGTTCTGCACTTTTGGAACAAGCATTTTCTCAAATCTCCTTGTTTTGAACAATTTTGATCATACAGTACTCTAGTACGGGGCATACCATACCATACCAATACCGAACCATTCCATACCGACACAGGCGTATTATACCATACTGTATACCGACACTATAGTGGGATTTCATCGGTACGGGATCTGATACCGAGACAACGAACCTTCCCTATGGATCTTGCAATTTAGATTATTTAAAAACATGAATCTTCATGTAACGAACCTTCCCTATGGATCTTGCAATTTAGATTATTTAAAAACATGAATCTTCATGTTGATAAATATAACTCAAAAAACAAATAGTATGGTACGTTTACCATTCTAACTCATAAACAAACTTTGGACAAAAATGAAACTTTTTAATGTAATATGATTACCCGATTAGTATAACATTTTTTCGATGAAAAACACCTTCTAATATAAATCATGAAACCATCATGGACCATGTCTGATCAAATTATATGAAATATAATTGAATTTCTTTTCTTAAATAATCTGCCCTTGTTTTAGCAATTATCTCTGGAAAAGAAAACTTTGAGTTATGGTTTATTGGTTTATTCAGTAATCCCTAGGGATCCAGTAATGATGTGAATCAGATGAAGTTTATTTTCTTTTTAAAATTTCTATTTCAGTTCATTTTGATGATGGATACATGAATTGTTTGACATATGTTAGCAATTTAAAGTCAAAAGGTTCATAAATATGTTTTTGTCCTTGAAATAGTTAAGAGTTGATGTACTATCACTTGCACTATGGTGTCCTCAGAACTCATAAATGACACTTGCAGAAGTCTTGCTGAGTCTCACCCCTTCTGGCTGATCTGAGCAAGAAACTCAATTTTTCTACTGTTAATAACTGTAGGGCTGGGTTTTGTCATTACCAAGCTTTAAAATGTTCTCACTCTGATGTCTGAAATTATTCCAAAATCTCTGTAGACCAAAGTGTCCTAAACATGGTGACATACATAACGAGATATAGGGGAATGGATCATGCCATGAAGGCCCAAAACCATTGGATACCTACTTTTGTGACATTACAAAATAGGGATACTTTAATTTATGCTTTAAGTTTTGACTCCATGAATTTCTGTGAGATATCATGAAACCTGAAATTATTCCAAAATCTCTATAGACCAAAATGTCCAACTAAAACGTCATGACACATTTACATAATGAGATATAGAGGCATACATCATGCCATTAAGGCCCAAAACCATTGGATACCTACTTTTGCGACATTACAACTAGGGGATACTCTAACATATGCTTTAAGTTCTGACTCCATCTAGGATAGATCATGAAGCTTTTTGTTTTATTTCCTTCATGATTCAAATAAATGAGCTTGTACTCATACCTTTGTATCTCAAGTTCCCACATTTACTAGTGATGCACACAAAAGAAGTTTCTCAGTTATGGTAAGCAAATAAACTCATGTCTTCACTGTATTCATTGATGAATAAGATTGGACATTTGGTATATGTTGAAATAGCAAAGTTCTTGTTTCAAGCCCTTAAAAATTGAACGAGGCTCATTCAAGGTGTTCATGGTTAACAAGAGCTAAAGTGATGCTGAAACGAGTGAGCAGCGAGCCACTACTGTATTTTTACCATCTTAAATCCATAGCACGTGCAAAACACGTAATAACATTCAAAATAAAAAGGATACAGGAAACCTAGCACTTGAATTATATAGGTGTAACTAATTCTCTTTCTGCTATTTATTATCTTGCATGTATTGGTGAAAGTTAGCCATTTAGCATAGGTCTACTGATGTTCATGTGGTATTTGCGTTGCTTTACTATTTTCGATGCCATTTCATTTTCTTTTCTGCAACATTGTGTTATAAACCTTCAACAAGCAGAATGAAGTTGTATTCTTGTTTTACTTGAGTTATTTTCCTTTTGCTATATTTTTTTAAATTATCTTCTCTGCCTTCTCTATCAACTATGATATTGAATCTTGCAGGCCTTTTTGCTGATCTTTTTCTCTGAATTGGGAGATAAAACCTTTTTTATTGCTGTAAGGACTCATCTGCTTATGATGTTTAAAAATATCTCCATAAGCTTGTAAGCAATGTTTATTCAAATTTCTCAGAATATCTATTATAGCTGTCAATACATGCTGCATTTATCCACATGAACAGTCACATGCTTGTTTGTATGCACAATTTTCAGTCCTAATGACTGGGTCAAAATTGCTTAGTCCGAATGTCCCTGAAAAAGGCCCACAAAGGATTTGTCAAACCATCCCGAACAGGGCAGTTTGGGCCATACTGAACTGAGCTGACCAAGAAGCCGAACGGTTCGGTTGGTCAGGATGGTTCAGGACCCAAACTTCAAAGCCCTCACCATGCAGTCGCTGGAGGCTCCACTGGTGCCCAATGCTGATGCCACCATCATCAATCGACGATGGTGATGCCAATGCTCTCGATCGACACCGATGATAACACCCTTAATTGATGCCAATGCTCTATATGCCTCTCCTTCTCTCTTTCTCCCTTCCTCTCCTTCTCCTTCTCCATCTCCTACTCTCCCTCCCTCTTTCTCCCCTTCGTCTTCTCTCCCCACCCCCAGTTCTCCTCCTGCCAGGGCCATGGTTGGGTTTTCATTTGATTGCTATGGTTACAAACTCCAAATTACAAAGCCTTTATGATTACATTTGGTTGCTATGATTTTGGTGCAAGACTGGGAGTTCAAGCCACTATTGCAGATATTATTATATCATGTCTAATTGTAATATGAAAAAGAAAATTCTGAATACTACAATTAAAAGTAGAATTTCTATAAGTGTTACATGTCCCAACTTTCGGAATAAATTTGTCACTTTATGTTTAAATAGATTGGCAATCCTTGCTATTGAACTCCCAAAAATGTTTGTGTGGTGAAGTATCGGTCCTTGAATATGTTGTGGAGTTCAAGGATTTTTTATACACTAATTCACTTCGTCTTGGTTGGAAAGAATGATGCCCATTTCAATTGAATTAGCTCATGTTTGCGTAAGTACCGATCATGCCACACTATACAGCTGTATATATTTTGGTGCAAATCCATATGGTGATGATAACTTCTGTTGTGGGGTGGTGCATACTGATATAAAGGTCCAAGAAACTTGTTAATCTCAACGCACAGACATCTAACTCATAACTACCTCACCATAAACAGGTAAGATATAGGGTTTGACTCACTGTCTGACGGGCTTCTCATCCATTATTTCTGCTTCTCATTGGTGAGCTTTTCGCACCTTACTACCTTGGTAACTGAATATATCTGGTTGGATTGTATATTCTACTTTAAGATCCAAATAAATTATTTTCATCATTTGCATCTTAACAACCCCTTTTTGGTTCACTTTCCCTAGTTGTTTTACCACCTTTTCATGATATTTTTTTCTTGTTTGTCCCATAACTCTTACCTCCTACTTGTCTTGTTATATATTTCAGAGCCTTATCAGGTTAACTTATGGCCTCATTGACTCTTTCATTTGTCAATCAGTTTATACTTTATACTACTAAAATATTTCAGAACCTTATCAGGTTAGCTTTTGGCCTCATTGAAACTCTTTCATTTTTTCAGTTTATATCTGTTAACAAATTCAGGTAGTGTTGGTTTCCAGTTCTCTACTCTTTAATAAACAAGTAAAATTTGGCTCACCTTCTTGCCTGTTTTGACTGGTTAGTTTTGAACTTGGACTCTTCTCAAAACAAGTACATATCGAACCTCCAATTTTCTCTCTTCTACAATGAATGCAGTTCCTCACATCAAACTTAACTTTTCCTTTTCAATCTAGATGCTTTTTAGGTCCCTGGGAATGTTAAAGAGTGCTCCTTAGTTGCTAGAGCTTAAACATGTTAGCCAATTAGATAGATTTCTGTACCTGCCAACTAGACCTAGGTTTCACAGTAGACCATTCGCTTGGCTAAATTTTCTCTGACCAGGAATTTGACACTAGTTAAGGGGTTTGATAACTTTATATTGTTAAGAGATAGAAGTGGAATATTCTCAATATTTGATCCATCATATCTTCATGTATAAAGATGACTTGATATAGATAAGGCTAGTTGTAGAGGTTTTTATATGAGTATCTATCATGCCTTACAACATATTATGATAATCCACCTTTTAATTTGCTAATGCAGGTCACAAATAAACATGCCTATTGGTGGTAAATGGTAGTTAGACAGTAACATCTCCCAAATTGATAGATACCTGCTATTTAAGGTCCAGAGAAGTTCATTATCTTGAATGAAGGGGCACATGGACACAAAAGATAAAGATCATAAGCCATCAATACCCCATATGGAATTTGTTTTTTCTTTGGCTCCCTCCCTTCTCCTTCCCTCACAAATAGCAGTACTTCAATCCAAGGGTTTAAATCCAATGGGATAAAGGTGTCTTGGTTTCTCCATAGAATGGGATGCGCCATTGTCCTATCTCATTCTGGCAATAGTTTTGGTCATGCATGCTGGTGGATATTCTTAATCTCTTTCCCCTTCTTCTTTCCTTTCTTTCTTTTTTCCTTTTTTTGTTCCTTCTTTTCTTTCTTTTTCTTTTACCTTACTTTCCTTTCCTTTTCTTTTACCTTCCTTTCCTTTCCTTTTTCTTTCTTTTCCGATCCCTTTCTTTCTTTTTTCCTCTTTCTTCTTCTTTCTCTTTCCTTTCTTTCTTCTTTCCTTCTTTCCTTTCTTTTTCTTCTCCCTTCCTTTTTTTTCATTTTTCTACTTTTTCTTTCCTTTTACTTTTTTCTTTTCTTCATCTTTCCTTCCCTTATTTCTTTACTTTTTCTTTTCTCCCTGCGTAGATGGGTTTTGGAGTCGCAACCTCGTTCTGGTCTTGTTTTCTCATGGGAACAAGATGGGATGGCTGGGACGCCTCCTATCCCACCTAGATGTAAAACCTTGCTTTAATCTCATGATGGAGAGGTTGCCAGCATTACCATGAGACATTAAAAGTTCACATTCAATTCCATAGCCCTTTCTTTCTGATTTAGCCCAAAGCTATCAACTTTTTCCTCTCTTCCTTCTAGCTAGATTACATTTGCATATTGATGAGTTGGCTATAATATGAGTTTGGCTTTTGCTAAATATACAAGTTGTGCATAAGATTTTATCATACTTTGCAAAGGGATTATATGTACTACACTTTGAAAAAAATGCCCCAGCTTGATTGGAAACAGAATCTTATAGAATTGATTTAGATTCTTTTTATTAGGAAAAACATCTCGAATTCGACCCATAAGAAGCTTACAGCAAAGACCACAGCAAGGAGAAGCCCAAGAAGGGGCCTTGGCCTTGGGCCGGCCCATAGGAGCAGGGCCCGCGAGATGGTCTTAGCCCAACAGGCGCGCGGCCCAGGCACGTGCAGCCCAGGCAGGTGCATGGCCTAGGCTGCTTCATGGCCCATTGTGGGTGTGCGCACGTGTGGCCCAGCACGTAGGCGAGCCTAGCACGGGCGCGCGCGCACAGTGGTCACAAATGATCCACCGTGGACCCCTTAAAGAGTCTATCACATGAAAACATGGTGTACATGACATTTTTGTCAATTTGGGGTGCGTGGCGCGCGATAGCTGGCTTGGTTCGTGGTGCAGCCGATCCATAGGTGGATCACAAGCGCTGAAAAGCGGCTGTAATTGCTTGTAATGATGATCTAATGGACAGGATGTTGTTTGAGTTGCAGTTGAGTTCAGTCTTCGGTATTGACTTAAATTAGGCCATGTCTGAGGCCTATAATAGACCCTATGATGGCTTGGAGCAGAGGTGTGGTTCGGTAGATCCTGAGGCATGAACTCTATAGCAAGCAACAGTTTTTGAAGGGCGCCAGCAGAGAGTTGAAGTAGGAGGTTTTAGGCAGACTGCTAGACAGCGGACAGTGGTCGCTTCAGGAGGTCTCCTAGATAGAGAGAGCTTTTATAAGGGTTGAGAGGTGAGAGCTTCTAGTTGAGAAAGATCTATGTATAAGGGTTGAGTGTGAGGATCTCCTCTTGTACTTTTTCTTTTCTCATAGTGAAGCCTTTGCATGCCCCATGGAGGTAGACCTTGGTCTAGTCCACGTATTTGATTGTCTTATTTTTAATTTTTTCTTTCTTTTTGCCATAATAAGTGGTATCGGATTTGCAATAAAATAGTGTTGAACCCGAATAATTGGTATCAGAGCTAGACGGTACCAAAGTGCAGGTTGTAGCAGTGGTGATTAAGATTGAAAAAGATGGAGAAGTCAGGCTCAATCAAGGAGAAGATCAACCGATTTGATGGAAAGAGCAACTTCTCTTTATGGCAAGTGAGGGTGAAGGACGTGCTCATTCAATAAGGGTTGATCAATGCTTTTTTATATGAAGAGATGCAGGCTACCATGGAGGTGAAGGATTGGAGGCGGCTTCAAATGCAATCGATAAGTATAATCTGTCTGTACCTAATGGATGACGTGGTGATCCGTGTGCTTGGCGAGACTTCTCCAACGACGATGTGGTTGAAGCTTGAGAAGATGTTACATGATGAAGTCACTCACCAACATGCTCTTCCTGTGAAAGCAACTCTATCAGCTGCGGATGATCGAGGGACAGAGCATGCAGGAGCATCTTAGTAACTTTCAGAAGATCCTCACCGACCTCCTCAGGGTTGGTGAGAAAGTTGAGGAGAAGATCAGGACGTTGGTCTTGCTATTATCATTTCCTCTTTTGAGTCTTTAGTGACTGCTCTTCTAGTAAGAAAGAGCACTATCAAGATGGAAGAGATAACTTCTGCTCTACTCTAGAATGAGGTTCTTAGATCGGAGAATTGAGTCTTGAGTTCAGATGGCAACTCGACTTTGATGGTGTCTGAAGGTGATGGCGGTAGAAGTGAAGCGGTAAAGAATCGCAAAGAGGATAATTTAGATCCAAGATGAGGAATCCTAACAAGATCAGGTGCTACCGGTGTGATGAGTTAAGACATCGTGTTAGAGATTGCCCTCAACTCAGAGATCGGATAAGGGCTACTATAACGATGGCCAGTAGCAAGTTAGGCGATGATATCCTGTTGATATCTGATGAGATATTTACTTCTTTCCAGTAGTGGATTTTAGATTTTGCATGTACCCATTATGTTTGTTGTAGAGAGAAGCTATTTTACCTGGAAAGCAGTAAGGGCACTGTTCATTTGTCGGATGGATCGAGTTATGCGATCAAAAGCAACAGGATAGTCAGTTGGAAGACACATGATGGTGCAGTGAGGAGATTAGGGAAGATTCGATATATATCCAATTTCAAATAGAATCTTATCTCACTAAGCAGACTGATTTCAAATGGCTACAGATGGGTAGCTATTAATAGAATTCTGAAGGTCATGCACGGCGATAGAATTATTCTGGAGGAAAAGAAGAGGATGGGAGGATATTATTATCTTGCGGGCAGTCTAGTGCGAGGTGGAGCTTCCGGAGCTAGTGAGACTCTAGTGCGATGTGGAGCTCTGGTGCAAGTGGACCGGACACGAGATGCAAGACTTGGAAGGATAACATGCGATGCACAAGGTGAAGTTTCTATCGCTGCAGAAGGCTATCCCGAGTAGGTCTTAGATCAGGCGGAGCACAGCATATGATGGAAATGCGATCGAGTGGCCTGGCTCGACTCCCATGTTTGCCCATCCATGATTAGCAGGTGTATGCCCCAGGGCATGAGCAATCATCTCGAAGCTCTCAAGGTTAGGTGGAGGTTAAATGTAGAGTCAAGATGGAGATTGTTAGAAAAAATGCCTCGAATTCAACCCACAAGGTGCCTACAGCGAAGACCACAGTGCAGAGAAGTCCAGGAAGGCACCCAAGGCTCAGAGTAGGCCTTAGGCCAACCCACATAAGTGGGGCCCGCATAGCCCAGGCAGGTGCGTGGCCCAGCCAGTGCATGCAGGTGCGCGGCCTAGCGCGGGCGCATGTCGGCAGACCACGGACGTGCGCACATGGCGCATAATGGTTTGACGCGGTCCACCATGGATTGGCATCACATGCAGTCCACCATGGACCCTTAAAGGGTCTACCACATGAAAATGCGGTGTACAGGGCACTTTTGTCAATTTGGGGTGTGTGGCGTGTGATGGCTAGCCTGGTTCATGATGCAGCCGGTCCATAGGTGGACCACAAGCATTGAAATGTGCGATCTAGCGGCTGTGGTTGCTTGCGGTGATGATCCAATGGATAGGATGTTGTTTGAGTTGCAGTCGAGTTCAATCTTTGGTATCGACTCAAATTAGGCCGCGTCTGAGGCCTATAATAGGCCCTGTGATGGCTTAGAGCAGAGGTGTAGTTCAGCAGATCCTGAGACATGAACTCTATAGCAAGCAGCAATTCTTGAAGGGCACCAGCAGAGAGCTGAAGCAGGAGGCTTCAGGCAGACTACTAGGCAGCGGATAGTGATCGCTTCAGGGGTTCTCCTAGAGAGAGTTTTTATAAGGGTTGCAAGGTAAGAGCTTCTAGTTGAGAAAGATTTGTGTATAAGGGTTGAGAGTATGAGGATCTCCTTTTGTACTTATTTTTTTCTCATAGTGAAGCTTTTGCATGTCTCATGGAGGTAGATCTTGGTCTAGTCCACGTATTTGATTGTATCTTATTTTTATTTTTTCTTTCTTTTTACCGCAACAAGTGGTACCAAACCGCAACAGGATGGTGTTGAACCCCAACACTTTTTAGGCCTCAGCTGAGCCAACAGACTAACTCTAATGGACAAGTTCTAAGTATTCTAAAAACTAATGACACCTAATCTATCATTTATCAAATTTGTGGAAATACCAGACCTAATTTTGAGATAGGTTGATTCTTGTGGAAATACTAGTCCAGTTTTAGTCAAGCATTTGAAACCATTTATTGATAGATTATGGATTATGTCTTACATCCTGTTTATTATCTTCTAAACATTAATTTTATAAAGATATACTAGGTGATAATTGTGATGCCAGGATGATCATTCTAGAGGTTTTTATGATTTTTTATGAAATAGATATTCCAGCATTACCAGATATTGTTGGTTATGTTGTTTTTAAGAAACCACTAGATCCAAAAGTTTAAAGTTTAAACTTTTGAGAGGGATCAACAATATATACAACCCCCCCACCCAAAACCCACCTACCAAAAAAAAAAAAAAGATGTGTGGTATGGACAACATATGCGAAAACATAAACAAGTGAAGAATGACTAAAGATAATAATCAGGAAAGAGCCAAGAGAATAAAAGACTCAAGATGACAAGTGGATGAACTGAATAAGAAGAAAAAAAGTCTAAAGGGGATTTGGACACATGACCTTTAGTTCTGACAACCTGTTAACTAACCGCTAGACCCAAAAGCTTAAGGTTTTAGGGAATGGGTCAATACCGTGTATCAGGCCTTAACAATTGCAACTGTAAATTATTAATCTTTTGGTCAGTCTGGCATGCAGGAGTTTTCATAGGTGGTGATGCTAACTGATGATGTCTATCACCAATATCTCATGTTTCCTTTCTGATCTCATTTCATTTTGATGAACATGTTGATAGCCATATCAGAACAATTTTTTGGTGTCAAACATTGATGTTAGTCATTGGACATTTTAGACTCAAACTGCTCGATATAGAACTAAATCTATCTTCTTTGATGAATTTGAATCATAAGTAATGATTAAAACAAAATAATTGTGCATTGACATTGGATTATAGAACACTAACTCGGTGGTATAGAATTATGATGCTTCGGTATGTGTTTCGTTATTAAATGTGTTACTCTGACATTTTCTATGTAAAAAATATCTCCATGCTATACATTACATGAACCAATGATACTTACCACTGGTATTCTTCTTCACCATTCTACTACTAGTTTAATGGATCCTAAAGTATTCTTAAATAAGTTGAAATGCTGGTCGATGTTACTTTTTCTATATTTTGAATAGGCACTATTAGCAGCTAGAAATTCTGGAGCTGTTGTTTTCACTGGCACGTTTGGAGCACTTGCGTAAGTACATGAATGCATGGCAATCTTAATATCTTTCACTAAAAGCTTTTGTTTTGTTTGTCAACAATGTCGTGCATTTTATGTGGCTTTGTTGTTTTAAACTGCTTAAACATCCTAAGAAAGAGAACTACATTTCCAGTTTTCTTACCCCTAACAAACATGCTTCTTATGAAATAAACATGTCTGATACTGCTGGCAGCATGTGTACAGTTATGTACATAAATCATTATCATGTATGTGTAAGTGGTGCAAGAGCATGTCCCTGTCCAAGATTCATCAATAAGAGATGTATTTTAACTTAGAGTATGATTACCAGGTTATTATTTCGTTTTTTTTATAAAAATTATTGTAGAGATGAATGTTTGATTTATTTGAGTGTTAAATTTGGAATCAGTCATTAGATAAGCTTGAGGAAATCTTGGGATTTGAATGTAACCAAGGTGACAATTGCAACTGGTGATAGTATGTAAAGTTCCAAACAGATTGACTTATCTATTAAACTCAAAGATCTTTTTGTTTTTTGAGTATAAAGGAGGACCAAAGCCCATCTGATATATTAAACTAAAGATCAAGCTATTACAAAGATAATTACCAACTCTGATTTCTATTGGTTTGAATGTATAACATACACACCAAACAACTAATTGCATCCAACTTATGCTTCTTCCCTTTGTATCAGATCTGGTTGCATAATTGTGTTGGTTGTGCCAGAGGAAGCCTGCTCCTATGCTGTCTTTGATTCTTTTGCATGTTCAACTGATTGCTGTTAAGATCTAAGATTATGGTGTAAAGATATGAAAATTCTTTGTATGGCGATCCATTGCAGTTTAATTTCGCTGGGCACATATGCATTCGTGATCACTCTGAAAATATCTTATTCCACCAGATGGATCTATTTTCTCCACTCTAAGCTGTTATCATTTAAGAACATGCAGATGTTTGAATCATGATAGTTGTTTGAATTAAACAGGGCAATGTCTGTTGTATCTGTTGTTCTTGGCCGCACATTTCACTATGTTGATGGTATCCTTCCATTTAGGTAATTGCACTTCTTGTGCAGTTTGTTTGACTTATGAGAAGTTAACATTTGTGGTAATTAGCCCTGTCCTGTTGTTCAGATTTCTTTCACATGAAGATTCTTGTTCTGTGCATGCAGGTTTGGCGAGACAGATTTTCCTATTGATGATTTTGCAGCAGTCTGTCTCTTGGTAACCATCTTCAGCTCAAGCTTAATTAAAGAAAATGAAAATGAAAATGAACCTAGGACAAAGAATATTGTTGTTTGGTTGACAGCATCATTTGATCACTATCGCATCTCTATCTGCCTTGTGCACATTTATACATATAGACTGTGCATGATTTATGCATCATCATGCGGGAAATATCACCTCATAGCCGATGTTAAGTAATTTCAGGTTTATTTTGGTGTTACTACATTGCTTGAAGCTGCTTCAGATGATGAACAAAAAATTAAGGAAGAACAAGAAGAGGTAATTTTTCTTTACTTGTTGAAGATCCACTTGAATGTTTTAAGGTGCCACATAGTTCTTTGGGAACTGGTACAATTACTGGTAAAATTAAACTTGGTTGAAAATCATAAGTTTCTATATCATTTATTTTGAGCTATGCCTCTTCTCTTTTCCTTGTTCCCATGCCTAAGGCTCTTTGGGCGTCCACCTAGTCCACGCTTAAGGTGTTAGGCATCCCTTCTTCCCTCCTTTTAGTTCTTGGTTGTTGCGAAAATCAAGAAAAGAAAGATCAAGAAGGGAAGAAGAAAAGAAGATCAAGAAAGAAGATCAAAGAGTTGATCTTGATTCATGCGCGATTCAGGTTTCAGGGAAAGATCCAACTTTGCAAAAAAAAGGATCTGAATCAAGAATCCAAGCGAACCCTGAGTGGGTACCTGTAGAGGCTGGACGCTTGAACGGCTAATACAAAACTTGTTCAACCTCAGATCTAGATCTGAAAAAGGGAAAGCTTTGATCACAGGCTTTTAATTATTGTTGATTAAAAATCAAATTCATAATATTTTGCATATGAACTAGATCCCTAGGTGCCTTCATATGATGAATGCATGTTCTTGATTAAAAATGGTTTTAATCTTTACTTCCGTTGCATTTAATTTTGAAAAAGGTTTTTTGAAATCCACATGCATATCAGAGCTGCGGGTTCATATGCGAAAAATATTATGCAAGTTTTGAAAAAGGGGTTTTCAAAATCAGATTTTTATTCATACATGAGATGTATGGCTGCATAATTTAGATCTGAAAATAGATTTCAAAATCTGATTTTGGTTCGTGTATTGGATACATGAAAGCATGCTTTAAATCTGAAATTAGTTCTTAGATTTGAATTTGATTCATATATGTGATATACGATTGCATGATTAAATTTGAATTTTGTTTCTTAAATCTGAATTTGATTTATATATGAGAAATATGATTGCATGCTTAAATCTGAATTTAGTATTAAGATCTGAGTTAGATTCGTATATGAGATATATGAAAGCATGCCAAGATCTGAATTTTGTTTCCTAGATCTGAATTTTTATATATATATATATATATGATTATTGAAGATCTAAAAATTAGTTTTTAGATTGAAAACTTATTTTTCATGCAAAGAATTTAGATTTGAAATTTAGATTTAAGATCTTAAATTTATGTTTATGCATGAAGGATTGGTCATGGGTGAATCAAAAATTAGGTCATGTAATTGGATTACATCTAGGATTTTTGATTTGATCATAATGGGTTCAAATCGATTTAATAATTAATCAAACCAAGTTAAGTGTTGATTAAAGTTAGGTTAATAGAGCTTTAGATCAAACAATTGTTATTGATCGAGTCGATTAATTCCCATATGTGGAATCAATTAACCTAAGGATCTAATTCGGCTTTATGGCTTGAGCCTGATTCGCTTAAGCAAACCAATTTGAAACCAATCGACCAATTGGTGTCTAAGGCAAGTCTCGACCGGTGGTTTTTAATTAGGATCATGCTTATCTTGCCAATTTGATTGGTGTTTAAGGCTAGTATTAGATATCCTTTCGCTGATCTCACTTGGCCAATTTGAAAGATTGAGTTAGAGTAATGATTGCTTAGCAGTTTGGTTTAGCCCATACCAATTAGATCAGCCATTCGATGACTAATTGATGAGACCTAATCCCAATCTCTCCAATAAATATCTAGTCTGGAGGTCTTCCACCATTGTAAAAGTGCTGGCGTGGTACTAATGTTTATTATTCTCGGCTAGTTATAGTGGCTTAGTTGCATCGGGAACACGCAACCACTCTATTAGCAAAGAGTTGCTCCAAGATAAAGACATGATGGGACCAATAACTGTCAAGTAAGGGACCCAGTAATGCCTTTACACCTACTTGTGAACAGTGGGTTGGACTTAACTAAGAAGTATGGTTAATGACTGTCAGGTGAGCCCACATAACTTAGAGACCATGTCCCTACAACATGCTTAGAGAAGCATCTAGGCAAAGAGTTGTCCATGCATTGATGTACGTGTTATCAATAACTGTCAGTTGAGGTGCACGGCATTGGTGGGACTGCAGCACCTACTAGAAATCCAATTATCGCATTTGGATTTTCGTTTCTCCATCTGAAGAGTTTAGGGATCCAAAAAAATAGTGGAAGCTTATTTGTTTCTTAAAGTCCCTAGAACAAATATAATATTTAAATACAAATGTCTAACTTGAATCTCTACTCTCGTAGTCAAATCATGTAAGCTTCGAACCCTCTAGCCGGCATCCTTGAGTTCAATCGTCTAACCGGAATTAAATTTAAAGACTAGCTAAGGAACCTCAAGATTGTCTTAGTGTCCAAGAAAATAGGCTATGTACTTGACCAGGTCCCCCTAGCTTTACCAACCCATCCTAGTGCTGAGCAGAGAGTGGCTTTAGACAAGTGGATGGATGATGACAATTGCATGAAGTGCTATGTGCTGGCTTCCATGTCAAACGAGTTGTAGAGCCAGCATGAGCACATGCCTACTATCAGGATGAATGATCACTCACCTGCAAGAGTTGTACGGCAAGCAAAGCTGAACCGTGCATTTTGAATTGTCCAAAAGACTTTCAACCAGAAAATACATGAAGGGCAGCCAGTCCATGATCATTGTTTGATAATGATCAAGGACCTTGAAGAGCTTAGATGCTTGAGCTATCGATGCAGAAGGAATTGCAAGTGGATTTGATCCTGCAATTCCTTACGAGTTCATATAGTTAATTTATTATAAATTACCATATGAACAAGTTGGACTACACCATATTTGAGCTGGTCAACATGTTGGTCACTACTGAGGGAACCTTGAAAAGTTCAAGGGGCACTGTTCTTGCTGTAGAGTAGGCATCTTCCAAAAGAAAGTCTAATTGGAAGAAGAAAAAGAACAAGCATGCGAACAAGCAAAAGAAGGAGAATAAGCTAAAGAAGGACACTCCAAAGAAGGTTGGTTGTTGACAAGAAAAAGTGTTTCCATTACAATGCTAACAGCCATTGAAGGAGGAACTGTTTGCAGTACCTGGAAAGCCTGAACAATAAGAAGGGTGACGCACCTATAAAAGGTATGCTCGTAATTGAATCTAGCCTAGCGGTTTTTTCTACTTCTAGTTGGGTATTGAACTCTGGTTCTGGTTCTGGTTCTGGTTCTTATATTTGTACTTCAATGCAGGATCTAATAGAAAGTAGAGGATTGAGGCAAGGTGAGATGATCCTTCGGGTCGGGAATGGAGCAAAAGTTGCTATAGAAGCCATTAGCACCTATTCTTTTCGATTACTGTCAGGCTTTAGATTAAATTTAAAAGACTGTAGCTAGCCGGAATTTGATTTCCGTTTCTATACTAGCATCGGATAGATTTGATTTTCATTTTAATAAAGACTTTTATTTTATTTATTTGTGAAATAAATTGGTTGCATAAGATCTTTTAATTGACAATGTTTATCATTTGTATGTTGATGCGAATGTGAATATAAACGAGCAAATAGTGAGTGCCGTAGGTCAGAAGAGATCTAGACATGAAATTAACCAAAAGTATATGTGGCACAATAGGCTTGGCCATATTGGAGAGGACAGGATAAACAAACTGGAAAGGGATGGCATCCTTGGCTCTTTTAATTCTAAGTCATACCCAGCTTGTGAATTTTGCCTTCGAGGAAAAATGACCAAGTTGCCCTTTATGGGACATGGGGAAAGGGTCATAGAGATACTTGCCTTGGTACACACCGACGTGTGTGGCCTGTTTGATATGTAGGCCAGGGGTGGTTATTACTACTTCATCACCTGTTATGGTACAGATATATGTTTTTTATGAGATATAAGTCTAGAGTCTTTAAAAAGTTCAAAGAATTCAAACATGAAGTAGAGAAATAAACAAAAAATTCTTTTAAGGTTCTTCGATCAGATCGAGGAGAGAAATACCTTAGTGTGGAGTTTCTAGATTATTTTAAGGACAATGGCATAGTCTCTCAATGAACCCCTCCTGGTAAACCTCAACTCAACAGGATATCTGGAATGAGGAATAGGATCCTAGCGGATATGGTCAAGTCCATGATGAGCTTCACTGACTTATCCTTATTTATTTGGGGACATGCTTTATTAACCGCAATTTATATATTAAATTGGGTTTCTTCTAAATCTATTCCTACCACATCATATGAGATATGGCATGGTAAGAAGCTGAGTCCAGATCATCTAAAGACTTGGGAATGTCCAGCCTATGTGAAGAGATAGATGGTTGATAAGTTAGAGGATAGATCTGTCATAGCTTGCTTTATAGGGTATCCAAAAGAATCCATAGGATACTACTTTTACTTTCTATAAGATCGCAATGTGATTGTGAGTCATCATGCCATGTTTCTAGAAAAATATTTTATCTAGGATGGTGGTAATGGAAGGTTGATTAAGCTTGAAGAGAAAGTCTCTGAAGAGCAACGAGCTATAGATCCTTAGAAACCCATTAATATTGACCCAGTAGTTGATGTTCCTCCACCACCTCATAGATTTAGTCGGGTCTTTTATCCTTCTGAAAGATATATAGGTATGCTTACAAAGGATATAGAGAAAATGTTCCTTGTGGAAGATAAGGGTCATGGAGATGATCCTATATCTTTGATGAGATGATATCTGACATCGATTTCGAAAAATAATTAGATGCAATGAAGTTAGAAATTGACTCGATGCACTTGAACCAAGTATGGTTCTTAGTGGATCCACCAGAGGATATAGTATCCATTGGGTGTAAATGGATCTACAAAAGAAAAATAGGTGTAGATGGTAAGGTAGAGATATATAAAACTAGGCTCGTAGCGAAAGGTTATAATCAGCGTGAAGGCATTAACTATTAGGATATCTTTTCATTTGTGGCCATGCTTAAATCCATCTGCATGTTGCTTGTCGTTGTAGCTTTCTATGATTATGAAATCCTTGAATGGATATCTTGAAGAAGATATTTATATGGAGCAGCCTTTGGGTTTCACTTCTGGTGATGGAGATCACAGAGTCTGTAAGTTGCAAAGATTCATATATGGATTAAAGCAAGCTTCTCGGAGTTGGAACCTTCGTTTTGATGATGCGATCAAATTGTTTGATTTCATAAAAAATGAAAAGGAACCTTGTGTGTATAAAAGGATCAATGGGAGTGTAGTTATATTTCTCGTACTGTACGTGGTTGATATTATCCTTATTAGGAAGGACATTCTCATGCTGACTTTGGTCAAAGGATGGTTGTTCAAGGAATTTTCCATGAAAGATCTAAAGAAAGCATCTTATATTCTCGAAATAAAGGTCTATGGGATAGATTTAAGAGGATGCTAGGCCTATCACAAAAGTTGTACATAAAGAAAGTGTTGAAGAGGTTCAACATGGAAAACTCCAAAAGGGGGCTTCTACCTCTTAGGCATGGTATTCGTCTTTTCAAAATAATGTGTCCTACATCTGAGAAAATTCAGCATATGAGTAGAATTCCTTATGCCTCAGCAATAGGGAGCCTCATGTATGCCATGCTATGTACTTGACTTGATATTCATATTCCCCTTGCTGTGAGTGTCACGAGCAGGTATCAGTCGAATCTAGATGAGGAGCATTGGATAGCTGTGAAGAACATTCTTAAGTATTTGAGAAGAATTAAGGATTTGTTCTTGGTCTTTAAGGAGGGTCTAAGTTGTGAGTTAATAAAATACACGACTACCTCGAGAAGAAATACATAGAGGTACAAAGAGTAGACTCCGCGAACAACGTGGCAGACCCACTGACAAAGCAGTTGAGCCGGTCAAAGATTGAAGTCCACCTTGAGAAGATGGGACTTAGATTAATGGCTAATTGGCTTTAGTCCAAGCAGAAGATTATTAGATGTTTGTCCTAGAAGCTAATATGGTATACACATTATTTTACTCTAGGACACAAATTCGCATTTAAAATATTGATTTGATCAATAAAAGGGCAATATTATTTTCATTCAAGTGTGATATGTATTTGAATCGTTTAAGAAATTAATGCTTACAACCCCTTTCAAAAAATCATCTTGAGTTGCAGCAAAATATACAAAAAATAAATTTTAAATCAAAGTTAGCAAGGAAGCATATAGTATTGATTGCTAGTTAATCTTGCCAGTAATAATGTAAAGCTTGTTTGGAAGCTTATTGGATCATTGCTCCCCTAAATCCCTCCTCAGAACTCCTCTCTATATGTTTCGAACTATGAATAATTGAATTAGGAAAGAAAAAAGGAATGAAAAACAAATACTAAAGTTCTAACAACCCAAAACCACACCCAAGAAAGCTAGCCAAAAGGTGTTACTTGGGTTCCTTGGTCCTGTATAAGTACCCAAGATCTACCTAGTACATAGCTAATGTGCGACTAAAAATATGCCCTCATGGGTCCTCACGTATTCTCTCCATTTAAGCCATAGCATCCTCACCAGACCAAAGGTCTAAATCCAATCACAAATACCATAAATCCAATAACAAACACCACGATCAGCATATCATCAACTCAAATAGGCCCGTGTTGCAATGTCCTTAGTCCACATAGGGCACAGACCAAGTCTATCTGATAATATTTGTAACAACCCAAGACCTCATACAAAAAGGCAAGCAGCAAGGTGTTACTTCGGTTCCATGGTCTTGTATAAGTACCTAAGATCCACCTAGTGCATAGCTGATGCGAGACTAAATGCACGTCCATATGGATCCTCATAGAAGTACTTTTTTTGAGAAATGCTTGAGAAATAGAGGACACTTTGAAAGACACTGTAAGTCCTAGATGGTTGTCATATTCCATTCAATCACTAACCATCCATCAACAGATTTTATAATATGAACTAAGCATAAACTAACATTTTTGTTACAAGGCTAAAACAAGCATACTGAAGTTATGGAATTCTAAGGATAGGAGAATAGATCAGCACTCGAATGGAACATTTAATGCTAACCTAATCTTAGATCCTCTCAAATGATCAACATTTCAGACTATACAAAATATTGACAGTTTCTTCCATATCTTACCTCATTATACGATAAGACATGGTTACTAGTAAATTGTTGGGTTGGAAATTGTCCTTTACCAAAATAATCAATTTATTTCCCTAATTAAATTTAATAGAAAGAAATAAGCCAATAATTTCAGCAAGGGACAGGTGGAACTTCTGCCTATTACTGTAACTATTTACCCCATATTAACCAACATCAACCGATCTTCTATCGTGCTTAAGATCATTCAGATCATGGCCTTCCAAATTTTTCAGTAAATTAAAAAAAAAATCGATGGGTCAAGGAACAAATCCAAAAGAGCCTGGTAATGTTATGCTATAATTCTATATTGTATGCATCATAGACAGAAATTAGTGTCCCTCACATAAATACTGGAAAACAGATCTTTACATGTCTGAGTGCATTGATCATATCAGTATACTAAAAACTCATTTAACGATGTTAAAAAGTTGGTATTTTCGAAAGTTTAACCTCGCTCTGACAATCAGACAGTATAAGCCCTAGAGCATGCCTTCCTAGACCCGCTTTATTAATTCATTGCTAACGTATTTCAGAATTATGCAGAACTTATTGGAAAGATTGAAGTAATTTTTTAGGTAGTATTCAATGTCCAGACAAGCATAGCCTGATCTACAATATGCAAAATAATGCAAATTCCTACTCCTAGGAATTTGGAATTTGACATAAACAGCTATCATTCACCTCTCTGCAAAATGTTGAGCAGCTTACAGATATCTGGTCAACATTGGTTAGCATGAATATTTCATTATCAAAATTCAGTTCTCAA